>JADWQK010002132.1:1200000-1780250 GCA_017933935.1 Sesamia nonagrioides | reverse complement strand
AATGAAAATGTTCTGTAACAATGTAAATATAAATGGTATTAAATTAAAAAGTGCAGTGTTTGATAGGAAAAAGTGATACAGTCCTGCATAGGTACGGCTTCCTACGCTAAGGGGTCACTAAGTCGCCGAAACTTAGGCGTAAAGTTGAGGACTGAGTCTGTAAACAGAAAAATGAGTCCTGGTGTAGTGGAATATGATCAAAACAGAGCCTCATAATAATGGAAAGCATATTATGGACCGTGGAAATGAATGATACATATATAAGTATGAATATGAGTATAAATAATAAGTGTAAGTATATCTGAATATGTACATAACATTACATTTTCCCCCCGACCCTGGAAAAATTTTCAACTGTAGAAAATTTTCTAATAAGATTTCAAGTAGGGACTGTAAAACAACACTTCACACATTCATCCATCTCCATTCATCCATTCATACCACCTATCTCTTTCAAGCAATCTTCTTCATACAGGCATGGGTGGAGTTCACAGTTGATGACTGCCACTCATAGAAGTGTGTTTTAGAATGACGACAAGGCTTATTTTTGGAGTTGTCAGCCGCTCCAGACTGGAAGGAAAAAAAAAGGAAACATTAGATAAAGTAGAAATTTAAGCTCCTAGAAGAGCGAAAGAGTTAGCGTTTGGTTTAGGCTTATTTTAGGAGTAACCAACCGCTCCTGCATAGGCTTATTTAATGAGTTGCAATCCGCTCCATAGGGTAAAAGAGTGAGACTGAAGAGTGGGGTCGAGCAAATGTAATGTAATGTTTGTGTAGTGAGTGATGTTTATATATAATATAAAAAATAAATAAGATGTGCAGCTGTAAACAAAAGAAATAAGTAATATTTAGATAAATAATTAGTAGGTGATTGAACTACCAGAGTCAATTAATCCAGACAAAGATAAATTGTAAACTTTGATGTTAACAAAAGGTCGTTTAAAATCCTTTTCATTAGAGTATAGAGTTGAAGAGATTTTATAGCATGAAAAGAAATTCTTAAGAGTTTTAATCCAATCGTTCCAATCGTTGGCATCAAAGTTTGTTTTACTTTTCAAGTCAGTCGTTAGTTTTTTGAACTAGAGTTAGGTTTAGGTGAACAATTAGGACAGTCTGGGGTTTTAAAACCTTTAAGACCACATTTAAAACAAATTAGAAAGTGACGTTGAGTACAAGTATTTAAGGTATGACCATGCATACGACAACGAACGCAAAATGAATTTTCTTGCGAGTAAGCTTGTTTTAGACTGTTTACTTGTTTGGGAGGGTTTTTGTAAAATCTATTTGTGTATGAAGGAGGTTTTGGGTCAGAAGTAGAAAATTCCGAAGAAGTTGGATGAATTTGTTTATAAGCAAATTCTGAAATAAGGGGATTTTGTTGGTTATTTGGTTCTTTAAAATGTTTGTCTCGATCTAAGAATTTTTCATAATTTTGGCATGTAGCCAAGAGTGCATCAATAGAGTTAATATCCTTTAGTGCCACGAATACTGAGTAACACGGTCTTATATTTCTTAGAATGATTTCTAACTGTTCCGTTTCAGACAATTTTTTAGCCAGACGAGAGAACATTCCCGACATAATTGAGATATAAATTATGATTGGTTCATCACGACCTTGGGTACGACTTTTGATGGCCTCCAATAATTTAAAATCATAGTCAAAACCGCCAAAATCTTTAATTAGAGACAAAGAAATTTCATCCCATGTTAGGTCTGGATTTTGATTTATTTTAAATCTAAACCAATGTAGGGCACTGTCTGTAAAAATATCATACGCCTGAGTAATTAACAAATTTTTGGGTATATTCCGCACAAGACAATATTCGTCAAGTTTTTGTAAAAACGATCTAGGGCAAGATTTTCCATTAAACGTATATCGTTTCAGATCTTTGAATAAATTATGATTTGGAGAAGTTAAAATAGGAGAGGAAAGAGGAGCTGTGAAAGGAGGGTAAATAGGTGGAGTAGAGGGAGCAGTGAGACGAGGAGAAATAGGAGGAGGAGAGGGAGTGGCGAGAGGAGTATGAATAGGAGGGGTAGAGGGAGCAGTGATATATAAATGAGGATTCATAGAGTTTAGATTTGAACAATAAATCTTGAAACTTCCTTCAAGTGTCTCAAATTTTGATTTTAAAGTGTCTAGATTAAGTTTATAGTCAGGGTTTAAGTCTGTGTCTATACGTTCCAACCTGTAAAATAAATGATTAATAAAAGATTCTATTAAGCGATGGTATTTGGAATTACCCTGTAATAGATTATCTATTTTAATATTTAAATAACTCAGAGTACTATCTATCTGAGCTAACTCCTCCTCTATAGGAATGGGAGAAGTTAAAATATCTTCCGATGGTGTAGAAGGAGCTAGCAGAAGTATCTGCTTCTTTAACAATATAACTGTTTTTGCTGGTTTCTCCAGTCTAATTGTAACTTCATATTCAAGCTCGTTTTTATTTAAGAGTTCAAATTTGATTGGACGAGACATATTTAAGTGTAAGTTAGAAAAAAGATAGTTAAGTATGTAAAAGTATACCTTGTTTTCCTGTTAGGGAAAAAAAAGAAAATTAAGTTAGGTGTAGTAAGTATATATGAGTGAATGAGTTATGTGTGTGTTAAGAGAAAATGAAAGGGATAGAATAGCCAAAATATTTAACCAAAGAGCTGAGAATGTACGACACTAGACGAAGTGTTTCTTTTGAATTTAGGAAGTTAAGGGGGTGCAGGAAATTTTCGTTGGGCGCCAAACTGTCGTGTAACGACAGGAAAAGACTTTAGAGGGAGACAGTATTTATTAAGTATACAGAAAAGACAAGATGGAAGTATAAAAATGAATAATGTCGATGAATGATTGATGGGTGATGGTGAAGGGCGGCCCCTGGTGGACCGGCGGCAGTTACGGAGGAGCGGCCCTGGCGGACCGGCGACAGCAACAGACGAGCGGCCCTGGCGGACCGGCGACAGCAACAGACGAGCGGCCCTGGTGGACCGGCGACAGCAACGGACGAGCGGCCCTGGTGGACCGGCGACAGCAACGGACGAGCGGCCCTGGTGGACCGGCGACAGCAACGGACGAGCGGCCCTGGTGGACCGGCGACAGCAACGGACGAGCGGCCCTGGTGGACCGGCGACAGCAACGGACGAGCGGCCCTGGTGGACCGGCGAGCAACGGACGAGCGGCCCTGGTGGACGGCGGCGAGCGGCCCTGGTGGACCGGCGGCAGCTGCAGAGGAGCGGCCCTGGTGGACCGGCGGCAGCTACGGAGGAGCGGCCCTGGTGGACCGGCGTCAGCTACAGAAGAACGGCCCTGGTGGACCGGCGGCAGCTACAGAAGAGCGGCCCTGGTAGACCGGCGGCAGCTACAGAGGAGGGACTGCCCCGGCGTCACAAGGCCGGCAGCAGTCGAAGGCTCCGGCGGCAAAGGGCCAGGCAGCTCCAGGCGCACCAGTTATATAGAGACTGGCACAGCAGGAAAAACCCTAGAAGGGCTCTCGAGGCAACGTTTACTGGAGACCTACTTTTAAGAGGCTTGTTTGGAAGCCAGAGCTCGACTGACCACTGCTCTGCGATGATTCCTAAAGAAACCTCGCAGAACGGTTGGAGGTCGAAATTTAAAATATTCGAAAATATGGACGAGGAACGGTAAATAATTTTACCATAAAAGAGTTCGAATAACAATTATGAAATAAAAATAGCAGACCAACAAGAATTTTGATGAGAAGGTTGTCATAGATACATCATCAACAATGTTGTCAAAAAATGTCAAAATAATGAAAATGTTCTGTAACAATGTAAATATAAATGGTATTAAATTAAAAAGTGCAGTGTTTGATAGGAAAAAGTGATACAGTCCTGCATAGGTACGGCTTCCTACGCTAAGGGGTCAATAAGTCGCCGAAACTTAGGCGTAAAGTTGAGGACTGAGTCTGTAAACAGAAAAATGAGTCCTGGTGTAGTGGAATATGATCAAAACAGAGCCTCATAATAATGGAAAGCATATTATGGACCGTGGAAATGAATGATACATATATAAGTATGAATATGAGTATAAATAATAAGTGTAAGTATATCTGAATATGTACATAACATTACAAAGGGAAAAGGATACAAAACAGGGAGTAGTTTCACATTCCTTAAGTATTGGTACAAAATTTCTTTCTGTATACATAATTATATTAAATCATGGAGTAATTTATTATGGAACGCATAATGTAAACACATCAAAATGAACAGTCAGTTATTCTGTGAGGTTTTATATTCCGCGGAAGGCAAACATTGATAGTACGTATACTTCTGGCAGCCTCGAAACCCGGGTAGATAAATAGGTATTGGAGGTACCTAATACTTACTGGCTAACTATACTTGGGTACTTATTTGATGGTATTTTAACCAAATTGTGAAAGTTGGATAAATCGAATTGTGGGTACTTAACCTGTATGATACATACTGGTGTATTACGTCGAGCGCAACGTTTTTGTTCTTTAATAATTTTGGGAGTAGGTAGTTATCCGTGTTATCTGCTACGGGCCAGTGTTATTTGCAGAAGTACGTGTTTTTTACGCGTGTAAACCCGAGGTGCCTTGTACCTATGTATTTGTTATGATATGGAAGTATTCGTGGTACAAACTTGCGAAGGTGCCCAGCGAAGGGGTTATATCGACGTCCGAGATGTCGTTGCTGCTGTTTTGCGTAGTCCTTTGACCCTCCATTGGAAGTATATCCACCGTTCTTGAAATTTATAAGTAGCTAGGTTTGAAGTTAAACTTTTGAACAATAGTTAAATTGAGATCAAATGTTGTACATATGTAGAACTATGCCTAACTACAAACTTAGCATATACCCCACGTAAAATAGAGGCTTCCGTCGACTGGGACCGCAATTAACTCGGACCACGGTCCCAGTCGCCGGATTCATAAAAATTAAATAATTTTCTTCCGGCGACTGGGACCACTCATAGGTAACTTAAAAAAAGTCTACTATACAAGCCGAAATCAGTACAGTCAAACGAATAAACATCTAAATTATTGATATGAATATCATTGACTCGTTCTAGATGATGTTCATGATTTTATCCTATGCGCTTATAAATTGACCTAGCCCGTTTTTATATAATTCACATATGCAGGTAAACACACACAAAGGCAATAGCATTGTATGATAGTACATTACTATTTCTTTCTAACTCGTAAAATTATTCATACAAAATATTTACGTAGTTCGTATCGAGTATTGACGAATACTATTGCTTTAGGGCTATATTTGACCGGACACTTTAGAAAAAAAAAGAAGCATGTTATAAAATTATAACATTATTTTTAAATTTTAACACAGTTAATACTGATTTTGTGTGAAGCCTTAACGGCCATTTTTAGGGTTCCGTAGCCAAATGGCAAAAAACGGAACCATTTTTTTTTAATTGGCATCTCGTAGTTGACCTAGAGAGGTCGTGACTACTTAACCGGACTATCCTGTGGCTGCCTTAAATGAATTTAAAGCCTCCAGCCAGGGCAACTAAAACTAAGCGACTACACGCTAAGGGCACCCCCTGTGGGGTACGAACCTCGGCTTAGGGCGTCGCTAGAGAGAACAGCAAGGGACGGCTGGATCGAATTTTATTTTAATTCGGTTTGATGACCGCGGCGTTTCCTAGTACTAGCTCTGAGAAGAAACGTCCGAAATAAACTCAGAGGTCATAGTTGGGAATTTATATTTACTGGCTCAGCTACGGCGCGTGCTGGTCTTCGTCGGACAAGGGACGGTGGAGGGGACTACTACGTTGAACGCGTCACGACGAACCTCGGCGGCGAGGTCGGTAGGTCGGTCTTTTTTTGTGTATTGTGCTGGTGGCCCTATTGGCCTCTTGGAGGAGGGTTATGGGGTCGGGGTCTGTGAGGGCATGCCGTGGATGGCGAAGCTTGGAGATGGTGGAGGGGGTATAGTTAGCAGCCGCTGCTATCAGGGGATTGCGGTGCTTGGCGGCAGTGTCAAAGAAGCGTTTGGAAAGACGTTTCATAAACTGCTGGATGGGGGGGATTTTGAGATCAAGGATCTCATTACGGACGAACCAAGGGGCATTTGTGGCAGGTGTGGAGGAAACGGTTTTAGACTACTTGCATCCTATGGATATGACGCGGCTTGGCATGTGCGAAGACTGGACAAGCATATGTCATAATACGCACAAGAGCGACCGTCTCAATGTGCTCTGAGAAGAAAAACGGAACCCTTATAGATTCGTCATGTCTGTCTGTCCGTCCGTATGTCACAACCATTTTTTCCGAAACTATAAGGGTTATAGGTACTGTTGAAACTTAGTAGGTAGATGTATTCAACGCGCGCTCGAGTCGCTGCGAACAGACGCGTTCAATATTTTTCTCACAAAATATTAGTTTTAATAATTATCTTCACTCAAAATTGGACATTATTGTCGGTTTACGAAAGTTCAAAGTTGTAGGCAGCGTCGCATTCCTGTCTTATCGCCCTACCCACAGATCTGCGAGCAAATAGACAATCAGGCTGTCAAGATGCCTGATTCACCAAAAACATTTGCGCATTCACTCCCGGATCTCTCCATGGACCAATCATCTGAAAGACCACAGGAACATGTTACACAGCGCCGCACGCTCAAGCGCGGGCATGATGCTGAATGCGAGCTGCGTTTTGAGGAGTACACCGATAAAATATCAAAATTACTAAACGATTGGAAAATCGATTTTTTACGTGACATGTCAGACATCAATATCACGATGAAGAACCTTAACCAAAGCACTCAGGAGTTAAAATCAGAAATAGCCGGTGTCAGAGAAGATTACAAAAAAATGAAAATTATCGTTCATAATTTGGAAACCAGACAAACCAAAATAGCAGAGGGATTTGATTCACTTCAAAAGTCGATGCAATTTCACAGCAACGAACATGAAGACGTAAAGAAGAAACTGGAACTTCATACTAAAGAATTGAAGAACTTAAATACTCTTAAATCTGAATTAGCAGAAATCAAGGACCATAATAGGAAATTGAGATCTGATTTAAACGCATACGAGCAACGTGAAAGGCTATTGAATGTTGAAATTGTCGGCATACCTGAACATAAAGATGAAAACCTAAATGAAATTATTTTAAGGATGGGTAGGCAGACCGACATAGAGGTAACAAAAGAAGATATTCTTCATGTTAACAGAGTGACGGCGAAGTCTAAGATTGAGGGTAGGCCAAGAAATATAGTAGCAAAATTACGCACCCGACAGCTGAAAGACAATATCATTTCTCAAGCACGAAAACGTCGCTTGTCAACCAAGGATCTGGAAATTCAGGGCAAACCTGTTCCGGTCTACGTGAATGAGCACTTAACAGTATTCAATAAAGGTCTCCTAAAGAAAACTAAAGACTTCGCTAAGGTGAAGGAATACCAGTTCGTATGGACAAAAAACTGCAAAATCCACGTGAGGAAAGCAATTACTATCCCTGCTATAGTTATCATGGACGAAGAGGATCTGAGAAAAATTATTTAACTTCTCGGACTGGTCTTCTGCTCACTTTTAATATTTTTTCTTGTCGTTATGCATTTGTCTGTATCTTTTCGTGTGATTGTTTACCTAATATTGATCAGTGTAAGGTTGGTTGTTTGTCATTAATTCTTGCCGAGTCTTTGTTTGCTGTGTTCTGTGTTTTATTCGAGCGATGTGCGGTAGTTATGAGTCGTATAAAGGAAACGCGCTTAGTGAGGGTGCAACTATTGAGGTACGTAACATACTTACATAATATGGTTGCTCGTGAGTTTTATTGTTACGGGTATGAAAATACGATGTTAGGAAGTTTGTTTGAAATATGTTATTATATTCTCCTACCTAGACTAACTAAGATAACGTTATTTTTTGTAAATGTTTGTTTACAAGTTTTGCTTACAAGTTATTTCCTTCGTTCCAATTATGTGGATCTATATGGATATCTTAAGTCGACTTACCTAAAATACAATATAACATTTACTGCGCCTATAATCGCACTATCTCAGGACGCACCTACGCGTAACGTATGTGCTTTACATGTTGGTCATTATGCAATAATATGCTTTTATAACTTTTTAGTAGCTTACCCGCATTATGTTGTGATTGTGATTTGTTTATTACTTATTCCAAGCATCGGTGGTTACTATTTGAAGATTAAGCGAATTATTTTAACTGTAATTTGTCATGCGTTGCACTTGGGTCACTTCCCCCCGGGAGGCATGCTGTTGCAAGACCTAATTACTCCTAATTATTGTTATTATTCTATCCACGGGTGGCTCGCTACGTTTGCCTATTTTTTGGCAAATCGCCCATTGTTGTTGTTAGTTATTTTTATTGTTTATACCGTCAGTAGAAGAAACTTTTTACAATGAAGCCTCGATCTTTAAATGTTTACTATCAGAACTGCCGTGGTTTAAGGACTAAAATTACACAGTTCCATCAAAACATTATGTGTAATTGTTATGATTTAATAGTTATAACGGAAACATGGTTACATAGCGGCATTTATGATAGGGAATTGTGTGATGATAGATATGATGTGTTTCGTAAAGACCGTGATTTAGACGCGACTGGTAAATCCTCAGGTGGCGGTGTCATGATACTTTCGAGGCACGAGCTGGGCGCCTGGTGCGTTGAACACGAGCAAAATACGATTGAAACGGAATTGTTGACCATAGTAATACCGGCTCGCGCGCTGTCGGCGACAGCTGATCATTGCATAAGCGTTGCCTACGTACCGCCGGATAATCATCGAATACCCTCCGATATTGACTATATCTTGCGAAGTGTCACGAACGCAGTTACTCACAGCACTAATACTCGTAACAGTTTAATTGTGGGCGATTTCAATCTTCCATGTATAAAATGGGATTTGGGTGGACCGAGTTTTCTGAAGCAAGGTGCCGTCGAAGTACAAAACGCGGCCGCGCGCTTAGTTAATGAAATGTCGTTTTTAGGAGTAACACAGTACAATACACTAACCAACCACAAGGGGCATACTCTTGATCTAGCCTTCTCCAACTTGCCGCTTGAAATAACTGAGTGCCTATCACCCCTAGTAAAGTCTGACCTACCTCATCCAGTAATTACAATCGAAATATCTGACCTTGCCATTTCTCCTCTCCGTGAGTTATCCACACCCAGACATAATTACCGCAAAGCTGACTTTGCACGGTTGAATAGTTATTTTTCTGATCTTGATTGGAACTCAGTTATAAATAAAATATCAACCAATGATGCTGTGGACGCATTCTACGAAATAATTAAAACCGGAGTTAATAAATTTGTACCTATTAATCGAAAGTCAGGATCGCGTAAATATCCTGTCTGGTATAGCAACTCTTTAATTAAAATTATTAAAGATAAAAGCAAAGCACACTCGCGATGGAAACGGTATGGTAACTTCTTGGACTATGACGAATTCGCTTTATTACGAGATAGACAGCGACAAGTTCACGAGATTTGTTATAATAAATACTTGCAGAAAATGGAACGCAATTTAAAAAATGACCCAAAAAAGTTTTGGACCTACATAAAAAACATGCGTGGAGGCTCCAATTATCCAAAAATGTTATCTCACAATAACATCAGTTATTCTGAGGGTCAGGATATATGTGAGGCTTTCAGTGACTTCTTTCGGGGTGTATTTGGTGAATCCTCTGACTACAGCCTCGTTAACTCATTGACTGACTTAGAAAAGGATCCCTGCCCTGACATAGTTTCCAACCTCCAATTTACTTCGTCAACCGTGGAGAGGTCATTGAGTGCCTTAGGCGTGGATAAGGGCCCTGGATATGATGGCGTACCGCCAGTATTTTGGAAGAACTGTGCAAAATCATTGGCGCTACCAATTATTACTATTTTTAATATATCCTTAAAAGAAGGCACCTTCCCAAATCAATGGAAAAAAGCTCTCATAGTTCCAATTCACAAAAAGGGTTCACGGACAATAATAGAAAATTATAGGGGTATCTCTATATTAAATACTATTGGTAAAGTATTTGAAAAACTGGTATACAACGCTATCTATCAATATATTGTCAGAGGAATCTCCTGCAATCAACATGGTTTTTTAAAGAAACGCTCGACCGTCTCGAATTTAGCTTATTTCTCAAACTTTGTTCTTGAGAATACAGACGGCGGGGGGCAGGTTGACGTGATATACACAGATTTCGAAAAAGCTTTTGATCGTGTGGATCACATCATCCTGCTCGGTAAACTGTACAGACTGGGTATACGTGGTGATCTTTTACGATGGGTACAGTCATATTTATCTAAACGTTCTCAAGCGGTCGTTCTTGGAGGTTACCGTTCCAACTTTATTGAAATTCCTAGTGGTGTTCCCCAGGGATCACATTTGGGACCTCTTTTTTATAACGCGTATCTATTTGACATCACTGATTGTTTTGAAGACTCTGTTCACTTAATGTACGCTGATGACAAAAAAGTTTTTAGTAAAATAAGATCACCCGATGATTGTAAGGCACTTCAAGAGGATCTTAATCGCTTAAACAATTATTACTCCAATAACAAGATCACTGTTAATGTTGCAAAATGTCAATGTATCAGTTACACACGTAAGAGGAACCCGATTGTTTACTCATATAATTTTGATGGAACTGTCATAAATAAAGTCCAAGTGGTTAGGGATTTAGGAGTTCTGTTTGACAGTAAATTGGTGTTCTCAGATCATATAGACCACATTAGCACAAAAGCCTATAAGAACTTAGGATTTGTTCTTCGGTCATGTAAGGTATTTACAAACATTGAAGCTATTAAGTCTGTATATTTTGCATATGTGCGCAGCATTTTAGAGTATGCGTGTCAAATTTGGTCCCCCCAATATATAATTTATAAAAAACAAATAGAGAGAATCCAAAAAAAAATCATTAACCATCTTAATTATCGCCTTCGTAAACCTCCGATGGCTTACAAAGATAGCTGTCGATCATATGATCTGCTAACGCTCGAAGAAAGGCGTAAAGTGATGGACATGTGTTTGCTCTATGATATAATCAATGGACGCCTTGATTGCCCGGAGTTGATCGCACAGATAAAGTTTAACACTCCCTTACGGCGCACTCGTCACACGCCAATGTTGCACGTTCCTAGGCACTCCACCAACTATGCCAGCAACTGTGTACTGACTCGCATTGCTCGGGCGTATAACTCAGAATTCTCTAAAGTGGATTTATTTTGCCATAATAAACGTACGTTCAAGAAGCTAATAGTCGAAACTATAGATGCAGATAAATGACAACCAACTAATTTTCTTCATCTCTTTCTTCTGTCTTCTGCTGTCAATGTCGTAATTTATTTGTTTTAAATTCAATTTCATAGTTGTTGACTGTGTTATGTATTGTTTATTCTTCTGTATTGTTTTATTATTTATAACTGTGTATGTGTGTATTTGATATTGGTCTGTTCGCATGCGTTGGAATTATACTTTACAGTTACACAGGGAAACCTATTATTGGCCATAATATCATAATGTAATATTCATACTTGTAAAATTTATTATGTATCGCTGTTGGTTACCTAAATAAATAAATAAATAAATAAATTCTGTGAACCGCATTAAGATTTTGATGCAAAAACAAAAAAATAATAATAAATATTGTGGGTCCCCATAATTAGAACTTTTTTTATTAGAATTTTTTTTTTCGTCAAACACATAGGTACGTGTGGTGTATCTATGGATAGGTCTTCAAAAATGATATCGACTTTTTTAAAATATTTTTTTTCTAAACCGAATAGTTTGCGTGACAGACGCTTCCAAAATGGAAAAACGTGCCCCCCCCCCCCCCTCCTAACTTTTAAAATAAGAAAATGAAAAATCTAAAAAAGCATATGATGTACATTACTATAAAAACTACCAACGAAAAGAAAGAGATCTAGTAAGTAGTTTTTTTTAATACCTCGTAAATCGTAAACCGCTTATTACCGCGTAATCTTTCATACTTCACATACAGTCTTGCATCATCAGATCCTGACCTGGTGACTATGGGTCCACATGGAAAGTATACACTTTCGAAAAAAAAAGAGAATTTTGCACATCGGTCTTAGAGTGATCGGTGAACATATGTAAATAAAAAGATTACGAAGAATTGAGAACCTCCTCCTTTTTTTGGAGTCGGTTAAAAAAAGATTTTTACTCATTCATTACTTTGTCGTTTGACTGTACATTATTTGATTTCAGTTATCATTTATGAGTGGTCCCAGTTGCCGGAAGAAAATTATTAATTTTTTATGAATTATGCGACTGGGACCGCGGTCCGAGTTAATTGCGGTCCCAGTCGACGGAAGCCTCGTAAAATATACAGCTATCAAATAAATACTTATTTTAATTTACGCGTGATGTTTGAACTTAGCCAACCAAGTGTACAATCCACTCACTTGCGTAGTTTTTTTTTTTTACATATTATAAACCAGCGCTTGACCGCAATCCTGCCTGATGGTAAGCAGTGACGCAATCGTTGATGGTAAAGCGCACTAGTTTATTAAGAACCTATTCACTCTAGCCTTGAAGACACTCAAATTGTAGTCCGACAGAAACACCGCCGCTGGCAAATTGTTCAGTCCCTCGATGTACGCGGTATAAAGGAGGAGGCGAAACGCTTCGTCCGGATCGTAGTGGTGTTAACAACGTAAGGGTGGAAACCAGCCGTACGACGGGTCGTCCGCTGGTGGAACGGAGATGGGGGAATTAAATCATGCAATTCCCTCGCACACTCCCAGAAATGCATCCTATAGAACACCGAAAGGCTGGCTACTCTACGCCTGTGCTCTAGGCTTTGGAGACCAACTCGAGTTAGATCAGGATCACCAATCAGCCTCCTTGCACGTCTCTCCACTGAATCCAAAGTGGCCAGGTGACACTTGGCAGCACCAGCCCAAATGTGGCTGCAGTACTTCACACACGAACGGACCTGTGCTTTGTATAACATTAGAAGCTGCCCAGGTGTGAAGTACTGCCGGACCTTTGCGATAACGCCAAGCTTCCTGGCGGCCACCTTGGCCTTGGACTCAATGAACCGCCCAAAGTTAAGGTTCGAGGAAATCTCAACTCCCAAAAGCTGAAGGCGGTCGGAACACTCCAAGGATACATTCCGAAAAGTAGGGGCCAAGGTGAACGGGCTCCTTTTGGCGGTGAAAAGACACGCCTGTGTTTTGGCGGCATTGAATGCTACAAGATTGGCATTGCCCCATTCGGAGACTGCCTGCAGTGCAGCACTCGTTCGCTCAACCATGGCCTCTCTTTCGGACCGGATTGATTCCCTACTAGCCCGAGCATCCGGCAGGTATCTCTCTACAACTGTGCTGTCATCTGCATACCCATAGATACCGGGCATCAGCAGATCGTTAGTATGCAGCAGGAACAGAGTTGCAGAGAGAACAGACCCCTGAGGAACACCGGCATTAGTTGTCATGGGCTCAGAAGAGCATCCGTCGACAACAACTCGGAGGGATCGTTCGTATTACGATGGTTAGACTCGCGCCGGTTAGTCTCACTTCGGTTTTAATCGGTTTTAATCGTCGGGGTTTTATCACGTCGGGGTCACCACTTTGGCGCGTAGGGCGTGTTATGTAATTAAAACGCGAATAGATTGAACGTTGTATATTGCACGTAAGTCTAGAGTACAATGTATGCTATAAGCTACCTAATTACAAGAGGAGAGACGCGACTATGTTACAATGTAAAATGTCTGATAATAATGTGTGATAATATATGATAATATGATGTCTTACGAGCTATGCACAAGCTTAAATACTAAACAATAATACAGCTATCTCTAAACCGGAGTGGGGCTGACGGATCGGGCGTTCTTGATGCTGATTTGTTGATCATGGGAGAACGTGCCGTCTGATTGGCCGGTGGACAGGGCCCGCGCCTTCGGTCCACGTGCAAGGCGGTTCGATATGGTCCGCGCGCTTTCTCCGGCGGCGTACAATGGGTTAACAGAACCGCGTTATTCGCGGCGTTTTCTCCAACGAACAATGGGTTAACTAACAGATGTGCGACACCCTCGCTGAGGCTGTCAGGACCCACGCTCTTTGTCTTACATACGCGCTTTGTCTTTCAAGATCCTTGTTTGACACTGGTATGATTTATGTGCACCCTTTCGCGGAAAGTCCTCAATCGTTGGGACGTCAATAGTTGGGCAATCCTTTGTGTTATTGTTGTATTGTAGCGACTGCGCTACACATTTAATGCAGTGTTTCACAATAGATTTTGAAAGATTTCTGCCGCCAAGAGGCCAATACCTTTGTCGTACATTTGCTATCAATAGCTGAGGGCCAGCGTGTAGCAAATCTTTATGATATTTATAAAAAATGATTTAAGTTATATGATGCTTAGAGCATAGTACAACTGGATGTTTGGTATTGTAGTCATAAGGAGAATTATCAAGTCTCCCTCCTACACGAATGAGACCATCTTTGTCAACAAAGGGACTTAAAGAAATAAGTCTATTTTTACGAGGCAAAGTCTTACTAGATTTAAGAATAATATATTCCTTAGGAAACGTCTCCATTTGAGCCCGACATAAAATAAAATTCAAAGAATCTTGAAGTTCTTGATTTGATAGTAAAAACATTCGGTTAATAACACAATAGACTTTAAAGGAATACTTATAAAAAAAAAGAAATATAAACAGATAATAAAGATCTAATGGACCTCAAGACGAAGAAGATGAGGCGACACAAACACGTTTCCTTTCACTGCAAAGGCCTTCAGTGTTATCCTCTTCTATCATCAATTTTTCTCTTCAGAACTGAAATAGTTGTGGGCTCAACACTCTGTGCGTAAAAGAAATCCAAATGTCTTTGAATAGTTCTATCTACTTGGTACTTTATCATATCATCTCTTACTGCGCGGTATTTCTCCCCTGCAATCCAGACGATGCTCTTTGAACCGGGGGGGAAGTGTATCCCTTTGATTATACAAAGTTTTAAGACTTCTGACAGGATGCTTCTCAGTTATACAGTATGTTAAATAACAGAGGGCGTTCCCTTAAACTCGTTAATATATATCATTAATAGATTAAAATAAAAATATCAGCATAGAAAAATAAGCATAAAAAAATCCGAATAAAAAAAAATTCTAATTGGAAATAAATTTGAAACCTCCTGTTTTAAATCAAAATAGTAGTCGTCATGTATAAATAAATTGCGACGTTGCCGTCTTTCATGTTCGCATGTACAGTGTGTTTCTTTTACATGTCAATTTAAAATTTTTATTGAATATTTTCTTATTGGAAAAATTTTGAAAACATTTTGTTTTCGAATGGAAATATTTTTTTAGCATGTATGTATGCTATACTATTTCGGGTTAACGGAAACGCCCTCTGTTAGTTAACATACTGTATACAACGTGTAACATAAAGGGTATATACATAACAAAGGCATGGCATCTTTACATGATAGCAAACGATATTGGAAGGGTTTTTTAATCCTATCTCTTTATGTTAGGAAGTTATGAGGAAAAACACCGCCTGTGATAGGCTACTATCATACTAGTCGCACAGAGATATTGAAGACAATTATCGGATTTTGGCAAGTAACGTGACGGGTAAAGAGTAGTTATTAACGTATATAGTGTGCTGCCACGTTTGTTATGATTTGATTTTAAGAAACACACGAAATCGAAAATTTGCTACCAATTTTTTGAGTATTTTATTTTGAGTTGAAACCCTTCCGATATCGTTTGATATCATGTAAAGATGCCATGCCCTTGGTATGTATATACCCTTTTTGTTACACGTTGTATTGTGAGAATCGAAATCCAGGGATTATTCCTGTCATGAGCCTTCCGGTATCTGTATGGCCTTCCTCAGTTGCTATCAACTCTTTCCCATAGATGATGAGATTCCCAGAACATGATATTTGTACTATGCCTTCACTGGCTCGAAGATTAACAGGATCAACATCATTGTACATAAAAGACATTGTTGGAGAGTATGCACCAACATATTCTGAAGCAAAACAATACCAAAAGCAAACCAACAATTTATTATATCCTGGAGTTCCAACAGCCATTCTTATGAGAGAAACCGCACAAGAAGCGATGTTAGATTTCACGCCAGATGGGAGATACTTGGCAACAGAGGTATTCTGCCAGTCCCATCTGTCTCTCGCAATCCTATCCAATACCATAGAGAGGTTGGTATGAAAGAACCTAATTTTTCTCCTCAACAGCTTGGATGGATAGAGCACATCCATCAAGAGGGGGCTAGTTGAGTCTACAAGAGCAGGAAGCGGAGGTAAGTTCCTTGGAATGGGAGGCAAGTTCATCTTTTGGCTAGTGTGTCTGCAAATTAGACTCAAATCATCGCAGGGCTCAAGATAGGTCGGAGGGGCTTCTTGGTATTCCACATGATCGTCTATTTTTAGTGGACCCAAGATTGCTCCATGGATTGGTACCCAGCTGAGCCACTGTTCCTCATTCACCCTCAGGAATTCGTAAGGTTTGAGCTTGGTTAAAGAACTTGCTTCAACTCTCATTTTGGAAGGGAATTTAGATGTCGTCTTATCGTAGTTATGCCTACAGTATGTGGCAACGCTCATTATTGTTTGTAGTAATAACAATTTGTTTGGGGCATTGCTCACCATTTGAACGAGATAAGGTCCTTCGTGAAAGAAATTCCCCCTACAATGGCTAGACCTGAACGAAACTCTCTCCGCACCTAAGTACACTTTATATGATGCCCTTGATAGGTTCTCTCTGGTTATGATCTTTACTTTACAAGGGTACGGAGAGAAGTCTATTCCAGATATTATTGTAGTCATGGAAACCTTCATGCCTAAGAGACTCTTTAAGAAAAGAATATGGGGTTCGGAGGCTGTTCTTGATGGATCTCTCAGCACTGAAGAAAGTGGCTTTCCTTCTATGAGAGTAGAATTCATGCATTCTACGGCATCAGCCACAGTATATCTATACTGTTTTATACGATGGCACATGTGCTGAGCAATCAATTTCAAACCTTGAATGTTAGCCACTGATCCTATGGATGGCAGTCTTTGAGCTTTGAAGTTGATATGCATGAGGGCATGCTTCAGTTCAGCAATCTCATCACTTAGTCCGGTCAGGGTTGGAAGGCACCTAACCTTGGGGTCAAGTTGGGTCCGTATTATCCTAAGTTGTGAAGCCCATGCCATGTGTGGAGACGTTAGTCTACCTAGTTGCATCTTGAGATCGTCCAGAATTCTCTTGTCGATATATTCCCTTTGGATGCTTGAGTCAGGGAGAAAAGCCTGTATGATCGCCTCATTCCTGATGCTTGCAGGAAGATCTGCAATGGGCTTCTGGGTTCGGATAAAAGTTCTTTCTAACTCAACTCGCCCAAACTGGAACGACATCTTCTTCCAATCAATTTTATTGTAGTCCGAAACGCTCTGGTCATGCTTTCGACATAAAACTTCAATAACTTCTTTTGATTCTGAGGAGGGCTCACCTGTTTCTTTAATCCACCACTCAATTAAGCCATATGAAGCTAATACCCTTCCATGAAGGTGAGAGTCTTCTGGCCCTAATAAGTGTCTGGGAACCCCATAGTTTATTATGGCATCTTTTCTGACTGCAAGGGGGTATTTGCATGCCATGTTGGACATGGCGGTCACCAGCGGATTTGGATCTTTAACATTCCTCGAATTTCGTTCTATAGACCGTATATTGTTTGTACTCGTCATTTTTAGGATTGAGATTGCCTTCTCTTTGGGTCTTAATATCTCCTTTTGTTTGAAATTGAAACACCTTTGTTAGTATAATCGTTGAGTTTAATGAAAGATTGCAAGTTTACAGTTTAAATAGAAAATTAAGGTATAGCTATGGAACTTTATGTATTTTAATTGTTTGCGTCCGATCGCGAGCGCGCTTGGTGGTGAAGTGACGCGGCGTCCTCGGCGCGTCGTACTCGCGCCCTGTCATGGCCGCCGGCTGTAGAGATGGGGGACGGTCCGCGCTAGTGAGGACCCTCGGCGTTAACATCCTCCCGCACCTTGAAACCTCCTGTTTCAAGATTCATCTTTGAAAAGTGGGCATATCCGGTTCACGGCTCTGCGTACGATGCCCTTGGAAGTTTTGATGTCGGCAACTCGACAAGCACTGTCGGTGCCTGGGAAAACGGCTTCGATCCGTCCAAGAGGCCAGTTTAACGGTGGGGTAGTCTCTTGCTTGATCAGAATTAGCTGACCAGGTGAAAGATTAGGGTGGCGCTTCTGCCACTTGGTACGCTGCTGTAGCTCGCAGACGTACTCTTGACTCCAGCGACGCCAGAAGTGCTGCCTGGCGTGCTCGATCTTGGCGTAGCGGTGTAGGCTGCTGCTCTTGCCTTCCAGTAGGTCTGGCGCTGGCAGCGAAGTCATTGTTCTTCCAATAAGGAAGTGCCCTGGGGTAAGAGGGGACAGATCGTGAGGAATGGTAGAAAGAGGAGAAAGGGGCCGTGAGTTCAGTATTGCTTCTATTTGCGTGAGCACAGTTGTAAGCTCAAAATTAAAATGGAAATCACCCAAGGCCCTTTTCAAATGGTACTTAGCAGACTTTATAGCCGCCTCATGCAGACCTCCAAAGTTTGGGGAGTATGCAGGTAGAAAGTTAAATTTAATGCCTTCTTCTGCAAAAGGCTCTGATACAGAGTTAGAGTGTAAAAATCCGCCTAACTCGCAACTGGCACCGACAAAGTTAGTGCCATTATCGCACCATATTACCTAGGATTCTTAATATTATTATAAAATCGAAATACAAACAACAACAACAACAATGCGTCTTAACTTGGTGAAACTAGAATAATTCTTAATATTAATTACACAATTAGGAGATTGTGTCTCGTTCACACATGCAGCATAAGCCTTCATACTGGCATCAGAAAATGAATGTAACTCTATGGTTACAGGATTAGCACAACAAACATTTCTGGGTATATTCATAGTTTGTAAGTGATCCACATTATCAATAAAATTTCTCCAGATCTTATTGATATCAGCAGGGATTTCATCATCCCACGATAGTTTCTGAGACCATAGCATTTGTAGAATAATTTTACATACAATAGTACAACAACTCGACAAACCCAAAGGGTCGAATAGACTAGAGGTAAGGGATAGAATGGATCGCTTTGTAAAAGGGCAGTCATATAGTTTGGAGGATACCATCAAAATTTTATCAGTGTTTGGATTCCATTCTAGAGCCGATTCATCCGAGAGCATGGCCAGGTGATGATATAATCTCAAAGTTTTCTTGCTCAGAGTTACTTGTACTTAAAATAGAATCTAAAAATTTACTAGAATCACTTTTCAGCTTTTGCAAATTGAAATAAGCCGATTCCAATTTTGCAATGATCTGTTGATATATTTCTGTAAGTGTGGACTCATCATTACAGCCAGTAATTAGGTCATCTACATAGAAATCATGTGACATTATTTCTCTGATCAACGGGTCATCGCATTCCTTGCTCAGCTGGATTAAACATCGTGTACTTAGAAAAGGGGCCGATGAAGTACCGTAGGTTACAGTATTAAGCTGTAAATATTTCATAGGCTCTTCCTCGTTCTCACGCCATAAAATTACTTGCAAGTATCTCTGAGATTCTTCCAATAGGATTTGACGATACATTTTCTCAATATCGCCAGTAACTACGTACGTGTGTTGCCGAAATCTGATCAATATTGAGAAATATCATCCTGAACAGTTGGTCCCACCATAAGCAAATCATTTAAAGAGAGACCTGACTCGGTTTTAGAGGAAGCATTAAATACTACTCGACATTTTGTCGTTTCGCTCTGTGATCTTAGAATAGATTTACCGGGTCAGATTGCTCTATTACAGATAAATGACCTAGGGTAGCATACTCATTAATAAAGTTTACATACTGTTCTTTTATGTCAGGTTGCCTTTTGAATCTCTTTTCTAGTGAATATAAACAATGCTTAGCTCGAGCATGAGAGTCACCTAATAGTTCTGGTTTGTCTCGCAAAGGCAACGTGACACAAAATCTGCCGTCCTCAAGGCGGCGCGTGTGCTGCACGAAGTGGTCTTCGCAGGCACGGTCCTCCACTGTTAGCTTTGGTGTCTCTGGCAGCTCCTCCAGCTCCCAGAACAGCTTCAGTTGCTGTCTTATCGCTTGACTGAAATTACAGTGAATTTCCTTAGGTACATAGTTAGGACACATGATGGGCCCCACTACTAACCAACCAAACTGGGAGTTTTGTAGCACAGGTTAATTAGAATTTCCCAATTTGATCTGATTAGTAGGACAAATGACTTCCCAAAAAATATCAGCTCCCAACAACAGATCAATTTGCGAAGGGTTATAGAATGTAGGATCTGCGAGTGTGATATTCTTGGGTATCTTTAGTGTTGATATATCAACCTTAGAATTAGGTAAGCTACTTGTTATTTCTGGTATAACAAATGCTTTGACATCTTTAGAATAGGAGTTACTGCATGACTGGATAGTAATGTTGCAGTATTCTAATGCTGCACGTTGCATATTATTAATGCCAGTAACATTAATAGTGTTAATAGCTTGACTGTCAATAGATAGTTTAACTTTCAGTGAATTGGAAATGAATGATGACTGGCTTCCGCAATCTAATAAGCATCGAACCTTATGGTGGTTCCCGTTGCTACTTAATGTGATAACTGCTGTTGATAGCAATACCTGGTTTTCTATGGAAGTTGATAAAGCAATAGGGTTGCACACACTCATGGTAGGGTTCGAATTTTCAATTCTTTCTACCTTAGTACTAGAAAAATTAGGCTTATGAAGCAAGGAATTGTGTTTTCGTTTACAGAACCTACATGGAGTGGCTGGACATTGATTAACAAAATGCCCACTCCGCAGACAATTACAAAGCTTTAATTTATACACTTCTGCATGTCTTTCATCAATAGACATGCTGTTGAACTTTTCACAATAATAAATTAAATGTTCCTTGCCACATACGAGACAAGATCTAGATTTAGGTTTACTTGGATGGCCTTGGCATGCAGCGGCAACAAACATCTTATGAGACCTTTCTGAACGAGGCGCTTTCTCATTTGACTTGGATGGCTTTTCATTGTTAGTATGTTTGTCACCATGGCCTGCATGGACCATTTCAAATACATCTGCATTATTTCTTAAAAAGTCATAAAAGTTATCTAGTGTAGGTTTCTCTTTTAAACTGTTTCTATGCTCCTCCCATTTGGTGGAGGTTACTAAATCCAGTTTTTGACTAAATAGAAAAATTATTAATGTATCCCAATTCTCAGTTTCCTCATTTAGACTAGATAATGCTCGCATGTGCTTTGATATATGATCGACTAATGCTCTAAGTGACGTTTCAGAATTCTTGATGTTTTGTATATTCATAAGTGAAACCAGATGATTATGAACTAATTGTCTTGTATTATTATATCGATCACAAATCAATTTCCATGCTACGGCATAGTTAACTGTGGAAATTTCTAGTGATTCTATCACCGATGCTGCTTGACCGGTTAAAGAAAGTTTCAGGTATTGAAACTTGCTTATTTCATGCAATTCTGGATTATTGTGAATCAATGAACTAAATGTGTCATGGAACTCAAGCCATTTATTGAAATTCGCATCAAACTTGGGTAATTGGATTGTAGGCAATTTGATGTTGTTATTGTTTCTCTCAACATGTGAATGGATAATTTCGAATTGATCTTGAACAATGTCAGATTTTGATATTAATTCTTGTGCTAAACTTATTTGACTATAAAAGATATTTTCTGTCGAATTCCTATCTGAGTCTAGTTCCTCTGCGGAATCTGAAAGCTCTATTTTATTTTGCACTTCATCATAGTCACTAAACAATGATTCAATTTTAGTTAATCTTAGTTTTAATTCCAAAAATTGCTGTTTAGAAATAGACGGATCGTCACATGAAAATTGACTTAAATAGTTTTTGAAATTCGTTAGCCTTCCTTTGATTGAACCTCTTTGACGTCTCAAATCCTTTAACTCCGTGTCAGACATAATGCAGAATTACACTGGCTTACGCCCACCAAAATAGCAAATTATCTAAATACCTGATATCCACTCAAACCTCGGAACCATTACATGCAGCAGATGCAATTCAGCTTCAGTAGTCCGCTTATTGAGGACCCGGTGTGAAGTAGAATCGCCACGTGGCACGGGGAGAGGTAGGTGCGCGCGGGGAGTGAAGTTCGACCGGTACATGCGTCGCTCGCCTCGTGTCCTGATGCGCGCACTATGTATACCTATTCGTAGGTACACAAGGTATGTGCTTGCGCTGAAATGATTGTTAAACATGCGCTGTAATGCAGTGCAGAAGCTAGCAACGTGCAGATTAAGGAGAATATAGACTAAGAGATTCAACAAATAGGTATGTAGGTATGCGGGAAATGAAATAACAACGGAATATAACAAAAAGTAAACCTCAAAATGAGTCATGCAATGGGTTACAGCCTATGTAATCGTTCGTGTGAACAATTATATGCACGTTAGGTAGCTGTAACATCGACTCCACCCAGTAAGCTAGGGTGGGCCACTAAGGTGGATGGCGTGCACAAGAGCTTCCCGGTGGCGAAATACGAGTTGTCTGGTCCACACCATGTGCTATTGGAGGGAGCATCTTTTCCACCAGAGCGCAGGTCATCCATAGTACAGAGCATCGGGCCCATGACCGTATGGTTGTGTATGATCCGAAGTGAAAGAATTTATCGCCGCAAATATGCGATGGCAGTAAAAAGGGCAATGTCTCACGAGTCATGTGCCATGCATAGATGACATTATTGAGTTGACCAAGAACACTAAGCCGGCTTCAGAGATCTCAGCTTTAACAACATTAGTTGCGGAGAACTTATTAATCACTACTTCCAGACAAGCAACTGACAACAAATTGTAATTGGGAAAAACATTCTTGTTGCTTGTCTGGAAGCCAAATGGCTAAAACATGAAGACAACAAGAAATTCTGCGAATTTTTCAGCACAACCGGTGCGGGAGGATGGTACCTATAAAGCTGCTTCTCTATCCAAACAACCATTCTTTATTAGCGGTTCCATGGAAGGAGGAACTCTCAATCTTTGCTCAGATCACTTCGGTGGCCAGTTGGTATACAAGAGAACAAATGGCAGGATGCTTTAGACAATCAATTAGTATTATTAGTTTATTCTTAATTTCTCTGATTTGGAATAAATGATGATGTTCCCGACGGCGACCACTACGACTCCTAGCCGATGATTTGGCGCTCATGCGCCCTAAGATGGCTTATGTAGCTTATAAAAAATATCCTTCATAGCAATATGCCTCGAAGAAGGTCGCAACTATCTAAGAATAGTTCCCAAGGGAGATTAGCAAAAGTTCGTCGTATTGGAGAGTCTTCTTACGCAGATCGGCTGGAAAGTATCAGAGTGTACGCGTCCCAATCGCGAGCCAGAGAATCTAGCGTTGAACGTTCATTTCGTCTTGCAGAACAAAATGCAAGATCGTCGCAGCTATACGAACGACAGTCAAGTGATGAGCGCTCTCAGCGACTTGCTGAAAATAGGGCTAGGTACTCGCAAACACGGGCAAGAGAATGTAGCACTGGTAACCCTTCAGTCTTGCAGAGCAAAATGCGAGATCATCGCAGTTATACGAACGACAGTCAAGCGCCGAGCGCTCGCAGCGACTTGCACGAAATAGAGCTAGGAACTCGCCAACCCGTGTGTTAGATTATTTACGTTTCTATAAAGATATCACACTATAAAACACAATCATATACAAAAGAAATCAATGTCAGTCTATGAGATGACAGATGTTATTGACAGATATACGGTTACGTTCCATTCAACAATATTATTTATCAACATTTAATAGGTTGGAAACAAGTTAATGAAGCAAAATAAAAGTAACTTTATTTAACTTTTTCTTAAGAGAGATTTCATAAACTGATGTTACAATTTTTATGTAAATAATTATCATTGAGACTATATTGTGATTCCTAAACGTAGGTATTGAATTATGTTTCCGAACGAATCTATGGTTCACTGCTAACTGAAATCAAATCACACAATTATATGTTAATATTGTTATAAATGTTAATATAACAATTAATGATACTTAAAATGTTTGTTATGATTTTATATTGTAATTCAAATAAGAAATTACTTACTTTAGAATGATTCTCTGAACTGTGAGGATGTCAGTATTTTATCTAGCTTTATATACAGCTTATAAATAAACAAGTAATTAATTGTAATAATACTTTAATAATATTTAAAACAGTTTAATTATATTTTCAAGGGTTCTTCATAGCTATGCTAAAAGTTATTTTAGTAAAATGTGATGCTCTTTGCTGATTGGTTCAAAGATGGTTGAGTTATTTGTTTACATTATGTTGTTAAAATTAATATATTTCAAGGACTATGGTAAACATTTAATATATTGCTTAGTGATGCTAATATGTTTCAAAACGATTCTAAAATATAACATTTGTTTATAATCTCGTATATCTGAAGTAATTTTACCCAAACACGATACTCGTTTGTGATTGGTCTAAAAGAGCGGTATGTCAGAGGGTTATATAAGGCTAAGATGTAGCCGGCTCTGGACAGTCTGAGTCGAGAATTCTTAAAGTACTAACTGATAAGGATAAGTGAATAATATATCTGAAGAAACTGCCCCAAAGTACTGGTTCATTGCTGTAAGTAAATAGTCATTAGACATTGTTATAGATTTATGACTATAATGTATGTTGTGTGTTATTTACGTTGGGAATACTTTCCTGGCTAATGGTATTATGTTGCTATACTTCTAAGTACTCTTGGACTGCTGTCCAAGAGTTAAAAGTTAGTGTATTTTAAAGATAACATTGACAAAGAATGAAACATATTGATAGATATGTTGTCATGTTTCCACGGAGTTTCTTGTCCAGTTCTTCTCCTTGAATGACCTAGTTTTGCGAACGGACAACTACCTTACTTTATAAATTTGTGACAAGTCTAAATTGAAATAAAATATCTAGTCTTGTCTGTCCGTGCTTTACTTTATAAAACCCTATTTCCCTACAAGATATATTCGTATAAACATTCACACACTAAATAACTAGCTAGTAACTATCCTGATGTGCAAAGCTTATAATAAATAAGCTTTGCTTTGAGAAATTAGACCTTAGATGTTTAGGCCATTACATTCCTGTACATATTTACACATACTTATAATTTTATATATAGGTATATGTATTACCCAAGTCATAAAATCTCTTACGTGCATGGGAATCTAGCACTGAACGCCCGCAGCGGCTCCTGACACAGCGAGATAGACAACGGTCTTTAACAGCTAGGACGCGCAATAGAATTTTAGCTCATAGTTATTACTATTGGTCGACATTTAGTTACGATCCTCAAATTGAATATGCTCATCAAAACAACATCCAAATCGGAGCAATGAATAAGATTTGTGTTAAAATAGAAGTAATATTCTAGACTATTTTACCTTGAATATGTATTCTGCCTTAGATCGTCCGAAATACGAGAAGTAAAGGAATGAAAATTGCATTAAGCTTCAATCATTATATTATCACATTTAAACACAACTTGATGACGAGACAGGACATCATTTTTCTTTTTTATTCGAATTTTAACATTTTTCGAATCGCAGTACTAGAGTAAACTAAAAAGGTTGGTTTTCTGTAAAACGAACAAACCTTATTTTCAACACACCTCCTTGAGTTTTATAGAAAAACATAAAAACATAACCTACACGAATACACAACAATATCACATTCAATAAACAACCAGTATCATTAAATTACAATTTCTTAATAAACGTTAATCAGTTGTCTCAGTTTTTGAAATTTAGATTTGCCCAACGCCTTTGTCAAAATATCTGCCAATTGATTATCAGTGTTTATCTTTGTCACATCAATTACTTTCTTTTTTTCATAATCATTTACAAAGTGATAGCTTACGTCAATATGTTTAGAGTTTTTACAAAATTTACCGTTCTTTGAAAGGGATATGGTACCACTATTATCTTCATAAATTTTAACTGGTTTGGAAATTTTAACATCTAAATCACCTAATATGCCTATCACTGGTAAAACTTCTGTTACACAATCGGCTAACGCATAATATTCCGCATGAGTTGATGCTCTTGACACTATTCTTTGTTTATGGGTCTTCCACATTACTGGATTATTAAACACTCTTAATATAATTCCTGTAGTTGACTTTCTGTCATTTTTATCCGCAGCCCAATCAGCATCTACAAATGCATCTAAGCAATCATCATATTCCGCATTAAAATTAAGTGCCAAATTTCGGGAATGATATAAATACTTTAGAATCCGTAATGCATAATTATAATGTGTGACGCTATAATAATTTTGAAAACGACTCATAAAGTTTACGCTATACGAAACATCTGGTCGCGTCGCACTAGCAACATATAATAGAGCTCCAATCAAATTTCTGTACTTCAAATCATAATTTATTTCTCCATTTTCAATTGATAAATTCTGCTCCATCGGTGTATTATATTTTTCTGCCAAACTTTCTATATATTTGCACTGACTCAAAATCATTCTTTTAAGTTCCGGCTTATAATCAATATCAATACCTAAATATTATTTTACTTTTCCTAAATCCTTCATCCGAAATAGTATCACTTAACAGTTGTTTAACTTTCCTAATCGTGTTCTCTTTTTAGGCACAAATCAAAATGTCATCCACGTATAGACATAGGTATACTTTTTCATTGATACACCCTGTATACAAACAATAATCATAATCAGATCTTTTAAAATTAATGCTGAGCATAAATTCATTGTAACACTCATACCAGTCTCTTGGACTCTCTCGCAATCCATATAATGCTTTTCTTAGTTTGCATACTTTGTTGTCTTTAACTTTGTAACCGTCTGGTGCATAAATATAAACTTCTGATTTAATAGTTCCATTCAAGAAAGCTGTCTCTACATCCATACATTCTATATGCCAACCTCTTACACAAGCAGTTGACATCAAAGCTTCATATTCATCATAAACTTGTTGAAAACCTTTTGCTACTACGCGCGCTTTATATATGCCATTAGATTTAATTCAAAAAATCCATTTTACTTCGATTATATTTTTATTTATTGGTTCATCAACTATTTGCCATGTTTCATTTTGTTCTAAACTATTAATTTCATTATTCATTGCATTTTTCCACAAATTTGCTTGAGGACTACTAATTGCTTCCTCGTACGTTTCTGGTACACTTACATCACATACATTTACATATACTATGTGATCGTTCAATCTTGCAGGTAATTTTCTTTCCCTTCTTGGGCGACTTGGTTCGCTCACCTCCTCAACATTAGATTTCTCTCTTTCATTTTCTTCACCTTCAACTGTATCAAAAAATTCATCATTATTGTCAGTATGTTCTCTTAATTTCTCATTTTCATTTATCTGTGTTCTTTCTTTGTCTTCATTCATGTTCCTATTTTCACCATTACTATCCTCATTATCTGAATCATGATTTGGATAAGACTGATATTTAATTACTTTTGCTTCTGAATCAATAAAAATAACATGTCGACTAATAATAATTTCATTATCTACCAACACCTTGTACCCTGTATCTGTATAGCCTACTAAACATCCTTTCACCCCTTTTGGGTTTAACTTTAAAGTTCTTTTTTCTTCAGGTACACGGACAAAACATTTACCACCATATAATCTCAAGTACTTTACGTCTGGTTTCCTTCTATAAAATATTTCAAACGGGCTTTTCTTTTCCGCAGTATTTGTCAAAATTCTATTTCCTAAATAAGCCGCTGTAAGTACAAATTCAGGCCAGTATTTTTTATCTAATTTTGCTTCTGTCATTAAGCATCGTGCTCTATCCATAATTGTTCTGTTATATCTTTCAGCAGTTCCATTAAGTTCGTGAGTATAAGCTGGTCCAGGATTCAAAAATATTCCGTTTTCTTTTGCAAAATTATAAAAATCTCTATTGAGGTATTCACGGCCTCTATCACACCTTACACCTCGCTTTCCTGTTTGGTTTTGCATCCGATTCACATAAGTTCTGAAGCAATCAAACACTTAACTTTTATTTTTAATCACACACACTGCAGCATGTCTGCTGTAATCATCAATCCTCCTACCGGAGTAATTGGTCCATTCACATCAGTATGTACGATTTCTAAAATTTCCGTAGCTCTACGTCTATTATTTTCGAAGGGTAAATTCGTCATCTTGTTTTGTAAACAAATTTCACACTGTATGTAATTCCCGTTTAGTCTGTCAGGTAATCCGGTTAACCTTTTGAACGCCCATCTATATAACACGCGATGTGTCCTCCTGCGCCACACTACAAATGTATAACGTATCTATAGTAAACCGTAGGGATGGGATTACTGTCCTATCGACAAATAATATTATACATTTAAAATAATGTTTATTCACCAATTTACGAAGCTAAATAAAAACTGTAATCGTAATTTTATATTTTATTTTATTTCATAAAAAAAAAAAAAACAATATGAAAACCTGGATATATTCCCCACAATAAAGAAAAGAATTTTAAATTTATTAGACGTGTGTTCTACAAGGCACATCCCTATTTGTCTCCAAATGTAATCCTTCTACTTCATATCAAGTAGTTGGCGCTCGAGACACGTCAAAATCCTTTCTGTTCTAGGGATGTCTAGATTTCTATGGTATATATTTTATATTCACTGTGGTCGAGTTACACGTGCATAAACTCAACCGATTCCTGCATAATTTATTTCGTTTACTTACAACAAATACAATTAATAGAAGTTAAATACGTGGTTTTCTACGTTTTAAAAAATAAAATAAAACGGAGGGTAAGTGTCTGTTTTACACAAGACCTTTTTTAATGGTGTCGCTAAATACTCGCAATTATTTTTCTGGTTTTTAGAAACTAATAGAAAACTGAAGAAAATTCCTGAAACGGAAGTTGACGACTTCACGGAATGTCAAGACGACGAACTATTTCAAAATTCTGATTCAGACTTGAACAACTCGCAATAATTCGTCATATTCACAGTCACAATTTTTTTATAAGGACACGTGCGCCAACTCTTGACCTTGAAACCCGTCCGCTTATGACGTCACAGATTTCCTTCTATACAAGTCGGTGGCGTGTGCGGACCGACAACTAACTAACTTTGTAGGGATGGGTTTTTCAAACGGGGTTTCACTATCGACAATGATTAGAAAACCTATTAATTCTTGATTAAGGTGAATAAAACCTAGTTTAAAGTGTACAATATTTATAAAATATTATATATTTACGTCATTTTCTTGCAATAATAGTATTTATGATCATTTCGACGAGATGAAATATAGCGAGGTCTTCGTCGTGTCCCATCACTGGCTTACTTGATATCAAGTTGAAGTGGGTGACGGTATGAAATGAAACGTCCGTATCCCATAAACTATATAATATCACCTCATAACAGACTCACTGATAGGTAGCTGTTCACAATTTTTTATCTCGCCCGTTCGTCCTGTCAAAACCACAGAGCGCGAACCTCCGGTGTTGCCAGTTCGATCTTAGTGATGTGGGTATCGAATTAGTCGATATCGCCACACCACCCCCCACGGCGAAAAATAACCCCCCATAACATAAAACATTTTTTTTTTTTTTTTACGAAAGCACAAAAATAGTTTACATTATTTAGTTGTTGCTTCTCCTCTGTTTCATTCGATTCTTTTAGCTTTTTCATCTTCATCGATTGCGGAATAATAAGGTAATGCTGCCGTATGTTTTGATTGTGCTGCCATTTGCTGCAGCCAGCTGGTATCCTGTCGATGATGTGGCACGACCTCTGGCTAACTTTTGCGGGTAGCAGCAGAGGTCACTGCCGGTATCTATGAGAAATCGACGGGAAGAGGCTTTATCTGTGACAAATAAACGGCGGCACGCATGTCACGGTTAGTCGCCGCGTTTACTGACCGTGGTTCTCGTTTTCCGTTTTTTTCCAATTGCATGGTTTGGTGCACTTACTAGCTTTCTTTTTGAAAGTCCTGTGGTACCAACACAAGGAAGAGCGGAATGATGAATTTGATCTGGAGCGTCGCCCATGGTTGCTTCGTGACCTTGAGCGTGGAGGCCTGTTAGCACTAAGCGCTTCAACCATTTTGGTCAGTTGTTCCACTCGAAGAGTGAGTTCAGCTAACTCTGATGAAGGACCCCCCACTGCATGTACTGAAACCGGCACTGCCACTTCAACAATCTTGTCGGCTATGTCTGCAGCTTTTTCAAGTGGCAGGTCCTCTTGGGCTGCCAGGATAGCCTGCACATTGTTTGGCAGGCGACGCATCCAAAGCTGTCTGATGATATCATCACTCTTGAAAGCTGATCCAGCCAGAGAGCGGAGATGGCGTAAGAACTGGGAGGGCTTCCTGTCGCCTATATCTTCCTCCCCCAGAAGTCTACGGACCTTATCCTCTCTTGATGCTGAAAGGCGCTTAATATGTTCTGTTTTGAGTTAATTATAACAGTCAGTTTCCGGTGGATTTTCAATAATATCTGCAACTTCTCCAGCAACCCGGGTATCCAGCATGGCAACAATGTGACTATATTTTGTACGGTCATGTTTGATACCAGCTAATTCAAATTGAGCCTCGGCTTGGCCAAACCATACAGTAGGCTTATCGGCCCAAAATGCTGGTAATTTTGCTGTCACTGCCATTGCTCGATGAGCCTGACTCTCTTGCATTGCCCTTAATTGTTCCTGCAGAGCTTGTATCTGTTCAGTAGCCATGTTTACATTGAATGTTTACATATAAATACAAGATGGTAAGAACAGCGTTACAAAAATTCACAATAAATTTAACTGATCCAAGTACAAATCTTATTATTATTGTTTACACATATTATTATGTGTAAAGTATATTATGTACTAGCTAAGGAATGTTGCAAAGAATCACAAATATAAAGTAATTGAACAAAATAGTATGCACCTACATATATGAGACAAATAATAAAAAAATAAAAAACAAAGGGTAGGTGAAAAAATAAACTGAATAAAAATGTACAATTTCACAAATATTGCAGCCTTTTCGAAGAATAACACTGTTTCGACAATGGAGATGCACTAAACCAACAAGGAAGTATCACTATGAGTTCACAATTAATGCTGCCACGCACTTTAAGTTGTTTTGCACTCGAGTAGTGAACGTAGCAGGGGTAGGTAATATAATAATAAGTTCGCTCACCGGATTGTTGGTTCTACCACCTGTTCGATGCTGAACTGAACGCTGCCGGCTGGAACTTGTTGCTAGGTGCAGGCGCGCAAGTTGTGGCTATGCGCAGACAGGGCAGGCGCGGCGAGTTGATGACCGGCGTCACCGCGTCTGAGTTGGCTTCAGACTTAGCGGCTCGGCGAGTAGTATGTGTCTCGCAATTGCCTTGGCCGCTAGATTGCTGCAGCAGTCTCGTCGATTCCAGAACACCCTTAGGAATACTCAGGTTGCAATCGGCCGGCGTAGAAAATATTTTTCGCCATGGGGGGTGGCCCACGGCGAAAAATAACCCCCCATAACATAAAATATTTTTTTTTTTTTTACGAAAGCACAAAAATAGTTTACATTATTTAGTTGTTGCTTCTCCTCTGTTTCATTCGATTCTTTTAGCTTTTTCATCTTCATCGATTGCGGAATAATAAGGTAATGCTGCCGTATGTTTTGATTGTGCTGCCATTTGCTGCAGCCAGCTGGTATCCTGTCGATGATGTGGCACGACCTCTGGCTAACTTTTGCGGGTAGCAGCAGAGGTCACTGCCGGTATCTATGAGAAATCGACGGGAAGAGGCTTTATCTGTGACAAATAAACGGCGGCACGACATGTCACGGTTAGTCGCCGCGTTTACTGACCGTGGTTCTCGTTTTCCGTTTTCTTCCAATTGCATGGTTTGGTGCACTTACTAGCTTTCTTTTTGAAAGTCCTGTGGTACCAACACAAGGAAGAGCGGAATGATGAATTTGATCTGGAGCGTCGCCCATGGTTGCTTCGTGACCTTGAGCGTGGAGGCCTGTTAGCACTAAGCGCTTCAACCATTTTGGTCAGTTGTTCCACTCGAAGAGTGAGTTCAGCTAACTCTGATGAAGGACCCCCCACTGCATGTACTGAAACCGGCACTGCCGCTTCAACAATCTTGTCGGCTATGTCTGCAGCTTTTCCAAGTGGCAGGTCCTCTTGGGCTGCCAGGATAGCCTGCACATTGTTTGGCAGGCGACGCATCCAAAGCTGTCTGATGATATCATCACTCTTGAAAGCTGATCCAGCCAGAGAGCGGAGATGGCGTAAGAACTGGGAGGGCTTCCTGTCGCCTATATCTTCCTCCCCCAGAAGTCTACGGACCTTATCCTCTCTTGATGCTGAAAGGCGCTTAATATGTTCTGTTTTGAGTTAATTATAACAGTCAGTTTCCGGTGGATTTTCAATAATATCTGCAACTTCTCCAGCAACCCGGGTATCCAGCATGGCAACAATGTGACTATATTTTGTACGGTCATGTTTGATACCAGCTAATTCAAATTGAGCCTCGGCTTGGCCAAACCATACAGTAGGCTTATCGGCCCAAAATGCTGGTAATTTTGCTGTCACTGCCATTGCTCGATGAGCCTGACTCTCTTGCATTGCCCTTAATTGTTCCTGCAGAGCTTGTATCTGTTCAGTAGCCATGTTTACATTGAATGTTTACATATAAATACAAGATGGTAAGAACAGCGTTACAAAAATTCACAATAAATGTAACTGATCCAAGTACAAATCTTATTATTATTGTTTACACATATTATTATGTGTAAAGTATATTATGTACAGTGGGCAGCACATCAAGTTACCCCACTTTGACCTTGAACGCGTTATGAGCAACAACAGCGAGAATCGTGTGAAAGAGATATATAGCTTTTTGTTAGTTCTTACTCATAATGTTTCGTGCTGCAGTGCGTACGTGAGGATGTGTGCGTATGCGCGTCGTGGCGTCGTAAATCTATACTATGCGATAACAAATTTGTAGTACGAAGTAGTAGTTGAATCGGTGATAAAAACAGGCGACTCGCGCAATGCCTAAAGTACTTCTGAAAGTATATCAATTTGTTTGATGATCTTTTACTTAATCCTTCATTTTTCAAGCTTTTATTTATCTTGCAATGTATATAAGTATGCCCGGGTTATATCTTGCAACTTAATTTTGAAGCAGATATCTTTAACAGATTGAGCTGATTTTTTTTGCAAATTTGTTTCTTTACTCCCGGACTCTAAATTCGAGCCAAACTACTTTTTTTTTATAAATGGCTGTGCATTTTTAATGGTCGTGAATTCAAATAACGGAACAATGGGTGCCGACAGCAATATCGACTTCAAAACAGCATAAAAACTTTTTCTTTAACTCATCGTTATTTATACTCCGCTCAAAATAACATTAGACATTTAAGATAACTTTTTACAGTCCGTTCAACCGATTTTGAGTTTTATTACGTCGGTAGAATGGAAAATGGCGGCTGCAGTAAATAGTTGTTTTTTTACGATTTTTGCTTTTAATTTCATCCTTATGCCTACGGAATAGAGGTTAAAATCGGTTGAACAGACAGTAAAAAGGTTTCTTTAGATGTCTTATCTTAACGCGAATAGAGTATAGATGTTTTAAGTCTTTAAAGTTTACATGAAAATGCACGATGGCTCGATTTAGGAGTCCGGAATAGGTGTAGGTTTCTAATACTTACCTATAAGTATTAAGTAGGTATTACCTACTCATGTTACATTTAAACAGGAGGTAGGTACGGTATACATCCGCGTTACACAATTAACATTAGCGAAATTTCACGGTCTCGAAGAATATTGTTAAGGAGACAGGTAGGTATAATCTGATGTAAAAAAAAAAAATTTTTTAATTTCATGCAGGATTAATAACTTTCCGGTTCCGGGTTTTGTCACCTACTTACTGGCGGGTTGGGGGTCATTATCCATGTTAAGGGATATCATCCCATCACGAACCTGTGTGAAGTTTAGCCAATTAATTAAGTATACCTACAAAAAGTCTCTTCAGTCTGCCGTGTTTGAGATTAACGTTGTCCGCGACACGATTATATTACTATAATAATAAGTTTGAACGTAGTAACAGAATTATCCATACCTACTGAAGTTTACTTTTACATGCAAGTTCAACCTTATTTGTGCCAGTAATAAGATACGATTTCAAAGGACAAACTCATTTTCGAATTTTATGTGGCTTCACACATAAAATTCGAAAGTGAGTTTGTTTATTTGTTAGGCTTTCAGTTTTCATACAGCGGCGTAGCTAACCGTAATGGGTTCCATATCAAAATATCTTGGGCCCCTTTTGCAAAAAGGACAGTGACGTTTTTTTAAGTTAATAAATATGCTGTCGATGCCCCGTATAATAGACACGGAGGTAGCTACCCCCCTGATTTAGGCGCCTTTATTACAGAACTGATCATCATGGAATTTTGCATACCTACCTATCAAAAAAGGATATTTGAATGGGATAGGTTACTGCGGGAGCGCCTGAGAAACCGCTGAATAAACATCAAAATAAAATGCGGAATAACAATCTTAATAGTTTTATTTAATATAATATAGTTGAAAACTTACATACGTATACCTACTCTAAATTAAAATATTTTTACTTACAACAAAATTTATAAAATCAAACTATACAATAGATTAAAAACTAGTAGTTTTTAATCTATTGTGTAGTTTGGTTTCGGATATTATAATATTTATTTTTAGAAAAAAAGAAAGAGCATACGTAGTTTGCGGTAAACATGACGCAAACAGGAAAACAAACACAAAAAATAAGTTCACACTTTCTGAATGTTCCAGAAATGTGAATACTAACCATGATAAATTCTGATCTCAAATCATTTGCGCATAAAATTCCTTGTCGTATAAAGCCGCCAGTGGGTGACGGCCCTCACTTAAATTATCACCAACAAGTATAATAGTAAAGGAAAATTTCTCAAGAATATTACAATGGTGCAAAAGAAGTATAAAATTTCAATTTACAGTATTAATAATATCTTTATATCTTATATGTATATATAAAGAATTGTTTATGTTATGTTATCAGGTAACAAAAGACTTTGAAGCTCCGAAACATCCGAGGTCGGTCTAGCTTTTGTTATCCTATATCCCAAGGCAATTAGCCTTGAACACGTGCAGTATGACGCATTGTTTTCTCGGAAGTGATGGTCTTCGACCAAGCATACTGGGTACCTATCGTATTATCAGTCGTAAACCTAATTTGAAACTGTTGAAAATGTTTGAAATTTTTTTTTTTTTAATTAAGACGATTCCACCACATATCTAGATATGAATAGAATACATAAAATAATACAAAACAAGTACTGGCATAGCAAAAAACGTCAGACACAGTTATCAGACTATATGTGTAAACAATAAGTTATAAGCATTTATTATCTAAGACATACATATTAAAAATTTTTGTTAATTTGGTTGTTTAACGAATAAATGCTCAGTCCCTTGAGTTTCGTTATAAAGAGTTTACACTGTATTTACTTACAACAAATTTTATAAAACCAAACTATACAATACACTTAATAGTTACAAATATATGTAGTTTAAGTTGTAGTTAGCTAGAAGAAATCACAGTAGTTGCAAATCAACGCGGACTTTGCGGAGGTGTAATAATTACGACTGGTGGTAGGTCTCCGAGCACGCATCAACAGACGCTGGTCAATATGCGCGCGCGGCGGTGCATAGCTATGCGTATACATGTGCGAATCTAGCCGACCCGCCGCATACTATCGAGTGTGATCCGTCGATGCTTGCGAATTAAAGTTTTTACATATGTATATAATTTTCTGTTGTGGATAAATGTTAGTGTGATTTGTATGAATGATGTATGTCTGTGTGTTAATCAATACATAAATAAGTAATATATAACTTCATAAGTTTGTATTTATGTTGGGTTTTCAATTTATAAATATGTATAAATAAATTACTAAATACAATTATATTGCCTACATAGATAATATTTATTTTTTACAAACTTGTTATTTTAGAAAGAAAGGAAATATGTTCGTTTGCGGTAAACATGACGAAACAGGAACACAAACACAAAAAAAAAATAAGTATTAGTGTTATTGATATTTGTATCAGATTAATCATACAGTTACATCTATCAACAATGGTTGCCAAGCAAAATCAAATGCTGTCGCCAAACAAAAGTAAACTTTTACCTAGATTAGTATAATTTGACTGGGTTGTATAAGGCCGCCGCACACACAGGCAGCATAATACGTACAGATGATTTCGAATCTAATTTAAAACTGCTAACACTCACATTTCATTGATACGTCATAGCCTGCTTTGAAATCTTTCGGTCTGCATCCCGAAATGAGAATGCTAACCATGATAAAATAAGATCTCAAATCATTTGCGCATAAAATTCTTTATCGTGCAATGCCGCCAGTGGGTGACGGCCCTAACTTAAATTATCACCAACACGTAGATAGTATGGGAAACATTCTCAAGAATATTACAATAAAAGAAGTATACATTTTTTTTACAGTATTAATTATTATATTATCTTTATTACATTATGTATTAGAAGAATTATCCATAACTAATATTATACATGAGAAAGTAAGTTTGTCTGACTGTTACACCTTCACGGCCAAACCGCTGGACAATTGTGATGAAAAATATGGAGATAGATTGAAGCCTGAGGAAGGCAATGGAGGAAGTTACTTCATTATGACACAACATCAACAAACAACATGTGTGGCGTCTTTCCCAAATCGAGCAATGGAAGAATAAGCGTTTGAGAAACAGTGGTTGGAAATACCTACCTAAATACCTTTATTTTGATAAATTAAATAATTACAATATTATAATACAACTTATGGATTGTAAAACTGTGCTACTATTTAACGTGATAGTTTGTGAGAATTAATGAATGGATGGATGTTTGTTACTTATCACGCCTTAACGGTTGAAAGGATTTCAGTGAAACTTTGCACTTAAATAGATCATGACCTGGATTAACACCTTGGATAGGTTACTACGGAAACTCGGGTGAATGAAGTGCATTATTTACTAGTGCCGAAGAATCGGAGTTCGTCATCTAAAACTATGTTTAGGCTACAACGCTGCCGCCGTGTGCTCAATGTCCGCCACAGTGTCTGTATGTGTAACCACACCTAGCGACACCGAGTGTCTCAAGTGTTCAGACACGGTGTTAGACATTGAGTGTACTGGCTACATTGTTGTAGACTAAACTACGTTCGATCGGTTCTTATTAGCGACAAAAAATATGCCATGACATAAAAGAGCTCAAACTTGACCTCAGAAATACGCAACAAGATTGGCCTTTCAGTTGTTATGAAAACTACATGGGAGCGTAACGCTTTGCCAAAACAAAATATTATTATTTAATGATAAATAAAAAGTTACTTACATAAATTAAACTCTAATAACTATAGATACTGTAAAATTGTAATAACATAACAATACAAATATAAGCAAATATAGGTATTTATTTATTTTATTATAAAAAGGTTATTGAAATAAAAAAAGTATATACTTAATAATATAATATATAAATATATATTAATATTTGGTTGGACCACCTTGCGCGTCTAAGACAGCGTCCAGTCTGTCCTTCATCCCAACCACCATGTTCCAGCAGGTGTCCTTGCCTCTGAAATGCTCCCATGTAGTATGAGCTTCTCGCCGCAAGTTTTCGTTGTTGCGGATTTCTGAAGCATCCTAATCGAGAACCATGAGACCCCATAGATTCTCGATTGGGTTTAAGTCGGGGCTCTTTGCAGGCCATGGCAGGCAGATGACGTCATCCTGTGCCGCGAACCACTCCTGCACTACTCTGCAGGTGTGCACGCGGCAGTTGTCTTGGCACAAGTAAATAATGCCCTCTGGGTAGTGAAGTCGCACGGTGGGGATCATCACGTCGCGTAAAATTTCGACGTACTGTTCCCCAGTCATGCGCCCGCTAACCTCCACCAGTTCACCCGGTCCCATGGAACTCATCCATCCCCAAAAATTTAGAGATATTCTTCCACTTGCCCGATTTGGCAAAGTATTCACCTCCACATAACGCTCATTTCTATTGCGCCATAATATTTTTCTTCCGTCCATATCCGACCGGAAGCTTTTTTCATCTACGAAGATGACGATATTGTTTTCCCAGTCAAAATTATAATACTCTAGGCAAAAACTTACTCTTGCCTCCTTATGGGCCTGAGTCATCAATATTTTCTTGGCAGGGCGGCAGCATTTCTTTCCGGCGTCCTTGATTCGCCTCCTGACCGTGTCTAATGAAATCTAAAACAAAGAAAAATTCGTTATTATGACAAATAGTACGGGTCAACTTAAATAATCTGCATTCGCGATTAACCTATTTGCCAAAAATGTAAACAAATATGAGTTTATGAAAAACTAATTATATTACTTCACAAGTTCAGTAGTAGTGCTGAATTTGTGGTGGAATAAAATTACCTTATTAATAAAATTATTTTAATAGTAGTTATAAAAATGTTTAAAGGTGTAGAGCTTTAAACATTTTTATAACTATTAGTCTAGCAGTGCTAGTCATTCCGAAATCAACCTAATTCCAATTAATATAAAGTTGCTGTTTGTTTAACTTGGAATAATATACATTTGAACTTTTAGTTTGAATAGACTTTAAATGAGTATGGGACGGTTAAAAAATATTATTCTTCAAACATACACAAATAAACAATTTGTCGAACTGAGCAAATTTGAGAACTTTCACCTATGTTAGGGTGGGTTGTAAAGAACTGAAGATTTATCTAGTAGTAAAACCAAGTAGCACTTAGTAACAATCACTGGCCGCGCGGCGCGTGTGAAACTGTTTGCGGAAGCGCCGAGCGCCCTACCGGTACAAACTGGTTTGCCAATAGGTGTATTACAAGCTACACATGTATTGTAGGTACTCACACTGTACGAAGTTGAGGTTATTCGTGTTGATAAAAAAGGGTCGGCAGAGTGTGCAGCGACGATAGCAGCATCTTCTGCCGCCGTCGTGGCTCTCGCATAAAGTTGGCGGCGGTGGGTTTCCAAGGTTCCGCTTTCTTCCCACCGCCGAAGCCAGAAGTATACAGTTTTTTTCTGAAACGAAAAAATAGCTATAGTTTATTTGAACACTAATTGGCGACCACTTGAATTTGATATTAGACGGTCCGACTGATGAACCCGGCATTCACTCTGGACTTAATAGTTCACAACAATCATCATCTATTGCTGTAAGTGATCTACGTTGTGTAAACTGCGGTTTGCATGTATCCAGAATGCGAAGACATACTTTGGAAATAGCTGAAGTTCAATGTCTTATACAACGATGGATTGACCAGGTAAATAATAATAAATATATTTATTAGAAATATTTATCTAACAACACTATTCTAGGCGTATTTTAAGTGCTGCGAAGTCTTTAAAACTTCTCTTATCTTTTCTTTTAGGCACAAGTTTCCAGTGATAGTCAAGTGTGCCATGCATATTGGTCCAATGCTTGGAATGAGATACGACATCCAACAAGATCTGATTCTGTGTTTGATCATGTAAATGTATCAGCTGTGGCACGTCGCTCTTAAGGAAACAATCACATATACTGAATACAAACACTAAATGTGAAGCTGCTATTGGAAACAAGGTTGCCCAACAGATAGCACCTTGTCAGGTAATATAATTTTTGTTTTGTGTAATATCTTTTGGTTATAATCCGAATGGAATTCATTTAATTAGATCTTAAAGAATTGAATGTTTATATTTACAGCTAACATACAACATAAAATAATTTACTATAATATTGCTTTACACCAGTTGTTTGCTTTCTATTGCAGTTGACAAGAACAACACTTCTCTGTCATACGTGTTGATGATGGCCTGACAGAGCAACATCATGTTCTGCTTTAGAACGGGAACCCAGAGCAACAAGACTTAGTCCATCCCTTGAATCTGAGGCAGACCCTGTGGCTTCAACACAAGCAGAAGAAGGGAATGCTGATATAATACCTGGTAATAACCAGATACTACTGCCAAACTATATATGGGCACCAAGTACACAATGGCAATGTTTTTTCCTTGATTGTAACGGTATAGGAAGACTTCTAGTCCCAGCATTACTACTCATAAGTTTACTTTGTGATTATAATTACTATGTGCCTTCAGATTGTAGAATCTGCTCATATCACTTGACCCGTAATTCATGGGATTTATTAATCAATCAGTATTTAATCCTCTTGGAACATTTAGCTTAGAACAAATGGAAGAACTAGTTTCTTTACTGAAAGATAATATGGTAATACATTTAGATTTCAACAACATTCAGACTAGGCCAGATCATATTGTTCATTATTATATATTTAGAGAACCAGAATATGTCTAGAAATAATATCTTGTTATGTTCGGAATAATATTTTTCCACCGGCACAATTTTTGGATGATGTATTAGTGATGTATGATGATGAACTATATGAATAAAGATGTAAAACTACAATGTATTTTTCTTTATCTAATTTTCTATTTTTATGTATACCATTATATATAAAAAAATGTAGAATAAAGTATAGAATAAATAAGTGATATTTAACATAACCAGTATTGATAGAATATCTTAAATAACTTTGAAATGCTAAGTTTTTTGTAAACCACTTCTTTTACTAATTAATTCCTGGAATTGCCCCCTATCATCTTATTATTTATTATCTTGAATTTTATATGTGTGCACAGTGGGCCTAAATTACTATGGCGACTTGGCATTCCCCATTGGGACACAGATGGTTTATAACCATAACTATGGATTAACATATAGGATACATTTTATCTCGAAATTCCCACGGAATCGAAAACTATGCGGGTGAGCCCTCGGGGCGCAGTTAGTACTTATTTATATAATTCCCTACAACTACATAATTATAGTTATTAGATTATTTATTGAAAAGATTACAGATATTTTGCATTGTTTGGGGCCAATGCTTTTCAGCAATAAAGTTTTATTATTATTATTATTTACACGTCAACATCGCTACCATTACAGGGTTACACCCAATTAGATTCTAAGTAACCTGGGACCGCGGGTCCTAAGAAGTAGATACGAGACCACGCTTGACCCAGCAATGTTTCAACGAACAAAAATAAAGTGCGTGATTGATTAAGTAGGTTTAAAATCATTCAAGATTTGATTTTGATTTTGAATAAAATTATCTGGCGTTGGAAAAATCAGCCGTAAATGCTATAAAAAACAAAATTTCCTATAATTCTGTTTACATAAGTGGGTATAACTCTGGATTTAAGCTTTCACTGTTCTCTCTACATTTTAATGACGTATAAGACATTAGGACTTTGTTTATTAAAATAAACAAAGTCTTATATATCCTATACGTGTATTTAAAAAATTATAATTACATAAAAAAATATAACTCACCGTAATGCCCGTCTGCTGACAAATGTCTATCACTCGGCATCCACTCAATCGAAGCGCTATGATCCGGTTCCTCTGAATTTGAGTTAACTGCGGCGCCATATTTATTTTAAAAAAATTGTTTTTAACCGAACAGCACACTGTAGTTTCACAATTTCCAAGTCAAACTGACTGACGTAACGAATGAACGATTCGGGAGCAATGGCGGACGCGCAGGAGCGAGTGGGTGTGGCTTATTCCATAATTGGCTCCCAAATAACGATATGTGCAACCATTGGATCATTTTAAAAACGTTGAAAATTCCACCAATCTTGCCAAGGATACTTTCTTTCTAACACTATATGTTGCATCGTAGTTATAGATATGTATAGGGTTTACCTTGATGTGCTGCCGTGTGTACTAGCTAAGGAATGTTGCAAAGAATCACAAATATAAAGTAATTGAACAAAATAGTATGCACCTACATATATGAGACAAATAATAAAAAAAATAAAAAACAAAGGGTAGGTGAAAAAATAAACTGAATAAAAATGTACAATTTCACAAATATTGCAGCCTTTTCGAAGAATAACACTGTTTCGACAATGGAGATGCACTAAACCAACAAGGAAGTATCACTATGAGTTCACAATTAACGCTGCCACGCACTTTAAGTTGTTTTGCACTCGAGTAGTGAACGTAGCAGGGGTAGGTAATATAATAATAAGTTCGCTCACCGGATTGTTGGTTCTACCACCTGTTCGATGCTGAACTGAACGCTGCCGGCTGGAACTTGTTGCTAGGTGCAGGCGCGCAAGTTGTGGCTATGCGCAGACAGGGCAGGCGCGGCGAGTTGATGACCGGCGTCACCGCGTCTGAGTTGGCTTCAGACTTAGCGGCTCGGCGAGTAGTATGTGTCTCGCAATTGCCTTGGCCGCTAGATTGCTGCAGCAGTCTCGTCGATTCCAGAGCACCCTTAGGATCCTTGGAATACTCAGGTTGCAATCGGCCGGCGTAGAAAATGGGGGGTTATTTTTCGCCGTGGGGGGTGGCCCACGGCGAAAAATAACCCCCCATAACATAAAACATTTTTTTTTTTTTTTTACGAAAGCACAAAAATAGTTTACATTATTTAGTTGTTGCTTCTCCTCTGTTTCATTCGATTCTTTTAGCTTTTTCATCTTCATCGATTGCGGAATAATAAGGTAATGCTGCCGTATGTTTTGATTGTGCTGCCATTTGCTGCAGCCAGCTGGTATCCTGTCGATGATGTGGCACGACCTCTGGCTAACTTTTGCGGGTAGCAGCAGAGGTCACTGCCGGTATCTATGAGAAATCGACGGGAAGAGGCTTTATCTGTGACAAATAAACGGCGGCACGACATGTCACGGTTAGTCGCCGCGTTTACTGACCGTGGTTCTCGTTTTCCGTTTTTTTCCAATTGCATGGTTTGGTGCACTTACTAGCTTTCTTTTTGAAAGTCCTGTGGTACCAACACAAGGAAGAGCGGAATGATGAATTTGATCTGGAGCGTCGCCCATGGTTGCTTCGTGACCTTGAGCGTGGAGGCCTGTTAGCACTAAGCGCTTCAACCATTTTGGTCAGTTGTTCCACTCGAAGAGTGAGTTCAGCTAACTCTGATGAAGGACCCCCCACTGCATGTACTGAAACCGGCACTGCCACTTCAACAATCTTGTCGGCTATGTCTGCAGCTTTTTCAAGTGGCAGGTCCTCTTGGGCTGCCAGGATAGCCTGCACATTGTTTGGCAGGCGACGCATCCAAAGCTGTCTGATGATATCATCACTCTTGAAAGCTGATCCAGCCAGAGAGCGGAGATGGCGTAAGAACTGGGAGGGCTTCCTGTCGCCTATATCTTCCTCCCCCAGAAGTCTACGGACCTTATCCTCTCTTGATGCTGAACGGCGCTTAATATGTTCTGTTTTGAGTTAATTATAACAGTCAGTTTCCGGTGGATTTTCAATAATATCTGCAACTTCTCCAGCAACCCGGGTATCCAGCATGGCAACAATGTGACTATATTTTGTACGGTCATGTTTGATACCAGCTAATTCAAATTGAGCCTCGGCTTGGCCAAACCATACAGTAGGCTTATCGGCCCAAAATGCTGGTAATTTTGCTGTCACTGCCATTGCTCGATGAGCCTGACTCTCTTGCATTGCCCTTAATTGTTCCTGCAGAGCTTGTATCTGTTCAGTAGCCATGTTTACATTGAATGTTTACATATAAATACAAGATGGTAAGAACAGCGTTACAAAAATTCACAATAAATGTAACTGATCCAAGTACAAATCTTATTATTATTGTTTACACATATTATTATGTGTAAAGTATATTATGTACTAGCTAAGGAATGTTGCAAAGAATCACAAATATAAAGTAATTGAACAAAATAGTATGCACCTACATATATGAGACAAATAATAAAAAAATAAAAAACAAAGGGTAGGTGAAAAAATAAACTGAATAAAAATGTACAATTTCACAAATATTGCAGCCTTTTCGAAGAATAACACTGTTTCGACAATGGAGATGCACTAAACCAACAAGGAAGTATCACTATGAGTTCACAATTAACGCTGCCACGCACTTTAAGTTGTTTTGCACTCGAGTAGTGAACGTAGCAGGGGTAGGTAATATAATAATAAGTTCGCTCACCGGATTGTTGGTTCTACCACCTGTTCGATGCTGAACTGAACGCTGCCGGCTGGAACTTGTTGCTAGGTGCAGGCGCGCAAGTTGTGGCTATGCGCAGACAGGGCAGGCGCGGCGAGTTGATGACCGGCGTCACCGCGTCTGAGTTGGCTTCAGACTTAGCGGCTCGGCGAGTAGTATGTGTCTCGCAATTGCCTTGGCCGCTAGATTGCTGCAGCAGTCTCGTCGATTCCAGAGCACCCTTAGGATCCTTGGAATACTCAGGTTGCAATCGGCCGGCGTAGAAAATGGGGGGTTATTTTTCGCCGTGGGGGGTGGCCCACGGCGAAAAATAACCCCCCATAACATAAAACATTTTTTTTTTTTTTTTACGAAAGCACAAAAATAGTTTACATTATTTAGTTGTTGCTTCTCCTCTGTTTCATTCGATTCTTTTAGCTTTTTCATCTTCATCGATTGCGGAATAATAAGGTAATGCTGCCGTATGTTTTGATTGTGCTGCCATTTGCTGCAGCCAGCTGGTATCCTGTCGATGATGTGGCACGACCTCTGGCTAACTTTTGCGGGTAGCAGCAGAGGTCACTGCCGGTATCTATGAGAAATCGACGGGAAGAGGCTTTATCTGTGACAAATAAACGGCGGCACGACATGTCACGGTTAGTCGCCGCGTTTACTGACCGTGGTTCTCGTTTTCCGTTTTTTTCCAATTGCATGGTTTGGTGCACTTACTAGCTTTCTTTTTGAAAGTCCTGTGGTACCAACACAAGGAAGAGCGGAATGATGAATTTGATCTGGAGCGTCGCCCATGGTTGCTTCGTGACCTTGAGCGTGGAGGCCTGTTAGCACTAAGCGCTTCAACCATTTTGGTCAGTTGTTCCACTCGAAGAGTGAGTTCAGCTAACTCTGATGAAGGACCCCCCACTGCATGTACTGAAACCGGCACTGCCACTTCAACAATCTTGTCGGCTATGTCTGCAGCTTTTTCAAGTGGCAGGTCCTCTTGGGCTGCCAGGATAGCCTGCACATTGTTTGGCAGGCGACGCATCCAAAGCTGTCTGATGATATCATCACTCTTGAAAGCTGATCCAGCCAGAGAGCGGAGATGGCGTAAGAACTGGGAGGGCTTCCTGTCGCCTATATCTTCCTCCCCCAGAAGTCTACGGACCTTATCCTCTCTTGATGCTGAAAGGCGCTTAATATGTTCTGTTTTGAGTTAATTATAACAGTCAGTTTCCGGTGGATTTTCAATAATATCTGCAACTTCTCCAGCAACCCGGGTATCCAGCATGGCAACAATGTGACTATATTTTGTACGGTCATGTTTGATACCAGCTAATTCAAATTGAGCCTCGGCTTGGCCAAACCATACAGTAGGCTTATCGGCCCAAAATGCTGGTAATTTTGCTGTCACTGCCATTGCTCGATGAGCCTGACTCTCTTGCATTGCCCTTAATTGTTCCTGCAGAGCTTGTATCTGTTCAGTAGCCATGTTTACATTGAATGTTTACATATAAATACAAGATGGTAAGAACAGCGTTACAAAAATTCACAATAAATGTAACTGATCCAAGTACAAATCTTATTATTATTGTTTACACATATTATTATGTGTAAAGTATATTATGTACTAGCTAAGGAATGTTGCAAAGAATCACAAATATAAAGTAATTGAACAAAATAGTATGCACCTACATATATGAGACAAATAATAAAAAAAATAAAAAACAAAGGGTAGGTGAAAAAATAAACTGAATAAAAATGTACAATTTCACAAATATTGCAGCCTTTTCGAAGAATAACACTGTTTCGACAATGGAGATGCACTAAACCAACAAGGAAGTATCACTATGAGTTCACAATTGCTGTCACGCACTTTAAGTTGTTTTGCACTCGAGTAGTGAACGTAGCAGGGGTAGGTAATATAATAATAAGTTCGCTCACCGGATTGTTGGTTCTACCACCTGTTCGATGCTGAACTGAACGCTGCCGGCTGGAACTTGTTGCTAGGTGCAGGCGCGCAAGTTGTGGCTATGCGCAGACAGGGCAGGCGCGGCGAGTTGATGACCGGCGTCACCGCGTCTGAGTTGGCTTCAGACTTAGCGGCTCGGCGAGTAGTATGTGTCTCGCAATTGCCTTGGCCGCTAGATTGCTGCAGCAGTCTCGTCGATTCCAGAACACCCTTAGGATCCTTGGAATACTCAGGTTGCAATCGGCCGGCGTAGAAAATGGGGGGTTATTTTTCGCCATGGGGGGTGGCCCACGGCGAAAAATAACCCCCCATAACATAAAATATTTTTTTTTTTTTTACGAAAGCACAAAAATAGTTTACATTATTTAGTTGTTGCTTCTCCTCTGTTTCATTCGATTCTTTTAGCTTTTTCATCTTCATCGATTGCGGAATAATAAGGTAATGCTGCCGTATGTTTTGATTGTGCTGCCATTTGCTGCAGCCAGCTGGTATCCTGTCGATGATGTGGCACGACCTCTGGCTAACTTTTGCGGGTAGCAGCAGAGGTCACTGCCGGTATCTATGAGAAATCGACGGGAAGAGGCTTTATCTGTGACAAATAAACGGCGGCACGACATGTCACGGTTAGTCGCCGCGTTTACTGACCGTGGTTCTCGTTTTCCGTTTTCTTCCAATTGCATGGTTTGGTGCACTTACTAGCTTTCTTTTTGAAAGTCCTGTGGTACCAACACAAGGAAGAGCGGAATGATGAATTTGATCTGGAGCGTCGCCCATGGTTGCTTCGTGACCTTGAGCGTGGAGGCCTGTTAGCACTAAGCGCTTCAACCATTTTGGTCAGTTGTTCCACTCGAAGAGTGAGTTCAGCTAACTCTGATGAAGGACCCCCCACTGCATGTACTGAAACCGGCACTGCCACTTCAACAATCTTGTCGGCTATGTCTGCAGCTTTTTCAAGTGGCAGGTCCTCTTGGGCTGCCAGGATAGCCTGCACATTGTTTGGCAGGCGACGCATCCAAAGCTGTCTGATGATATCATCACTCTTGAAAGCTGATCCAGCCAGAGAGCGGAGATGGCGTAAGAACTGGGAGGGCTTCCTGTCGCCTATATCTTCCTCCCCCAGAAGTCTACGGACCTTATCCTCTCTTGATGCTGAAAGGCGCTTAATATGTTCTGTTTTGAGTTAATTATAACAGTCAGTTTCCGGTGGATTTTCAATAATATCTGCAACTTCTCCAGCAACCCGGGTATCCAGCATGGCAACAATGTGACTATATTTTGTACGGTCATGTTTGATACCAGCTAATTCAAATTGAGCCTCGGCTTGGCCAAACCATACAGTAGGCTTATCGGCCCAAAATGCTGGTAATTTTGCTGTCACTGCCATTGCTCGATGAGCCTGACTCTCTTGCATTGCCCTTAATTGTTCCTGCAGAGCTTGTATCTGTTCAGTAGCCATGTTTACATTGAATGTTTACATATAAATACAAGATGGTAAGAACAGCGTTACAAAAATTCACAATAAATGTAACTGATCCAAGTACAAATCTTATTATTATTGTTTACACATATTATTATGTGTAAAGTATATTATGTACTAGCTAAGGAATGTTGCAAAGAATCACAAATATAAAGTAATTGAACAAAATAGTATGCACCTACATATATGAGACAAATAATAAAAAAATAAAAAACAAAGGGTAGGTGAAAAAATAAACTGAATAAAAATGTACAATTTCACAAATATTGCAGCCTTTTCGAAGAATAACACTGTTTCGACAATGGAGATGCACTAAACCAACAAGGAAGTATCACTATGAGTTCACAATTAACGCTGCCACGCACTTTAAGTTGTTTTGCACTCGAGTAGTGAACGTAGCAGGGGTAGGTAATATAATAATAAGTTCGCTCACCGGATTGTTGGTTCTACCACCTGTTCGATGCTGAACTGAACGCTGCCGGCTGGAACTTGTTGCTAGGTGCAGGCGCGCAAGTTGTGGCTATGCGCAGACAGGGCAGGCGCGGCGAGTTGATGACCGGCGTCACCGCGTCTGAGTTGGCTTCAGACTTAGCGGCTCGGCGAGTAGTATGTGTCTCGCAATTGCCTTGGCCGCTAGATTGCTGTAGCAGTCTCGTCGATTCCAGAACACCCTTAGGATCCTTGGAATACTCAGGTTGCAATCGGCCGGCTTAGAAAATGGCGGCGGCGACGCAACTTTTTGATATAGATGGGCGGACTTAACTATTTTTTTCCTTTGAGATCACGTCGGGGGTCACCAATGAAGTGGGTGACGGTATGAAATGAAACGCCCGTATCCCATAAACTATATATTAACACCTCATAACTGACTCACTGATAGGTAGCTAGTTCACAATTTTTTATCTCGCCCGTTCGTCCTGTCAAAACCACAGAGCGCGAACCTCCGGTGTTGCCAGTTCGATCTTAGTACAAAGTAATTGGCGCTGGGGGCATTAAAATATTTTCTGGCGTTTTTGTTTCTATTGAAAATTAAACAAATAAGAAGTTATTATGCGTGAAAAAGTTAAAAATATTGTTGATAACAGGGCAAATTTCCATAAAAACAAAATAAAAGGTCTTGTAAAAGTCGTAAATTTATTTTATACTGTGATTACTTCTAATCAAGTAGTGGCGCTGAGGGCACCAAAATCTCGAACTTGTATAGAAGTGATTGGCGTTCAAAAGGTTAATAATTGATGCCTACACATTTCTTTTAATTTTGAATAATTAACGTGACCAAGCATTCGATGCCATTTCTCTTTCAACGACATTTCTTGTACATTTGTATTTACATATTTATATTGGCGTTCAAAAGGTTAATAATTGATGCCTACACATTTCTTTTAATTTTGAATAATTAACGTGACCAAGCATTCGATGCCATTTCTCTTTCAACGACATTTCTTGTACATTTGTATTTACATATTTATCGCCACTTATTTTACCTTCTAGTTCATACAATTTATTCTTTTTTCTAGCTACAGCTACTAACTTATATTGCGAACTATATATATTAGCAATTTCATTTTGGAATTTAATCATGTTTCCTCTATTCACAATACTGGATACACTAAGCAAGTTTCTTTTCATATTAGGGACATAATAAACATTGTCAATATCAATTTTGTGCAATTGATAGTTTGCATAACAATGCATTGTGATCTTTCCTATCTTTTCCGATTTTAAAGAAAAACCATCGCCTACTCTAATATTTACTGGATTGTCTAACTTTTTATACTCACAAAAGTATCTGTCATCGTTCACGATGTGGTCACTACAGCCGCTATCCAGGAGCCAATTCACTGTATTTGCTTCAGCTGTCAGCACTTCGACGTTGAAGCCAACCGACGAATTTCCTGCTGTAGGATCGTTATTATAGTTATTACCTCGCAGTCCTCTATAACCTCTGTAGTTACGTCCTCGGTAGCTTCGATAACCTCGTCCACCTCTATGGAATCTTCCACGGTATTGTCCACGCTGACTATTTTTCAATTTAGGACAATCTCTTTTAAAGTGTCTGCTCACTACATTCAACGTTCTCTGTTTCTTTCTTTTTATACTCCAGTAACAGTTGTGACTTAACATATTCGACACTTTGACTTTCTTTAGGTAAAGCGTCTACAATATTCACAATGTTTTCAAATTTGGATGGTAGGGCCAACAATAAATAGTTTAATTTGTCTTCATCAGTAACTTTTTCTCCTGCTCCTTTTAAATCATTTATTTGCTTTTCAAATGTCTGAAAGAATTCCAGCGGGTTCCCATCTTTGAATTTCGTTTGTAATATCTTTCTTTTAAGTAACAATTTGTTGGCACATCCTTTAATCAAATACATGTCATCTAGTATCTAGCTGCGAGTTACTGATACTGTTAACTACATAGTTTTGAGCCTTCAAATCGCCAATCATTTTCCGTCATAGGCTCCGTCTTTACTTCCTGCTCTATGGCCTGCTCGCAGTTCTTTAATTGCAGTAACAATTTCAATCTCAATTTCCATTGCTCATAGTTAGTACTATCAAATATAGGTAATCAAGTCAAGAGTCCAAGCCGCAGAACCCATTGGTCTGCATCAAGGGTGTTCTGTCCAGCTACGGCGACGGGGAGATTGTTGATCTCCTTTTGGCGCAGAATAAACACCTCATGCAGGACGTCGCTGTGGCTGAGCAGACGGCCCGGGTGCGGTATAGGAAGCGCGCCAGGAACCCCCATGAATGCCACCCAGTTCTGGAACTCTCCCCGAAGTTGTGGCGCGTCCTCACTAGCGCCCAAAAGGTGCATGTGGGGATAAAGCGCTGCACTGTTGAGGACCAGTCCCCGCTAGTACAGTGCACCAAGTGCCTCGGGTATGGCCACAATAAGACCATATGCGGGGCAGCAAAGGAAGCGTGCTTCTTTTGCTCAGGTGCTCATTACGGTGGGGACTGTCACAACAGAGCAGAAGGGAGGGAACCCAAATGCATAAACTGTAAGTCGGCAAAAAGACCTGAAGGTGATCTGGCACACACAGCCTTCAGCGAAGACTGCCCGGAACGCCAAAAGTGGGATGGGATAGCCCGGTCGCGCGTCTCCTACTGCTAAGGGCAGCCCAACCATACAACACCCTACAAGTCTCCTTCAGAGTACCCAGCCGGCAGGGAGATTGAATTTCATTCAAGTGAATCTCCAGCGATCCAAGCTCGCCACAGCCGAACTCTGGGTGGCGGCTCAGGAAAAGGGAATCTCCGTCGCACTGGTTCAGGAACCCTACGTGGGGGGAGCCGGTGTGATGAAGCAAACACCTGGCACACAAGTCATCCAGTGCAGCCTGGGCCGCCAAAAACCGGTGAAAGCGGCGGTAGTGGTCTTCGGTGGCAGCCTGGAGGTCATTCACGACCCTCAGCTTGTCACCGAGAACATAGCTGCCGGCGTCCTAAAGGCGGGCCAGCTAAGGATCGGAGTCCTGTCGGTGTATTTTGAGGGAGACAAAGAATTACATCCATACCTCACAGAAACAACACATATAATAACACAGTTAAACACAAATAACATCCTGGTGGGAGGCGACGTAAACTCCTGGAGCCAATGGTGGGGCAGCGCGACCGAGAACCACCGGGGGGCGGAGTACTGTTCCTACCTCGACGAGCGGGACCTCCAGATCCTGAACTCCGGCCAAACACCGACGTTTGAGACCTACAGGGGCGACAGATGGTACACGAGCATAGTAGATGTAACTGCATGTAGTCTGTCCCTCCTGGGGAAAATAGACGGGTGGAGGGTAGAAAGAGGTGTGACCTCCTCGGACCATAACGCGACCACCTTCTCGATGCGCTTGGAGAAGGCCCTGGAACCTTTAAGGCCAGTCTCGACGCGCATCTACAACACCAAGAAGGCAAAATGGTCCGAGTTCTGCTCTAAACTAAAGTCAAACCTGGCCAAGGAAGAAATAAACTTGGCCAAGGTCTCCGACGTCCGGAGCCCGGAAGATCTGGATAGGCTAATAGGCAGATATACCGATACCATCCACCGCTCGTGCGAGGAGACGATCCCGAAAATAGTATCTCCGAAACACAGTGCGAAACCACCCTGGTGGAACTCCTCTTTAGACCGCCTTAAGAAGGACGCGGTTAGGAAGAAGAGGAAAATCCGGAATGCCGCGCCCAGCCGGAGGCAGTTCACGATACAGGAGTACGTCGCAGCCAAGGAGCTGTACAATACAGCAGCGACAGAGGCAGCCACTGAAAGCTGGAGGGAGTTCTGCTCGAAGCAGGACCGAGAGAGCATGTGGGATGGCATCTACAGGGTACTAAGGAAAACGGCGAGGAGGCAGGAAACCACCCTCCTGAGAAATTCCGCAGGGCAGACTCTCAGCCCAGAGTAGTCAGCGGACCTTCTCGCCGAAACGTTTTACCCTAACGACTCAACGGATGCCGAACAACCGTATCACATTGCGCTGAGACAGCTTGCGGAGGACGCACAACCGCAGGGACTGTCCGCCGACGACCCACCTTTCACAACCACGGAGCTGGATAAGGTCCTCCAGGACCAAAATCCGAAAAAAGCTCCCGGTCCGGATGGGTTAACGGCGGACATCTGCATAGCGGCAATAAACTGCGAAAGGGAGGTGTTCAGGGCGATGGCAAACAAGTGTCTCTCGCTGTCGCACTTCCCTGGGCAGTGGAAGGTCGCCCACGTGTGCATCCTCCGTAAGCCGGGAAAGGACGACTATACAAAACCAAAGTCATACCGCCCGATAGGTCTCCTGTCGGTCCTCGGAAAAATAGTAGAGAAACTCCTGGTAGGCAGACTCCAGTGGCACTTCCACCGAACACTACACAGAACTCAGTACGGGTTCATGTCGCAGCGCGGAACCGAGGACGCCCTCTATGACCTAATGCAGCACATACGTGCGGAGATCAGAGCAAAGAAAATAGTGCTTCTGGTATCATTGGACATAGAGGGGGCCTTCGACAACGCGTGGTGGCCGGCACTGAAAAAACAGATGGTGGTCAAGAACTGTCCCCGAAACCTGTACAAACTCGTCGCCTCATACCTCGAACACGGACGCGTAAGGGTCAACTACGCCAGAGCGGTCAGGGAAAAAGGAACTAACGAAGGGTGCGTCCAGGGCTCAATAGCCGGTCCGACGTTCTGGAATCTGATCCTTGACTCGCTCCTGCACGAAATGGCGAGCATGAGGGTATACTGCCAGGCATTCGCAGACGACGTCGTCCTGGTATTTTCGGACCATACCACCCTGCAGCAGGCGGCCAACAACGCTCTCGACGTGGTGTCGACCTGGGGCGTCAAAAACAAGCTGCGTTTCGCTACGCGTAAGACTAATGCGATGGTGCTGAGACCCGGTCCTGTACATGTCGGGAAAGAGGCTAGACCTAGTTCAACAGGTCAAACTGCTAGGTCTCACCATTGACGCCAAACTCACCTTCAACGCGCACGTGTCTGCGACCTGTAGAAAGGCTGCAGACATCTATAAGCAGTTGGCATGCGCAGCGAAGGTGACGTGGGGCTTGAATGGTGAGATCATCAGGACGATATACGTGTCGGTGATAGAGCCCATCGTGCTGTATGCGGCAAGTGCATGGGCCCCGGCGTCAGAAAAGCTGATGAGGCGAAATCAGTTTGACTCGCTGCAGAGGGGATTCGTGCAGAAGATCTGCAAGGCATACCGCACGGTGTCTCTGACATCGGCAGTAGTGTTGTCTGGTCAGTTGCCCTTAGACCTGCGCGTAAGGGAGGCGGCGGCCCTGTTTAACATCAAAAAGGGCCATTCCCGGGACTTTATCCCACCTGGATGCGAGCTGGAAGGGAACATACCCTATCTGTCCCAACCACATCCAGCGCGACTCATTCCAACCGAGTACGCACGCATCGAGGACTGGACCCCTGAAACTCTAGAGACCCACCAGATAACCGGCCCCCAGATCTACACCGATGGTAGTAAGATCGAAGGGAAGGTCGGGGCGGCATTAACCTGGTGGGAAGGAGGTAAGGAGTCCATGTCGTGTGAAATGGCCCACAGCCACCCCCCCTCACCATGTCAGTAGCACAGCTGCTAGCATGCGCAGAGAGCGGATCTCCAGGGATCAGACTCCGCGGGGTGGCCCTGTTCATGAAACACGACACTGAAAAACTGGGCATAAGTTTCTGTGTCGGAACAAGCCGCGTTGCAGCCCGAGTCACCATCTCGCCGGGCCTGGCCGCCCTGATCAACGGGAGCACTACTAAAGTGAGCATAAGGCGCAGCAAATACTTAGCGCTACAGCAGGTGGAGGTGGCCGCTCACCGGTGCCGTTTAATGCGATTCCAAGGAAAGACAATCGCATTACTCGAGTGGAGAGCGGAGACTCCATTTGCCCAGGCATGCTCGCTGCTGCAGGAGATAGGGCGGGCAGGAGGAACAGCACCACCCCGGAAAATTAGCGTGGCAATCGGCGGGGACAGAGGAGAAGTCGCAGACAGATTCGGCTGTCTAAAAGCCTCTGAACACCATGAGGTAGTGGTCTATGAGGACAGAGGGGAAACCTTGAGCTTCCTCAAAGCCCCCGTGGACCGCTCAGGCAGCGCGACTAGTCCCACCACCATGACCGGAGCGGAAAGAGTGCAACGCAAAGCCGCCGAGGAAAAGGAGAAGAAGGCAAAGGCAAACACCACCAGCCCAGAGGATCGAGCCCGGTCCACGAGCCGCTTAAAAGCAATAGGCGCCTTCTTCAAAGCACTGCTGCCGAAAGCTAGCCCCTTAACACAAACGGAGAGGCTGGAAAGGGCTGTGGGAGAATTTACTAGACCCAAACACACAGAAAGGGAACCGCCGCGACCCAAACCAACCAGGGCGGAGAGGGGGCAAGTCAGCCCGCCGATCCTGGCCGTCACTTCGGGCGTCACGGACCACGTGAAGAGCGCATTCCTCGAGTACCTAGCCGTTGTCAGGGCCACTAGAGAGGTAAACCTGGCAACATGCAAGAAGATGCTCCGGACCTATGAGCTTGGAAACGAGGGTCTGCTGAGGGTCTTGCTCGGGGAAGCGGACGCTGCGGTGTACGACAACTCCAACTCCCAGGTTTTGGCAGGGAAGATGGAGGGGCCGTACATGGCAGCCTACTGCAGGGAAGATGGAGGGGCCGTACATGGCAGCCTACTGCGCGTCGCGGGGATTCGTGTCCCTCGATGAGGAGGAGACGGAGCGCTCGGGGAAAGTGACCTTCAGAACACCGAAGGACGACCCGGTGGTGGTTACCGCGAAGTGCACCAAAATCACGCTCGATGAAAGGATTCTTGAAACGGCTAAATCCGTTTCGGGAGACCTGGAATCGGGGGTGCAGTGGGCGGTACCCAGCATCGAGTGGGTAAATGGGGTGCCGGGTTGCGGGAAGACAACCTGGGTGGTAGGCCATTTCGACGAGGAGAGCGACGTTGTAGCGACCACAACAGCCGAAGCTGCCAAAGATCTAAGAGAACAGCTGGAGCGCCGCTTTGGATTCCGAGCCAGGACCAAGGTGCGCACTATGGCCTCAATTTTGGTCAATGGCTTCAAAGATAGGGAAAAGTGCCGTCGCCTTATGGTTGACGAAGCCCATATGAACCACTTTGGGGCCATAGTAATGGCAGTAAGGCTGTCTGGAGCGAGCGAGGTTGTTCTGATCGGCGACGTGAACCAGCTGCCATATTTGGATAGAGAGAACCTGTTCGAGTTGAGGTACACCCGTCCAAATCTGGTGGCTGGCATCGCCCGGTATCTTTTATGTACGCACCGGAACCCCATGGACGTACCACTTGCCCTGAGCGAGGTATATCCCGGAATATACTCCTCTAAGACGTCGCTGTCGCGGGTCCACTCCCTAAGCGTCGCAGCGTACACGGGTGCGCAAATACCGGTAACAGCCAGCAACACCCTATTTCTGGTCCACACACAGGAGGAGAAATCTGCTCTTGCCGACCAGGGGTACGGTTCGGGCGATGGGTCGCGCATCCTGACCATACACGAGGCCCAGGGTCTGACCTACGACAGCGTCGTCATAGTGAACACTAAAAACAAGAGATTAAAAATCCACGACAGCGTCTCTCACGCGGTCGTCGCGGTGTCAAGGCACAGATCAACCTGTGTCTACTACTCGGACGACACCGGCGACGCCATAGGGCTCTTCGCCCGGAAAGCGATGGATGCGCCTACTAAAATGGTCGTCGACTACAACCTTAAGACGGCCATGCAGCATCGGGATGTGGCAGTCGTGGACGGCCTGTTGGAGGCGGTGAAAGCCCTCAGCGGAGCAAAATAACAGAACCACCAATCCAAACCTAATTTAAAAGAATTTTGTAAATATAGACACTAAGACGAAATTAGGTTTAAGCTTAGTAATTATACTAATACCAGGAAAAAAAATGTAGTAAAATATGTTAGTGTTAATGTCAATAAATTGTTATTAAAGTGTTAGTGCCAATAAATAATAATGGTACTAATTAATTATATGTAAATATTTAGTAAATAAATAATATTTGTAAAAATCTAACAAGTATGTCCGCGGTGGTCGGGACCTGTCATACCCACTCAAAGGTCCTCCCTGGTGGCGACGCGCGTGTCGGGTCATTCGGTTCCCTCCAAAGTGGTTGAGCCGAATGGGGCCGATGCGCGCGTCCTGTCCGTGAGCGGGCGCCGTCAGTGGGGACTGGTCATGTCTCGGCCGCCTGTGGGCTCCATTCATACTAACAGAACAAAAAAAAAAAAAGGTGGACTCTTAGTCATTTAAGGTAGCGTAAGTTTGTAATTGTAGTTCCTCAGCGGACCCACTGCGATGGGGAGTTCCCGTCTGAGTTTTTATCTTTAATAATCTCACAACAAATAAATTAACCCAATAAAAAAAGAGTGCGGACGTACATGTCTGCAGGTAGAAAACTCATAATAAAAAAAAAGAAAAAAAAAAAAATATAGCTAATCTCAATTCTTCCTTTCCTTCCATAATTTAAATCTATCTAATATACTCCTTCCTCTCTATTTCAGCAACCACGCTCTGCTACCATGTTAAAATAGAAGTAATATTCTAGACTATTTTACCTTGAATATGTATTCTGCCTTAGATCGTCCGAAATACGATAAGTAAAGGAATGAAAATTGCATTAAGCTTCAATCATTATATTATCACATTTAAACACAACTATCTAATTACAAACCACTTTCTTTAATATTAATAAATTATTTTTTGTATTGTTACAACAGTCAAACATTTTTAATACCGATGACCAGACAGGACATCATTTTTCTTTTTTATTCGAATTTTAACATTTTTCGAATCGCAGTACTAAAAAGGTTAAAACTAAAAAGGTTGGTTTTCTGTAAAACGAACAAACCTTATTTTCAACAATTTGTCCTATATGTTTCGCTAAAAAATGGGCTGAGGAAGCGAAAGGTATGTGCTGTGCATCTGAAAAAGTTGTTCTTCCTAACATTGATGAGCCACCAGAACCAATTTAAAGTCATTTGCATTTTTTAATAACGTACGTAAATAGAATAGCCTTTTTCACAAGACTTCCTTTGGGGCAACCAAAAGAAATTACGGAGGGACATTTTATGCGTACTTTTAAGGCGGAAGGACAAGTTTATCATCTCATAGGTAGCCTTTTACCGCCATCAGGACAAATTCTCAATTTTTTGCAGATATATTTTATTTCCGATGCTGATCAACTATCATTGCGATCAAACATGGCCCCCATGCTAAAACTAGATTAGATATACGAATTGCAGACCATGTTGAATAGCCACAATATTTACATACGAAATTTTAAATATAGTATTGAACTCAATACCCCCGAGAGTTTGAAATTGATCATTTACTCTGATCGCACACGCCACACAGAATACAGAGGAGGATATAGCGCCCCTTCATTAAATGAAGTAGCTGTTCTCTTGGTCGATGAAGACACATGGCCCAGGGATATAGTACTGCACGTTAAAGACGGAAAACTAAAACGAGTGTCGGAATTACATCGTGCTTATGATCCGCTACAATATCCGTTGATGTTTGCATCAGGAGACGATGGATATTATTTAACTACTCCTCAGCAGCATTCCTCAAGAAATAAGACTGTGTCATGTATGCAATATTATGCATACCGTTTAATAATTATACAAAGATTTGTTTAATCAATATTGTGTGGATATGATGGCGAAGATGATTTCCGAAAGGTTAAATTTTATTTCCCGAAACCAACAAAAGCTTAGAGGGGATGACTATATTCATTTAAGGGATGCTTTAAACCAAGACGCAAGCGTAATTGCAGCTAATATCGGACAGCATGTCATCTTGCCGTCCACATTTACTGGGTATCTCCGCGAAAAGACACACGTACATATGTACCTACGTGCGCAATTATGGAAGGCCAGATCTTTTCGTAACTTTCACCTGTAATCCATATTGGCAAGAAATAAAACAGGAACTTTTTCCTGGTGGGTTCAAGTGTTTCACTTAAAAATGGTAAAAATATTAACAAAAGACAGGATTTTTTGGGCCGGTTAAATGTTGGATTGCCGCATTGCCATATGTTACTTTGGCTGGACTCAAAAATACAACCCGATGAAATTGATGAAATAATAGTTACCGAACTACCTAATAAAGACGAAGACCCAGTATCATTTGAGGTAGTCACAAAGAAGTAGGTACATGGACCATGTGGATATGAAAATTTATCTTTTCCGTGCATGAAAAATGGGATATGTACAAAAAAATATCCACGACGTTTCGTGACTGAAACCCAAGACCGGTGAGGATGAGTATCCCGTGTATCGGCGACACGATATCAACAACGGAGGGCAGTTTGCTACATTGAATGTCCGATGGCGTACGGTTAACACGTTAAGTGCGAAGCGAGGCCCAAATCACCCCTGATGCAACTTCCCTGTGGTGCGGCAAGCAAAAACGTGAGTTTCTCTGTCGTGCGAATGGCATAGCTTTGGTTTGGTCCAATGTAGGAAAGAGATAAATATATATTTGAGATGCGCTAATGGTTCCGGACTCGGTGGTGTACCTACCTTGGTACCGGATGTCTTAGGCCTCGTGCCGCACTGAATTAATATAATTTTAATGCAGTGCGGAACGAGGCTAAAACGTCCCATATCCCCCCTGACCTGTCAATTGTTTTTGTTTCATTTACTACTGTAAATTGCTGAATGATTAATAAGTAAAAAATATACATACGTATTAACATTATTTTTTATTTAAAATATTACAATTTGTAGGACCCTTAGCAAAAATGAACAAAAATTAGAAGTCTTCTGAACTTAGATAGAAATTTAAAAAAATAGGCATCTTTTGTAGTGTTTTTTCTTATAAACTAATTAGTTATAATATAAGCAGTCTCAAAATTAAAAAAATACTAGAAAAATCAACGGATAAAGACAATTGTTGTAAACAACTTTTTTATGTTTGAATGAAAACACACAATGACTTTTTATATTTTATGCACGTTATTTTGAATAATTCTTTTCTTTTTTTTTTACATAACTCACAGTACCGTCGAATTTCAGCTAGTGGTTCCTCATCAGCTTCTTCAGACATCTTTCTGTTACTTTGTGGGGGGTATATTCAATATTTTCTCTCAAGCGTCTTGATAAAATAGGAATTTCCAACCTAGTTTTCAAACACTTTGCAAAAATATTTTGACACATGCAACTACGCACAATTTGAATGAACTATATTGATTGCAGACGTTTTTCTGGTATTTTGTCCTTTAACAGTAGACCAAACATACCTATTCTTGCCCCTGATCTCATCATTAGGCGGAATCATTTTACATTGATCATGTCCAGTATTTTAAGTGACATTCTGCGATTAAGTATCATTCGAATTTTCATAGATCATCACTCCTTCTTGCCCATCAATATTAGTCATTGACATGGTCCTCGATCTCACTGTCACTGCCCTCATCAGCGCCTTCATCTTCTTCAGTAAATAAAGAAACAATTTCTCTTTCATCCAACACTCTTCTGCAGGTCATGGTGTTAAAACACTCCTAAAAACAACTAATGACAATAAGTATTCACTAATAAAAAAACCAACCTTTATTACTTACCCTACATTAGTAAAAATAACAAAAACAAATTCACTATGAAAGTGGCAAAAGTTACACAAAAGATAAACATGCGCCTCTCGAGCGCAACACATCGCTCTAACAGCAAAACTATGGTACTTACCGAACAGTAGCAGCCGTCTCTTGGAAGTGTTGACCAACGACTGAATTGGCTAGGAAACACAAGCTTATACACGCGTCGGTAACAAAATTGTGCCGAAATATGTATTTTGCGGGCGCCTCCGAGGCGCACGTTATCTTTCTAGGGTTAAAAAACTCAGAAACAGAGCCAAAACAGGTAAGTTTTTAATGAAAAAATCTTCAGTAAGTACCTAGTTTTTTCTTATCTTGGTAGCTATGTACCTAAAGTAAGTGTAAGATATTATTACTTAAGTATATTATACCTAAAGATATTATTGGTAATAACGATTATTGACGTACCTAATACTTTGCAACATATCTAGAATTACCTATTATTCTATATCGTGATAATAATGTTATTATTATTAGGACTTAACACTTAATTGATATTTTTGTAGGTAAAAAAAACTCCACAAGAAACGCAAAGCAGCCGTTGACAAAACAGGTAAGTAATATAATTAATATTTCAGTAGTTCTTTGTCTAGGTTTTGAAAGTAGGTATATAAATATTAAAGATTTTTAGGGTTCCGTATCGAAAGGATAAAAACAGGACCCTCTATTACTAAGACTTCGCTGTCTGTCCGTTTGTCGCGATAGATAGATAGTTGAAGTTTTCTCAAATTATGTAGGCCGCTATTACAATGATACTAAAAAGTTAAAAACAACAAAATACCTATGTAAAGGGATATTTTTAATCACCAAGTTTGTTAAGTGTGTTAGATTCGACTTACGTAAATTTTACGATATATGTCACGTGGTCGGAAGAGAGCACCAGGCGGAGTATATTATTGTACGATGGTAAAAGTACAGAAATTATTGTGTTAGTAATTTAAGAAACTCAATATTTTAATATGAAATGTTTTGTTTTTAGCCATCTTAAATAAAGGATTACAGTGTTTGTAAGTACGTTTTGTATAAGCATGCGTGGATATGATATTTCTAACATTTATCTATAAGATTACTTGTGTGAAAAGCTTGATACGAGAATTAATTTTGCACTAACTAATACACCGTTTTTATATTAAACCTTTAACATAATATTCAACAACATAAGGTGCTGCCAAATGTAATCGCATGTAAATAATCTGGACCATAATAAAGCTTGAGAAGAAAGATGTAGCATACAGACTATTGGGTATAAAATGACAGTGTATTATATATAATATACCGCAGCTTCACTCGCTTCAGTCTTCACTCGAAATCTAGGCTTAATGCGTCTCGATTAAATCTGCTATCGGTTCATGAATAAAGCGTTTACGGAGTGGGACTGGGGTTCTAAGTATTTATTGTAAAACAAATCTTAAAAACTTTCTTTAAAAGTGTGTGGTGTGTGTGTGAGTTTGTTTTTTGTAATGAATAATAAGCATGCCAAATTCATCTCTATTTTTAAACTGCTGTTTATATTTTGCATCACTTACATGAATAATAATATAACATCTAATAAAGCGAACCCTCCTAGGTTGTAACCACTCGCGAAATAGAACAACTTTCATAAGAAAACGATAAAAATACTTTTTTAACAAATGAGTGCACATTAGTGAAGAAAATTTGTATACAGGTAATATCAGTTGTTCCAACTGGTTGCCTTAATTATGATACCTATACTTATTGATAATAAAATTAACTTGTCACACAAAACTTACTCTTGGGACTTTGTATAAGGAAGTATTATATTTTTTCTTTCTTTTATTTTGATGAAACTTGTTTACTTTCACGAGTTGTATCACCACCTAAAGAGGTTTTTTTCATTTAAGAATAACACTTTGTTTAAACTATCACCAAGCTAAGGCTTTCTCTAGCAGCTTATTAATTAATTCTATTTTCAAGTGTACCGATCATACAAAGCCAATATTTTTAATTAGGTACTGAATTGTCACTATGACAATGTTATGTCATGTCGTTTATGTTATGTCATTTTGATATTTTACAAACCTGGTTACTTATATGAAAATGATTGAACTTAGAGACATTTTTGGCGATCTATTAAATAGTCTATAAAGAAAAGTACCTACTTTGAATATCATAATACCTAAACTAGTCGGTGAGCCCGCTTTTTTTTTTTAGTAGCCCGTAGGGATCCCACTGCTGGGCAAGGGCCTCTCCCAAACATTTGGGAGGAATTGCCATAAACTCTACGCTTGGCAGGCGGGTTGGCGATCGCAGTAATATGTCAAACGGTTCAGAGACGCTGCTGCCCGTCTTCTGTGTTCCTTTATTCCCTTAGTCGCCTTTTACAACACCCACGGGATGAAATGGGTTGGTACTATTCGCCGCCGGCGGCACCACACAGCTTTATTTGCGTATCGTTTTTTTTTCTAGTCATTTCTATTCTATTTTTTTACCGTGTTTTGATCAGTACACTCAATAAATAGCTACTGGTGGCTGAGAACTGCCTGTTTATGCAAAATACAATATGTGAGTCATTTTTTTCAGAGTCCACCGAGAAGTGATGTCCAACCAACCAATCGGCCAACATTGCCAATTGAAAATGTGTTTGACGATGAGAGTGATGAAGAGATTTTTCCAACAAATAAACGTCAAAAAACATATTTTTCTACTGAACCAAATATAACTGAAAAAATCGTACCTTTACATGAATTTAGCTCACAACAAGAATGTGTCATTGATAAACAACAGTATGACAATACAAAACAATATACTTTCTTACATGGGCACCCAAGCTCTATAATTATTGCAAATACAAGAACATTACAACACAAAGCAAAAACACGTGCTCAGACTGCCACTAAAAAAAATTCAATTTATCCTGATCAAGTGAAAGAACCAGAAGAAACAGTTAACCTCAGTCCAAACATCCGAAAAACTATTCAACTCAAAACAGAAGAAGAAACAGTGTCTCTCAGTCCTAGTACCGGAAAAACTTGTCAAATATTGCAGAATGTTCGCTTGTCCGCTTCTAGTGCTTCAACCTCACCAATAAAAAAACAAAATCCTATAGGTTCCCCTTCAAAAGATTTTCCTCATATAACTGTGGAGAGCAGAGCTGGATTTTTGTCAGAACTCTCACGCTCCAATTGACTGGATTGTAATATATCACTTAGTGAGGACAACATTCAACAACTACTTCGTACTCCGACACAAAAAAGACCGAGAGAAAATGTTACATCCGAATGTACATATTCAGAAGACTTTAATCCGTCCAAATCCAAAAAAATCATGAAATAGGGGTCTCTGTAATTATAGAAAGTATTCCTGATGACAATGTTAAAGAAAAACGAGACATGAATAACAAATTGCCAACTGTTCTAAAATCACCTGATATTGTCGAATATGATATTATTGAACATATAGACTGCGAAAACATTAATATAATACAAACAAACAAAATATGTCACTATGCAGAATATTCGAAAATCACCTGAGTTGGATGAGAGTAATAATATGGAAGATGATAATTTTAGCGGTACTGACAATGATTATAGTCTTTCGGAGGAAGAGTGTAGTGATTCGGAAGAGTATGCTTCAATGGAAAATTGCGTTCATTCAGATCAGGATTTATCTCCAGATAGTGAATACATGGTAATGTTTCGTCCGTGACTAAAATGTCATCTTCTGTAGCTTCTTCATATTCACTATCTGGAGATAAATCCTGATCTGAATGAACGCAATTTTCCATTGAAGCATACTCTTCCGAATCACTACACTCTCACGCAAGCTAAAGATCACGATGAGTGGGAAAATATATCGGAAAGTCCCATAACTTTTAATGAATTCGCTGGAGAATGTACGTTTAATTTACCCCCGTTTGTGGGAGTTACACCTGAAGATATATACACGATGTTTGTTACAGATGAGATGATTGATATAATGGTATCTGAAACAAATGCTTACGCACAAAAGTATATACAAATAAATCAACAAAATATGGAACGTAATTCACGCATGACAAAATGGAGTGACACCAGTTCTCAGGAAATGAGAACATTTTTGGCTGTTTTAATGGCAATGGGTTTGTGTAGAGTTCCTAATTTAAATTTATACTGGAGCAGAAACAAATTGTATCGAAACGAATTTATTTCTTCAGTAATGACAAGATACAGATTTTTATTGCTACTTAAATGCTGGCATGTCAGTGATGTAAGTAATGAAGACCAAACTGACAAACTATATAAAATTAGAAATATGTTCACAAAGATTACAGAAAACTTTCGACGTATTGCAAATCCTGGAAAGTATGTGGTAATCGATGAAACCATGATACCATGGAGAGGAAGACTAGGTTTTCGCCAATACATAAAAAACAAATAACACCAGTACAGCGTAAAGCTTTATAAGCTTTGCACCCCCGAAGGTTATACTTCTGAGTTAGAGGTTTATACAGGGAAAAAAGATCAGAAAAAAGAATTAGAACACAGTAAAAAAGTAGTGTTAAGATTGATGACAAATCTGACAGAAATGGGTAGAATCGTAATAGTAGACAATTACTACACTTCGTTGGGCCTGGCAGAAGATCTTCTATCACAAAAAACATTTTTATGTGGAACACTTAATAAAATACGGAAATATCTGCCAAAGCAAGTTACTAGTTACAAATTGCAGAAAGGCGAAATTATTGAAAAAATGAACAAAAAGGGCGTAAAGGTAATGAAATGGATGGATAAACGGAATGTTTTGATGTTGACTACGTGCAAAGATCACGATGATAACCAGATAGATACTGGAAAAAAGAAGAGAGGAACGGACCGACGAATGCATAAAAAACCGGGATGTGTTTTGCTGTACAATAAAACAAAAAAAGGCATTGACTTTTCTGACCAGATGTCTTCTTATTATACAACTTTGAAGAGAGGAATCAAATGGTGGAGAAAAGTTGTAATGGAGCTAATATTTGGTACGGCGCTAATTAATGCCTGGATTGTGTTTAATTCAATCCAAACTGATGGAAAAAAGTTAACAAAAAGACTCTTTGTGGAGAAACTTATAGAATCTTTAATTATATTTCATCGCTTCATTTTTCAGATAATATTTACAATGTAGTATCCTAATTCTACAGGTGATTTTGCACGCTTTTAAAGACACTCAATTGACGAATGTCAGATTTTAAAAACACCTTCCGTTTTTTTTTTTTTTTTTTCACTACCGACCCGTTGGCGGTCGGTCCGTTCGCTCTGAGCTCATTCCTTTTTCGTGCACGGTGACGACTGCACGCGTCTACTAACAAGTTCGTGATAATGCCGAAATAATGCACAAACGTAGTGCGGACGAAAATATTTTTACGCTACCAGCGCAAAATCAGGAAACTTCGCGAACGTCACGCTGGAAAACGTCGCAAAGTGCGTACTATTTCAAGCGGTTCGTCTAATAACGAAGGTAAGTGTTATTTTAAATTTTAACCACAGTTTTTTAATTAATAATAGGGATTGACTGCGAGTCAATAACTATTTTACTATTTGCATTGGGGTTGACTGCGAGTCTTCAACAATGTTGTAAAAATCCCATCGGGGCTGACTGCGAGTCTTCAACGATGTGTGATTATTATAAAAACTGTTAATTTGTTTCTACAATATTAAGAAATGATAACGAAGGTAAGTGTTATTTTAAATTTTAACCACAGTTTTTTAATTAATAATAGGGATTGACTGCGAGTCAATAACTATTTGCATTGGGGTTGACTGCGAGTCTCCAACAATGTTGTAAAAATCCCATCGGGGCTGACTGCGAGTCTTCAACGATGTGTGATTATTATAAAAACTGTTAAATTGTTTCTACAATATTAAGAAACAACATCGGGGTAGACTGCGAGTCTACAACGATTGGAGAACATTTCTCCTACATATAGAAATCCAAATGAAAGTGTTTTATACACATTTTAAAATCTGTAATTCTTTCAAAGTACCGACAATGTAGTCGAGACGACTGCAGAGATGCACAACTCTGACGTTGACGTTCCGGTAACGGAAACTTTGTCAACCACATCTCCGATACCTGGATCCGACGAGATCCTCATAGATCCGCCACCCGGAGAACTGAACTCCGTAAAACCAGATTTAGACGTAAAACTGAATTTTTGAAAGCTTTGGATGAGTCTACTAGTGACAATCCAAAATTTGGTGATAAGATCCATGAAAATCTTGCCAAACTATGGCTGCCTTTGCTAAAAAACGATTTTCCAAAAAAAAAAAAAAAATCTTTTATTAAAAGATAATTCAATACCTGACAACTGCAGGTTATTGCAAGCGTCAAAGCTTGATGCTGACACATCTGCAGCAGTCCTGGATATGGTCAGAAATAGAGATAAGTTGTTAAAAAATCATTAGCAACAACTTTGATGCGGCATAACTGCCATTAATAGAGCGCTAAACTTACTCTTAAGCGGGGACGAGAAGAAACACGCCATCCAACACCTCAGCAATGCATGCCGAATTCTTTCGGATCTGCATTATATAAATACCAGTAGCCGCATTAAGCTGTTAACCCCAACTTTGGATAAAAGTTTTCTGCATGTTATCCAAGATGCTGAAAGGGATAACTCTTTTTGGCAATCAATTACCCTATAATAAAAAATCTGCCAAGGCAATCGAGGAGTAGGTACTGTTAATTAAGAAAGCCTCTAACTCGGAAAAGTGGCTACTCCCCGGCCACTCAGAATCGGCGCCAGTACCCGAACTCGACACAGTAACCGACCAAGTCGTCGTTCGTTAACAAGAGTCTGGAATCTATGCCCCAGTAGCTCAGGCACATGCAGGAAGACTTGGTACTTTCTTAAACTGTTGCCTAAAAATTACCCTAATGATGTAGTCTTAGATTGGATACAAAATGGTCTTTTGATTCTTTTTCTCGAGAATTTTGTTAAACATATCCTCTGGACAATGTTTTTTCAACCACCGACCAACGAGAAATGTCAATTGAAATAAACAAGTTAGTTGTACTCGGAGCTGTTAAGAAATGCTCATCGAGTAAAGACCAATTTATATCCAAAATATCTCTTGCGCCAAAATCTAATGGTGGCAAACGGTTTATACTTAACTTAAAACCGTTAAACAAGTGCATCTCAAACTCATTTTAAAATGGAAGGTTATCGAACAGCTTCAAAGTTGATACCCAAAAATGGTTATTTAGCTACCTACTATTGATTTCATTACCTTGTTGCACCTGTACGTAAGGAACATAGCAAGTACTTACATTTTCGGAGTTTACCGCTATGCCTCATGGTCTTTGTGTAGCTCCCAGAGTTTTCACAAAAATAATGCGAGAGGTAATGACACATTTAAGAAATCTGGGTTTCAAATCGGTTGTATATTTAGGTGACATCATGTGTATCGGGAACACATACGACGAATGTACTTCCAACATAAATGAGAGGAGTACTGCATTCGTTAGGTTTTGTCATAAACTTTGGTAAAAGTGTTCTACAGCCAAAACAATCTCGTAAATTCTTAGATTTCTGTTTTGATGCAAAAAGTTTTAAATTCTATAATAATATAATATCCCTCCCAGACGAGAAACGTAAAAGTATTGGACAACTTGTATATAAAAAAAAAAAAAAAAAATACCTACATGTATGATTCGCGAATTCGCGAAGTTAATTGGAACTTTGATTGCCTCTTGTCCTGCCGTTAAATGTGGTTGATTGTACATACACCAGTACATTGGAACGTCAAAAATATTTAGCGTTATTAAAAGACAGCAGTTTTGACAGTAAATTTAAACCTTCAAATATAATTGTAGAAGACCTTAGATGGTGGGCAAATGCTATAGCCACAATTAAAAATCCAAGGAGATATTTTAATCACAAATTAGAGATTTACACAGACCCTTTGAAAACAGACTGGGGCGCCGTGTGCCATACAAAACATGCCACGGAAAATTTTCTATTGAGAGCCTAAACTCTATATAAATTACTTGGAGCTCTTAGCTAGCTTAAAGTTTTTGCGCACAGTGAAAATAACTGCCTAATAGTTTTATGGGGCAATAACACTACAGCACTTAGCTATGTGAATCGTATGGGGGGAATACAATTTCCCCACCTAAATAACATTGTTCGATTAATTTGGCAGTGGGGTGCGAATCGGAACATCTTGATTTATGCTTCGTACGTCAATACTAAAAACCTGACGCTGACGCTGATTCTAGAATAAGAAATTTTGATACCGAGTGGGAGCTTTCTGATTCTGTTTTTCGTACGACAGTGACTAAGTTTGGTGAATAAGATTTACTTTTACGCATTTCCACCCTTTTCTGTAATTTTAAAATGCTTAAGAAAAATCATAGATGAATAAGCGGACGGAATTCTCGTGTTTCCATACTGGTCCTCGCAAGTATGGTTTCCTTTGCTGAAAACTTTGTTAGCTTCTGAAATTTTCACTAAAATCACCCCCTATATTAGAGCCTTACCCTGGCTACGGCGAGGCTCTGCAGCAAGCCTTTACTCAGCGAGGCGCACCACCAGAATCCTTCAGACTGAGGTTAACATCAGTCTCTGGTAGTATAACAAAACAATATAATGTTACATATAAGTTGTGGTGGCAGTTTTGTGAACACCTGACGGCGTCGTTGATTTATTGGGCATTTCTGCCCATTTAGTCTTCACTATACTCGATTTTGGCTTTTCTTGCTGAGCAATTCAACACCGGGTCTTCATACGGAACTCTGAATTCCCACCGCTCAGCCCTGTCGTTACTTTTTGATAATAATATAATAAGGCTCCCATGATTGCGTGAAACGGTTAACTAAGGGTGCATATAAGTTTAAACCTACTAGACCCAAATATAATTATACTTGGGACCCACAGCTTGTTCTCAATTACGTCGCGGAACGGTTTCCAAATTTATCGCTTAGTCTAAAGAAAAAAAAAAAAAAATCACAAAGAAATTAATTATTTTGTTAGCCTTATGCACTGCTCATGGAGTCCAAACATTGTCATTAATTAAACTTTAAAACAATATCATTTTCGACAAATCATGCAAAAATTATGATCAGACGTAAATAAAACTTCGGTCCCTAGTCGCGACCAACCTGTTCTCTCATTGCCATTCTTTCGAGAAAACTTAAATATCTGTCCAGCCACAGTATTAAGAGACTATATTTCCATGACAGGGAAAAATGAGAGCCCACAATCGAGGTAAACTGTTTTTAACTTAATAAGGCCCCTAACAAACCTGCTACCTTGCAATCCATCAGTTGTTGGATAAAACTAGTGATAACGGAGAGTGGTGTGGACACCGCGACATTCAGCGCGCACAGCACGCGACACGCCGCAACCTCCGCCGCTCGGCGCGCAGGTCTGTGTCGATGACATACGTAATGTTACTGGTTGACTCCTTTGTCAAATTCTTGTGCGAGATTTTATAACAGAGCAATTACTGAAGACGGAAACTTTGTGACCTCCGTCTTCCTTGCATCCAATCGTTCATTGTGAATTTAATTAGCTAGAATGGATATAATTGCTATGATCTTGTATTTAAACTTTTAAAGATCAGATTTTGTTTATGTGACGAAATTTCAAATAACTATCAAAAACTTTTATCTCTAAACAGCTACATTGTAAATATTATCTGAAAAATGAAGCGATGAAATATAATATACGATCAAATGAACTTCCCAAGTGAAGTTCGATCATTATTATATGAATCGCTTCATTTGAAGATAATTAATCACCCACCCACCCTAGGACCCATGATAAAAAGTTTTTGTTAGTTTTTACTCTAAAAATAATGAGCTCAGAGCGAACGGACCGACCGCCAACGGGTCGGTAGTGAAAAAAAAAAAAAAAACGGAAGGTGTTTTTAAAATCTGACATTCGTCAATTGAGTGTCTTTAAAAGCGTGCAAAATCACCTGTAGAATTAGGATACTACATTGTAAATATTATCTTCAAATGAAGCGATTCATATAATAATGATCGAACTTCACTTGGGAAGTTCATTTGATCGTATATAAAAAAGGAAATCGATGAGACCCCAGGTAATGTAAATGCTTAGATATATTTCTTGACAGTCAACGTGTTGAAGCTTTCATAAACTAAGCCTGACATTTGGTCATTATTAAGTTATTTATTATTGTTTCCTTTTAATTATTCTGAATTTAAGCTACCTTACCTACCTACTCTTTCAACATTTTAATTATAAAACAAACACATTCATTTGATGCAGTTATACCTACATTATCATTGTTATTCCCATCTACGATCTAACCTAAGTAACAATGTCAGTTTTATTACGTTATCTTTACATTTTTGTTATTTTTCAGCACCTGAAAGCGCATGCCATTGCCTCGAAAAGGGTGAAAAAAGGAGATGTGTTGGTTGTTACCAAAAACTATGCACATTTTTACCATCTCGTGAAGCTGATAAAAAATCCAAAAAGATTTTGACTCAGTGCACTCAGTGCAAAAAATCTTATTGTCTACCCTGTTTCAATGAAAAACACTCATAAATAAGTACAACATATATATTGAGATTTTTATAAAAAAAGTATATTGATACTGATTTTTCAAGTTCTAATAAGTGTATTTTTAAAGCCCGAGGCAGAATAAATATTACAGTTTCTTTTCTACTTCTGGTTGCTTTTTTTTTCTATTCTGTGAACCGCATTAAGATTTTCATATACAAATAGATAAACCTTATGCATAAACCGTGATCCATTATTTTCTAATAATAAGTTTGTAATAGGTGCCTCTTAATGGTATAGAATGGAACGCTTCGTGCGTGAGTCCGACTCGCACTTGGCCGGTTTTTTTTTCTTTATGGCGCCTTCAAGCACAATTTAGATCATTAAAAAAAAAATGTATCCTTTGATAGCTTTGTGTTGTTTTGCCAGCTTTTGCCCTTAAAACGATCTAATGACATATAATTGATCAAAATCGGTCAAGTCGTTGCGTAGTCAAGACAGTTTAAAAACGTCATATTATTTTTCCCATCACTAATCTCAGCGAAAATTTGAATTTTGAAAACCCTATTTCAGTGCGTTACGAGGTGTATAAGATCCCATATTTTGTTTTGCTAATAATTCCTAAACTAGCCATCAGATCCCGGGGCTACGGTGGATTAGGGTTCATCAATTCACTGTCTAAATCAATAAGGACCAAAATTCTCATTTATCTTTGATTTCGCGCCAGAAAATGGATTTTAGTCTGTAAAAGGAGGTGGGGTCTAATAGACCGCGTGTCGCCCTAACGTCTGGTCACGGTACGGGCCGATTATACCTCGTGTCGCAGGAACGGAAAGTATGCAAAAATTGGTGCCGCAGCTAACGTGTTAATATAGACAACAGATGTATCGTTCCATATTCCCCAATACTATGTCGATCTTTTAATGCACATGTTGAATATTGTCATTCCGTACAAGCCATAGAATACATATGTACAGGGTTCGGCATTCGAAGTGTTACTAATTTTACGTTGCTATAGCAACTAAACTGTTTACAATATGGCGCCCATTTTTTCACATTCCTTATTGTTAATAAACTATTTATATACTAACTAAGATAACTATATATTCCGTATTGTTAATAAACTAACAAAAGCCTACTATTTTTCGTCGTTGTTAAAAAAAGTTTTGCAGATGGAAGTCAAACGAAACAGTGTCATTGCTTTGTATTTGGCTGGAAAATCGCAGGCAGCCATCGTTAATGAGCTAGGACATTTACATTTGAACGAAATGTTTGTGTATCGGACCATCACGCGTTACAATGGTACGGGTAACATCAAAAAACGCCATGGAGGTGCACATCCAACAACAGCAACATCATCAGCAATGGTTCGAAAGGTAAAGGCTAGAATTGAACGAAATCCACGACAAAGCGCAGTTAAATTGGCGAAAAGTCTTAATGTATCTGCCCGGAGCATAGGGCGCATATTAAAAAATAAACTTGCAACTGAAGCCCTACAAATTACAAAAAGTGCAAGATCAGACACTTGCACAAAAGACAGTTCGTCCAGAAAGAGCTAAGAACTTAAAGCACTTGCACGTTGATAGCTTGCTTGAAAATTTGGTATTTTCCGATGAAAAATTTTTTACCGTTCAGCAAAATGTGAACAAGCAAAATGATCGCGTATGGTTTAAGTGTAAATCAAATGACAATTTAGACCAACGAATTGCCTTGCGAAAGCAAGCACCAGCATCTGTGATGGTTTGGGCGGCGGTAACTGCCATGGGACGCTCACCTTTCGTTTTCATTGAAACCAACAGATCTACCGTAAAAAGATTTTAAACGATGTTTTGTTACCTTGGGCACGTAAGCAATTTGGTAGAAATCATTGGACCTTTCAACAAGACTCGGCACCATCTCACAAAGCTCGTGAAACCCAAATTTTTTTACAAGAAAATGTTTTGAGCTTCATTTCTTCGCAACAATGGCCACCATATTCCCCGGACTTAAACCCAATGGATTTTTCCATATGGTCAATTCTAGAAGCCAAAGTGTCAACAAAAAAATATGAGACGGTCGACGCCTCAAGAACGCCGATTTGTCAGCCCCACTCCGGTTTAGAGATAGCTGTATTATTGTTTAGTATTTAAGCTTGTGCATAGCTTGTAAGACACATTATTATCAGATATTATCAGACATATTTACATTGTACATTTTCCGCATCCGCTGTACATTCTGTAGTAACATAGTCGCGTCTCTCCTCTTGTAATTAGGTAGCTCATAGCATAAATCACCACGTTTGCTCAATGCGAGTTGGCGATTTCAAACTTCCAAAGTCCAGGTTTCCTCAAGATGTTTTCCTTCGCCTTCAGTCATTGGTGTCCAAGATATACTTAGAAAGCACATATAACTTTAGAAAAGTTACATTGGTACTTGCCTGACCTGGAATCGAACCCGCACACTCATACCATCACTAGGCCACCACGACATCATATTCATATTATATTCATTCATTCCTTCATGTTATCATTATTATCGCCACACATTTTACATTGCACATTCTGTAGTAACAAAGTCGCGTCTCTCGTAGCAATAGACGCAGTCGCTACAATACAACAATGACAACAAGGGATTGTCCAACTATTGACGTCCCAACGATTGATGACTTTCCGCGAAAGGGTGCACATAAATCATACCAGTGTCAAACAAGGATCTTGGAAGACAAAAGCGCGTGGGTCCTGACCGCCTCAGCGAGGGTGCCGCGCATCTGTTAACCCATTGTGCGCGGGAGAAAGCGCGGCGGACAACGCGCATTTGTTAACCCATTGTGCGCGGGAGAAAGCGCGGCGGACAATATCGAACCGCCTTGCGTGTGGACCGAATCCGCGGGCACTGTCCACCAGCCAATCGTGCGGCACGTCCTCCCATGATCAACGAATCAGCATCAAGAACGCCCGATCGGTCGGCCCACTCCGGTTTAGAGATAACTGTATTATTGTTTAGTATTTAAGCTTGTGCATAGCTCGTAAGACATCATCATCATCAACCTTTTATCGTCCCACTGCTGGGCACAAGTCTCCTCTCATACAGAGAAGGATTGAGCGTAATCACCACGCTTGCCCAATGCGGGTTGGCGATTTCAGACTTCCAAAGTCCAGGTTTTCTCAAGATGTTTTCCTTCACCTTCAGTCATTGGTGTCCAAGATATACTTAGAAAGCACATATAACTTTAGAAAAGTTACATTGGTACTTGCCTGACCTGGAATCGAACCCGCACACTCATACTTGAGAGGCTGGTGTTTTAACCACTAGGCCACCACGACATCATATTCATTCATTCCTTCATGTTATCATTATTATCGCCACACATTTTACATTGTACATTCTGTAGTAACATAGTCGCGTCTCTCCTCTTGTAATTAGGTAACTTATAGCATACATAGTACTCTAGACTTACGTGCAATATACAACGTTCTATCTATTCGTGTTTTAATTACATAACACGCTCTACGCGCTAAAGTGATGACCCCGACGATTAAAACCGACGTGAGACTAACCGGCGCGAGTCTAACCGTCCTAAATCGAACCGGCGCGATTACAAGACCGACGTGACGATACTCGCGATTAGCACATTCTAGTGGCTTCCCACAAGCGGGTTTCCCCACTAGAATTTCAAGAGGCTATATTCGCGGTATTGTAGCGTTACAACAGCAGTCTCTTCAGGATGGCGACCAGCAACGCACCACAGGTAGAAGGGCGAGTCGACACGCTCACACTACAAGCACGGCTGTCTGACTTTTGGCCAGCGTACCCCAGACTATGGTTCACTCACTTCGAAGCAGTAATGGCGCCACAGAGGCAAGGTGATGACGCGCGCTATCAAGCAGCTATCGCACGACTAGGCCTGGACGCACTTCAACAAGTAAGTGATATTATCGTCAAACCGCCCACTGAAAACAAGTACGAAACTCTGAAGGCCAGACTCATCAGCGTCTACGAGGAGTCCGAGAGCCGGAAGCAAAGCTGATGGATGAGATGGAACTCGGAGATCAGAAACCCTAACAGCTGTTACGAAAAATGCGGGAACTAGCCGCTCAGAAGATACCCGACAGCACACTGCGCATCATGTGGACAAAGTTACTTCCACCCTCCGTACGCGCTGTTCTCACCGTGAGCGACATAACTGACTTAGGAAAGTTGTCGCAAATGGCAGACACTGTCATGGACACTATCGCGCTACCTCACCAGGTTGCGCAGATTACACCCACGAGCGGTATGACTGCCCTACACGAACAAATAAGGCAGTTATCTCTGGAGCTAGCTGAACTCAAAAACAGTCAGGAACACAGACCATACGACAGACGGCGTTCAAGATCGCGCTCAGCAAGCCGGGATAATAGCAATCGCAAGTATTCAGAACAAACGCGTCCGTGCAATTTCGACAGCAACAGTGCCCAGTCGGAAAACTAACGCCTGCGTCGGTTGAGGCGGCAACTGACGCGAACAACACTTCTCACCGCCTATTCATAACTGACAAGAATTCGCGTTTTAATTACATAACACGCCCTACGCGCTAAAGTGGTGACGCACATCTGTTTACCCATTGTGTGCGGGAGAAAGCGCGGCGGACAATATCGAACCGCCTTGCACATCTAATAACCCATTGTGCGCGGGAGAAAGCGCGGCGGACAATATCGAACCGCCTTGCCGAATTCGCGGGCACTGTCCACGGGCCAATCGTACGGCACGTCCTCCCATGATCAACGAATCAGCATCAAGAACGCCGATTTGTCAGCCCCACTCCGGTTTAGAGATAGCTGTATTATTGTTTAGTATATAAGCTTGTGCATAGCTTGTAAGACACATTATTATCAGATATTATCAGACATATTTACATTGTACATTTTCCGCATCCGCTGTACATTCTGTAGTAACATAGTCGCGTCTCTCCTCTTGTAATTAGGTAGCTCATAGCATACATTGTACTCTAGACTTACATGCAATATACAACGTTCTATCTATTCGCGTTTTAATTACATAACACGCCCTACGCGCTACAGTGGTGACCCCGACGTGATCAAACCGACGTGAGACTGACCGGCGCGAGTCTAACCGTTGTAATTCAAACCGGCGCGATTACAAGACCGACGTGACGATACTCGTGATTAGCACATTCTAGTGGCTTCCCACAAGCGGGTTTCCCCACTAGGATTGCAAGAGGCTATATTAGCGGTATTGTAGCGTTACAACAGCAGAGTCTCTTCAGGATGGCGACCAGCAACGCACCACAGGTAGAAGGGCGAGTCGACACGCTCACACTACAAGCACGGCTGTTTGACTTTGGGCCAGCGTATCCCAGGCTATGGTTCACGCACTTCGAAGCAGTAATGGCGCCACAGAAGTCAGGTGATGACGCGCGCTATCGAGCAGCTATCGCCCGACTAGGACTGGACGCACTTCAACAAGTAAGTGATATTATCGCTAAACCGCCCACTGAAAACAAGTATTAAACTCGGAAGGCCAGACTCATAAGCGTCTACGAGGTATCCGAGAGCCGGAAGCTGCAAAAGCTGATGGATGAGATGGAACTCGGAGATCAGAAACCCTCACAGCTGTTACGAAAGATGCGGGGGAACTAGCCGGACAGAAGATACCCGACAGCACACTGCGCATCATGTGGACCAAGTTACTTCCACCTTCAGTACGCGCTGTTCTCACCGTGAGCGACATAACTGACTTAGAAAAGTTGTCGCAAATGGCAGACACTGTCATGGACACAGAATGTTGAAAGCCGCACTCATGGCTAGACTAGAAAACAGCAAGAAATGGATCTACGAGTTGCCTACTGTTTTAATGGGTCTGTTGGCGCCATCTATTGGCGTTTATAAATGGAACTGTTGCGCAGAATCTCTTAGCTAATCCTTGTACCCGTAACCTACATCACGTCATGCACCCGCTGCCCGTGAGATGGCGCTGTTTCGTTATTGATCGAAAACACGTCGAATATTTGAGAAAAGACAGATTTAGTAGCCGTTTGGTACTCGACCGCTATCCGCGTTTCGCACCGCTCTTCGGTGTGATCGTATCTGCAAATCCGCTAACGCGAGTCCTCCCGTGGAGGCTCGTAAATATCGCTCGCCCGCTGTTTCCAACGCCCGCAATCACATAGTTTTGCTGTGTGAATTTATCGCTGAATGATATAATCATTCGATTATAAGTTGTACCCAACCGCTCAATTGGAGACGTGTCTTTGTGGCTTCAAGAAAAGAAACCGAAGCTGTTAGCGGGAACTCGATAACCACGTGTGTTTTTGTTGAGCTTGTGCCGAACTGCGAGGGTGAGGAACCGTCGAAGACAGAGTGGACTGATCGAGCTCCTACGAGACGACGGAGAGAGAGGTAAGGTGCATGATATTCCATATCCCATTCCTAGGTTAAGAGTTTACAGCGCGACAGTGACGCCATTTTTCTTTTTACAAATTACAGTCCAGATCGAAGGAAGGTATATTAAACCCCGCGAAGCCACTTGGCCCCTCCAGGGTCTAAGAGCCGCTATCCGCTCCGACTCTGACACAAGCGCAGCGCAACTCACCTACGGTCAAGCTATACGCCTACCAGGTGACTTCATACCACCTTACTATGTACACCGTACTCCGGGATGACTTGGACTGTGCACGGCGTTGAAAGCTGTGCGACGAAAGTCAGCTGTTAGATATGGACGAACATGTGACGGTGATGTTTCGCAGAATATTGGCTTGTTGGTACCAGGTAAGATGATTTTCTTGAGTTGAATGTTGAGATAATGCAGGTAAACAACTGTCGTTTTCTTGAGCTTGAGATAACTCGTCGTAGTTGATAGGTGATGGCGTGTCGATTGTCTCGACGCGCGATAGTGCATCTGCGACAATATTTTGTGCCCCGCTCACGTGTCGGATATCAGTAGTAAACTCGCTAATGAAGAGCAATTGGCGGATTCGGCGTGGTGTGTCGTTATCAGACGGGGGCTTGCGAATTGCGTAAATCAGCGGTTTGTGATCAGTATAGATGATGAGATCTCTGCCTTCAAACATTTTTCGAAAGTGTTTTACAGCCATATAAATCAAAGGCAATTCCCTGTCATTTGTGCTATATCTCTTTTGTCTGTCGGAGAATTGTTTTGAAAAATATCCGAGTGGCACCCATTGTTCATTGTTACGCAACTGTTGGAGGGACGCGCCGGCGCAGGTAGCCGACGCATCGCAAAACAAAGCGATCTTGTCGTTGGGCGAAAGGGATGGGTAACACAATAACGCAGCGTCTATTATGCTCTGTTTGCACAACTCGAAGGCTTTTGTTGACTGATCGTCCCACTTTACTTCCGTTTTGTCTCGTTTTTTTGAGTTTTCGAACACTGTCTCTGTAGAAATTTATCATCCCCATAAATCTTCGTAAGTCCTGAATGGTTTTCGGTTTGGGGTATTCTATTATTGCATTGACTTATGTAATGTTATGTACATATTCAGATATACTTACACTTATTATTTATACTCATATTCATACTTATATATGTATCATTCATTTCCACGGTCCATAATATGCTTTCCATTATTATGAGGCTCTGTTTTGATCATATTCCACTACACCAGGACTCATTTTTCTGTTTACAGACTCAGTCCTCAACTTTACGCCTAAGTTTCGGCGACTTATTGACCCCTTAGCGTAGGAAGCCGTACCTATGCAGGACTGTATCACTTTTTCCTATCAAACACTGCACTTTTTAATTTAATACCATTTATATTTACATTGTTACAGAACATTTTCATTATTTTGACATTTTTTGACAACATTGTTGATGATGTATCTATGACAACCTTCTCATCAAAATTCTTGTTGGTCTGCTATTTTTATTTCATAATTGTTATTCGAACTCTTTTATGGTAAAATTATTTACCGTTCCTCGTCCATATTTTCGAATATTTTAAATTTCGACCTCCAACCGTTCTCCGAGGTTTCTTTAGAAATCATCGCAGAGCAGTGGTCAGTCGAGCTCTGGCTTCCAAACAAGCCTCTTAAAAGTAGGTCTCCAGTAAACGCTGCCTCGAGAGCCCTTCTAGGGTGTTTCCTGCTGTGCCAGTCTCTATATAACTGGTGCGCCTGGAGCTGCCTGGCCCTTTGCCGCCGGAGCCCTCGACTGCTGCCGGCCTTGTGACGCCGGGGCAGTCCCTCTTCTGTAGCTGCCGCCGGTCTACCAGGGCCGTTCTTCTGTAGCTGCCGCCGGTCTACCAGGGCCGTTCTTCTGTAGCTGACGCCGGTCCACCAGGGCCGCTCCTCCGTAGCTGCCGCCGGTCCACCAGGGCCGCTCCTCTGCAGCTGCCGCCGGTCCACCAGGGCCGCTCCTCTGCAGCTGCCGCCGGTCCACCAGGGCCGCTCGTCCGTTGCTGCCGCCGGTCCACCAGGGCCGCTCGTCCGTTGCTGTCGCCGGTCCACCAGGGCCGCTCGTCCGTTGCTGTCGCCGGTCCACCAGGGCCGCTCGTCCGTTGCTGTCGCCGGTCCACCAGGGCCGCTCGTCCGTTGCTGTCGCCGGTCCACCAGGGCCGCTCGTCTGTTGCTGTCGCCGGTCCGCCAGGGCCGCTCGTCTGTTGCTGTCGCCGGTCCGCCAGGGCCGCTTCTCCGTAACTGCCGCCGGTCCACCAGGGGCCGCCCTTCACCATCACCCATCAATCATTCATCTACATTATTCATTTTTATACTTCCATCTTGTCTTTTCTGTATACTTAATAAATACTGTCTCCCTCTAAAGTCTTTTCTTGTCGTTACACGACAGTTTGGCGCCCAACTAAAATTTCCTGCACCCCCTTAACTTCCTAAATTCAAAAGAAACACTTCGTCTAGTGTCGTACATTCTCAGCTCTTTGGTTAAATATTTTGGCTATTCTATCCCTTTCATTTTCTCTTAACACACACATAACTCATTCACTCATATATACTTACAACACCTAACTTAATTTTCTTTTTTTTCCCTAACAGGAAAACAAGGTATACTTTTACATACTTAACTATCTTTTTCTAACTTACACTTAAATATGTCTCGTCCAATCAAATTTGAACTCTTAAATAAAAACGAGCTTGAATATGAAGTTACAATTAGACTGGAGGAACCAGCAAAAACAGTTATATTGTTAAAGAAGCAGATACTTCTGCCTTCTACACCATCGGAAGATATTTTAACTTCTCCCATTCCTATAGAGGAGGAGTTAGCTCAGATAGATAGTACTCTGAGTTATTTAAATATTAAAATAGATAATCTATTACAGGGTGATTCCAAATACCATCGCTTAATAGAATCTTTTATTAATCATTTATTTTACAGGTTGGAACGTATAGACACAGACTTAAACCCTGACTATAAACTTAATCTAGACACTTTAAAATCAAAATTTGAGACACTTGAAGGAAGTTTCAAGATTTATTGTTCAAATCTAAACTCTATGAATCCTCATTCATATATCACTGCTCCCTCTACCCCTCCTATTCATACTCCTCTCGCCACTCCCTCTCCTCCTCCTATTTCTCCTCGTCTCACTGCTCCCTCTACTCCACCTATTTACCCTCCTTTCACAGCTCCTCTTTCCTCTCCTATTTTAACTTCTCCAAATCATAATTTATTCAAAGATCTGAAACGATATACGTTTAATGGAAAATCTTGCCCTAGATCGTTTTTACAAAAACTTGACGAATATTGTCTTGTGCGGAATATACCCAAAAATTTGTTAATTACTCAGGCGTATGATATTTTTACAGACAGTGCCCTACATTGGTTTAGATTTAAAATAAATCAAAATCCAGACCTAACATGGGATGAAATTTCTTTGTCTCTAATTAAAGATTTTGGCGGTTTTGACTATGATTTTAAATTATTGGAGGCCATCAAAAGTCGTACCCAAGGTCGTGATGAACCAATCATAATTTATATCTCAATTATGTCGGGAATGTTCTCTCGTCTGGCTAAAAAATTGTCTGAAACGGAACAGTTAGAAATCATTCTAAGAAATATAAGACCATGTTACTCAGTATTCGTGGCACTAAAAGATATTAACTCTATTGATGCACTCTTGGCTACATGCCAAAATTATGAAAAATTCTTAGATCGAGATAAACAATTTAAAGAACCAAATAACCAACAAAATCCCCTTATTTCAGAATTTGCTTATAAACAAATTCATCCAACTTCTTCGGAATTTTCTACTTCTGACCCAAAACCTCCTTCATACACAAATAGATTTTACAAAAACCCTCCCAAACAAGTAAACAGTCTAAAACAAGCTAACTCGCAAGAAAATTCATTTTGCGTTCGTTGTCGTATGCATGGTCATACCTTAAATACTTGTACTCAACGTCACTTTCTAATTTGTTTTAAATGTGGTCTTAAAGGTTTTAAAACCCCAGACTGTCCTAATTGTTCACCTAAACCTAACTCTAGTTCAAAAAAACTAACGACTGACTTGAAAAGTAAAACAAACTTTGATGCCAACGATTGGAACGATTGGATTAAAACTCGTTAAGAATTTCTTTTCATGCTATAAAATCTCTTCAACTCTATACTCTAATGAAAAGGATTTTAAACGACCTTTTGTTAACATCAAAGTTTACAATTTATCTTTGACTGGATTACTTGACTCTGGTAGTTCAATCACTATTCTTGGTAATAACTCTCACTTAGAATTTCTTAAACTAGGCTGTAAACTTTTCAAGTCAGATAAAATTACTATTTCTACAGCCAATAACCAGAAAATTAATTCTGTAGGTCATTGTTACCTTCCTATTTACTTTAACAAACAGACCCACTTGATTAAGGCTTATATTTTTCCTGATATTTCACCGTCTTTAATATTAGGAATAGACTTTTGGAAAAAATTTAATCTTCTACCGAATATTCTCTCATCGACTGGTCTTTCAGAACTGGAGTGCTCAACCATCGAGACAATGAATGTCAAAGTATTACCTTATGATCATTTAACTGCAAATCAGAAGAATATTGCTGATGATATCATCCAACGCTTCAAGACTATCTCATTCGAAGAAAAGGGTGTTCTGGGGAACACTAATCTCATCACTCACAAGATCGATACCGGAGATTCGCTACCCATCAAACAAAGATGTTACAGACTGTCTCCTGAAAAACAAAAAGCATTGATTACTGAAGTTGATAAAATGTTGAAATGGAACGTTATTGAACAATGTGAAAGCCCTTGGTTATCTCCAGTAATAATTACTCCAAAGAAGAACGGTGAATGGCGTTTTTGCGTAGATAGCAGGAAGCTTAACGCAATTACAAAACGTGATGCTTATAGTCTGCCACTTATAAGTGAAATTTTGGACAACCTCAGAAATGCTAAATACCTGTCAAGTATAGACATTGCGAAAGCCTTCTGGGAGATTCCTCTGAACCCTGCTGATAAGGACAAGACTGCTTTTTATGTACCTGGAAGAGGCATGTTCAGATTTAAAGTAATGCCCTTCGGACTCACCAATTCACCAGCTACTCAACAAAGATTAATGGACACGCTGTTCACTCCAGAATTTGAAAATAAAGTGTTCTGCTACTTAGACGATATTGTCATAATTAGCGAAACTTTTGAGGAACATATATCACTGCTCCTGAAAGTTCACGAAAAACTTTCCTTCGCTAAATTAACTATTAACTTTGACAAAAGCCAATTCTTCAGAAGAGTTAAAATATCTTGGCTTCGTAGTGGATGAACATGGCTTACGTGCTGATCCTGATAAAATCAAGGCTATTGTGGACTACCCAATTCCTACCTGCAGAAAAGAAGTTCGTAGATTCATTGGCACCTGCAGCTGGTTTCGAAGATTTATTCCAAATTTCAGCACTATTGCTACGCCACTCAACAAACTAACCTGCTCCGGGAAAAATGCTCCGAAATTCGGATGGAATACAGAAGCGGATGCAGCCTTTCAGAAGCTTAAGGATGCTTTAATAACTACTCCTGTTCTGGCCTGTCCAAACTTCGACCTTCCTTTTTCAGTTCATTGTGATGCATCTAACTACGGTACTGGCGCAATGCTCACTCAACATCAGGAAGGCAAAGAAGTTGTGATTGCCTATATGAGCAAAGCTTTCAACAAGAACCAACAGAACTACTCAACTACGGAAAGAGAAACACTTGCCGTGATAACTGCTTTAGAACACTGGCGTTGCTATCTCGATAATGGGAAGGAATTCACAATCTACACCGACCACGCTGCACTCAAATGGTTTCAGAATTTATCCAATCCTTCAGGAAGACTTGCACGTTGGACTTTACGCTTATCTTGCTTCAACTTCGTTCTAAAACATAAGAAAGGAAAAGATAATGTAGTACCGGACCTTCTATCAAGAGCCAAGTCACAAGAACTCCCTGAAATACAAGAAAATAGTAATGTACCACAAGGTGTACATCCTATTTCTATGAATGATACTACTAGAGAACTGGAACAATACAATAAAATATTTCTGGGCTGTTCGAATAATCCTGATTCTTACCCAAATTATACGATAAGAGAGAATAAACTCTATCGTTGTATTCACACGCCTGACCGCCTGAACGACGACTTCATTTGGAAAGAAGTTCCATTACCTCAAGAAAGACGTTTAATAATTGAAACAAATCATGGCTCTAGTCAAGAACCTCACCTAGGAATTTTTAAAACATATAAAAAAATATCTTTACTATACTATTGGCCCGGCATGTTTAGAGACATTGCTAGGATAATTTCTAACTGTGAAACCTGTCTTGCTTATAAACATCCTAATCATTCTCCATATGGCCTAATGGGCAAACCTAAGATTTGCTCTAGACCTTTTCAAACTATATCTCTAGACTTAATGGGTCCACTTCCTATGACTAGAAAACGTAATAGGTTCATTTTAGTAATTAATTGTATCTTTACTAAATATACTTTGATTTTCCCTCTAAAACAGGCGACTGCATCTAATATAATTAATATTATGGAAAATTCTGTTTTTCTAGTTCATGGAGTTCCACAGACTTGTATAATGGATAACGGTCCACAATTCCAGTCACGTGAATTCCACTCTTTTCTTAATAGATACAAAGTTCCTTTCATATTCCATTCGGCCTACTATTGCCCACAATTTAACCCGACTGAAAGTTATAACAAAACAATAATTACGGCTTTAGCTTCACTAGTAGAGGACGACCATAGATCCTGGGACAAACATCTTAGTAAAATTCAATTTTCTATGAACAATACTACTAACGTTGTAACGGGCTATACTCCATCCTTTCTAGTCTTTGGGAGGGAAACAATTCCTTGCGGTTCCTTTTACTCTCCGTGTCAGAACCTCGAAGAATTAATCTTTATGCCCCGTGATATTTACGCAACAAATGCTGGGTTCCTCACGTCTATATTTCACAAAGTTCAGTCTAACTTACATATAGCTTACGTTAAAAACAGCGCTCGTTATAATCTTCGGAGGTCGTTCAAAGAATTCAACGTCGGGGATACGGTTTGGCGAAAGAATCATGCATTAAGCGATGCTGGTTCATATTTCAATGCTAAACTAGCCCCTAAATTTATCAAATCCAAAATTTTAAATAAACTATCACCTTTAGTGTACTTATTAGAAGACCCAGATGGTGCTGTAGGTAAATGGCACATAAAAGATATAAAATGTTGAATTCTTTCTAAACAACTCTAAATTATTAATGTCAATTAATTCACCCACTAATTATTTGTGTAAATATTGCTTCCTTCTTCGTTTTATTTACAGCTGCACATCCTATTTATTTTTATATTATATATAAACATCACTCACTACACAAACATTACATTTGCTCGACCCTACTCTTCAGTCTCACTCTTCTACCCTACGGAGCGGATTGCAACTCATAAAATAAGCCTATGCAGGAGCGGTTGGTTACTCCTAAAATAAGCCTAAACCAAATGCTAACTCTTTCGCTCTTCTAGGAGCTTAAATTTCTACTTAAATTATCTAATGTTTTCTTTTTTTTTCCTTCCAGTCTGGAGCGGCTGACAACTCCAAAAATAAGCCTTGTCGTCATTCTAAAACACACTTCTATGAGTGGCAGTCATCAATTGTGAACTCCACCCATACCTGTATGAAGAAGATTGCTTGAAAGAGATAGGTGGCATGAATGGGTGAATGGAGATGGATAAATGTGTGAAGTGTTGTTTTACAGTCCCTACTTAAAATCTTATTAGAAAATTTTCTACAGTTGAAAATTTTTCCAGGGTCGGGGGGAAAATGTAATGTTATGTACATATTCAGATATACTTACACTTATTATTTATACTCATATTCATACTTATATATGTATCATTCATTTCCACGGTCCATAATATGCTTTCCATTATTATGAGGCTCTGTTTTTGTTAAAAATTAACGTATCCAGCATTAGCGCATTCCCCGAGTACTTATATTATTTACTAAATTATAGACCGTATCAGCTTCACACCATTTATTTTATTGTTCTGTCATGACGACAGACAGCGCATCATGTGTTGGTTGCCAAGGTAGGTATACAACCTCCAACACGCCTCCTCAATCTACTACATGATGAGTTACACAAATTAGAACCAAAAACGCTAACTTGATTACATATAGAAGTAATAAATCCAACGTGTCACATTAACAAAACAAAACAATATCAAAATTAAAAATAACCATTACAACAGATAGGTATAAAACTCAAATTACAAATCCTAAACCTAACTGTACTTGCCCGCCCTCTTAATGGGTAATTTTTGTACAATCTGTTTAAGTTTTGGGCCTGGCAGAGACTTCGTTAACATGTCTGCTAACATCTCTTGAGTACACAAGTATTGTACATCAATCGCCTCCTTAATCAAGGCTTCGCGGACAAAATGATACCTAATATCTATATGTTTTGTTCTATTATGGTTCATTTTATTTTGCGATATTTTATGTGCTGACTGATTATCGTTAAAAATAATCGTTGGTTTGTCGCAAGCATTTTTAGTCAAACTAGACAACAAACCTCGCAAGTAAATTGCTTCTTTAGCAGCCTGACTGAGTCCTATGTATTCTGCCTCAGTCGAAGACAATGCTACACATCGCTGCTTGCGACTCTCCCATACTATTAAATTATCGCCTAATGTAAAAAGCATTCCTGTGAAGGACTTTCGATCGAATGATCCCCCCCAATCAGCGTCAACGTACCCGCGCATCTCTAAGTTACCGGATTTTCGGAAGACAAGCGCAAAATCAGATGTCCCCTTTATGTATCGCAACACCCGTTTAGCACAATTGAAGTGGGTCTCATCATAGCACGAATTGAATTGAGACAGTAAACTGACAGCATGTGCTATATCAGGCCTAGTAGTTTGAGCCAGATAATTCAGACATCCTATCAAACTTTGGTACGGCAACCTACAACCAGGCTCAGCTTTTTCTAGCTTGATGCCTACCTCCATTGGGGTATTGACTGGTTTGCAGTCTGACATTTTAAATTCCTTCAATACATTCAGGACATACTGTTCTTGATCGAGATAAATAGTTCTCTTATCTCGTCGTAACCTCATACCTAGTACGTGCCTAGCTTCGCCTAAGTCTTTCACTTTAAACTTTTTGAGCAGCCCGTTTTTCAAAGCTTGCTTCTCTTTATCCTGCTTTGGAGGACATAATACAAATATATCATCAACATAGATAACTACCACTATCCTATCTTGACCTATTATCTTTTGATATAAACAGGGCTCTATCTTTGATTGTATAAAACCTAAATTAAGCATCTCCTTATCTAATTCGCTAAACCAAGCATTAGAGGCTTGCTTCAATCCATATAATGACCGTTGTAGTTTACAAACTTTGTTTTCCTGACCTTCGGCTATAGCGCCCTCTGGCTGAAGCATGTAAATGTCTTCCTTTAATTTTCCGTACAGGAAAGCAGTGGTAACATCCCACTGGTCAATGGTCCACTCGTATTCTGCAGCTAGTGAGAATAACAAGCGAAGCGTAGAGTGCCTCACGACGGGAGAATAGGTTTCATTATAATCAATTCCACGTACCTGTGCAAATCCTTTAGCTACCAACCTCGCCTTGTATTTCAATATGTTACCATCACTATCTCGCTTGATTTTGAATACCCATTTGTTCTGTATAGGCTTCTTATCGCGCGGTAGATTAACTAACGTCCACGTTTGGTTCTCCTTCAACGAGTTGAGCTCATCGTTCATGGCCTTCTGCCATAGCTCACGATCAGGCCTTGACATTGCCTCATCCATTGTCGTTGGATCGCCATCAATATCTGCGATAGCTTTTCTTTCAGCTTCGGCTTTCGCACATGTGCATCTGTAGTCCACATTATTCCTTGGACGTAAGTTATATCTGGGCGGGTTTTCACAATCGTTGTTTTCAGATTGTAATATAGGATTGGTACTTGCTTCTTGAGCTTCCTGTCTTATTTCATCAATAGTTTCTTCAAAAACGTCTTCATTGCTTCCTTCACTAACGCTGTGAATTTCCTCACATGCAACCTCAGGTTCAACACGTTCCTCCTCTGTTGAAATAGGAACGACTGAGTTCTTCGTCACTTTCATATCGTCTCCAGGAAAAACATTTTCTAAAAATTGGACGTCTCTCACAACTGAAAATTTTCCAGTCTTTGGTTCTACCAGTTTGTAACCTTTCGTGGTCTCGCAGTAGCCAACAAATATCAGAGCTTCAGTTTTTGTGTCTAGCTTCTTTCTCTTTTGTTTTGGTTTCAGAGCGTATGCCAAACATCCGAATACTCTCAGATGACTCAGATCTATTTTCTTACCAGACCAGAGTTCCTGTGGTACTTTTCCAGTGACAGCCTTCGTTGGGCTTAGGTTTTTTAAATATACAACTGTTCCGACTGCTTCTGCCCAAAATCTTTTGCCCAAATTGGCTTCAAAAAGTAATGTTCGCGCTTTCTCAATGATTGTTCTATTCGCTCTCTCAGCCACGCCATTCTGCTCCGGTGTGTATGGAACTGTCTTTTGATGTTTTATACCAGCTAACTTCAAATGCTTGTCGAAGGCATCGTTGCAAAATTCTTTGCCATTATCCGATCTCAAGCACTTGATCATCTTGCCAGTCTCATTTTCTACTTCCGCCTTATACTCACGGAACTTGTTGAGACATTGACTTTTGTTTTTTTAAGAAATAGACGTGCGTCTTTCGCGAGAAATCATCAATAAATGAAAGCATATACAGCGAACCAGCAAAAGATGGCTCTTCCATTGGGCCGCACAAATCTGTGTGCACAATCTCCAATAAATCATTTGCTCGAGTGCCTTGTTTTTTGAATGGACTTTTGCATCTCTTTCCATTTATACATGGAACACACGGCTCTATTTTGTCCGTAGTTTTGAATTCTATTCCAGATACCATGTTTTTCAGGGTGATCATGTACTTTTGTCCTAGATGAGCTAGTCTCCTGTGCCATAAATTCGACAAAACTTCATTCGATGTTGTTAAATTAACCACAATATTGCTGTGTTCAATCAGTTTAAAAATTCCACCAACTTCTTTGCAAGTGGCAACTTTGCGGTCATTTTTATCTTTAATCAAACATCCATGCTTGTCAAACTCAACTTTGTACTCGTCTCTTACGAGATCACTCACTGAGATTAGGTTCATCGACAATTCGGGAACATGCAGGACATTATTCAATTTGAGTTTCTCATTTTTACTCACAATCGGTGCTGCATTGCCCTTTTCAACTACTGATATCTCATCACCACTAGCAACTTTTATCTTACAGCCGCCTTTCTGTGCCTTATATTGCACTAGTTTGTTCGCATCATTCGTCATATGGGTAGAACAGCCACTATCAACATACCAGGCGTTTTTATTTACGGTATCGGCAGTACCCATGCAAATATTCGCAGTTTTCTTGATGCCTTTGCATTCTGATGCTTTGTGTCCAAATTTGTGACACTTGAAACATTTGTATGTCGCTGGTTTCCGAGCAGTGTTGTTGTTGCTCTTCCTGTTTTGAGTGGTAAAAGCTTGCTCACCAGCCCCATTACACACTTCGGCTTGTCTGTTGCCTTCTTGTAGTAATTTGGTCTTTACTTGCTCTAGTGTTACCTCTTTACCACTATTATCGATGGCCATCACGAACGGGTTGTATTCGCTCGTTAAGCCAGCCAATAGTATTGAAATAAGCCAATCGTCTGATACTTTTGCGTCTATATCATTAAGCTGCTGTGCCAGGTGTACTATATCGCAGATGTATTTTTCCATACTTGAATAATTTTCCAAACGACACTGCCATAGTTTACGTTGCAGCAAAATTCGCCTGCCCCAGCCTTGATCCTCGTAGGCTCTGCACAAGTTTTGCCATACCTCGCGTGCGGTTTTTGCTTGGTACACGTGCGCAAAGCATGTAGGCTCAATAAGCAGACATATAGTTGATCGTGCCTTCCTATCACTGTCTTTTTGTAAATCACTGATATTTTCTGTTTCCACAACATCCCACAAGTTTTTGGATTCGAGGAGGTTTTTCACAACGAATTTCCACGATGTAAAATCATTCGCTCCTTGCAGTCTTTTAATTCCGCAATAGGAACCAGAAACAGAATTTTCATCACACATTTTTTTCCTTTTTGACAGTACCAATTGTTTTTTCACTGTCAACAACGTGACAATCAGTATTTTATAGGAAATATTTTTTACGATCACTTTTTAATAATATTTACTCAGGTACGGAATGGGAACCATAACCTGTTAAAAATTAACGTATCCAGCATTAGCGCATTCCCCGAGTACTTATATTATTTACTAAATTATAGACCGTATCAGCTTCACACCATTTATTTTATTGTTCTGTCATGACGACAGACAGCGCATCATGTGTTGGTTGCCAAGGTAGGTATACAACCTCCAACAGTTTTGATCATATTCCACTACACCAGGACTCATTTTTCTGTTTACAGACTCAGTCCTCAACTTTACGCCTAAGTTTCGGCGACTTATTGACCCCTTAGCGTAGGAAGCCGTACCTATGCAGGACTGTATCACTTTTTCCTATCAAACACTGCACTTTTTAATTTAATACCATTTATATTTACATTGTTACAGAACATTTTCATTATTTTGACATTTTTTTGACAACATTGTTGATGATGTATCTATGACAACCTTCTCATCAAAATTCTTGTTGGTCTGCTATTTTTATTTCATAATTGTTATTCGAACTCTTTTATGGTAAAATTATTTACCGTTCCTCGTCCATATTTTCGAATATTTTAAATTTCGACCTCCAACCGTTCTCCGAGGTTTCTTTAGAAATCATCGCAGAGCAGTGGTCAGTCGAGCTCTGGCTTCCAAACAAGCCTCTTAAAAGTAGGTCTCCAGTAAACGCTGCCTCGAGAGCCCTTCTAGGGTGTTTCCTGCTGTGCCAGTCTCTATATAACTGGTGCGCCTGGAGCTGCCTGGCCCTTTGCCGCCGGAGCCCTCGACTGCTGCCGGCCTTGTGACGCCGGGGCAGTCCCTCTTCTGTAGCTGCCGCCGGTCTACCAGGGCCGTTCTTCTGTAGCTGCCGCCGGTCTACCAGGGCCTGTTCGGTTAAAAATTGTCGCCTATAGCTAGCTATATCTTCGTATGTTTATGTTACGCATCTTTAGTTTCTAAGCAGTGTTAAGTAGTGTCCAATAGAACTTTGTACAAACCACACGTCGTTTCATTCAAAAACCCGAACAAGTAAAAGTCGACCTTATCACAACCAACATATGGTCCATAATCGAGCCGAATACCAGTCCTCGCTGCCGACATCGCCGGCCGCTTGAGAACAAAGAGATCGCGATAAGACGACCCGTGTTCGAGTTATTTTGTGCGAAGTTTATAGTTACAAAAACTTATTCATTTTATTACGTTTGCTACGATTGAAGTTGAAGTTAGTACATACTTACGATGGCTTTGGAAGTGGAAAAAGCGTTAAATATCGTGGAAAACCTTGCATATACTTTAAAGAAGACCCAGATCAATCTAAAGAAGAGCCCGAAGTCTAGATTAACCCAAAAACATTATGTTGAAGCTCGCATCAAGTGCGTCGAAGATTATTGGAGTGAATATAAACAAGCTTACGGTGAAATAATGCGAAGCGTATCTAAGGAGAAACGTGACAAAATACCTTACATAACAAATGAAGAATATTTTGAACATGAAGAACTGTATTTAAGTTTGATGACAGATTTAAGGGATTTATTGGATTCTCAACCAGTTAACATTAGTGAATTGCCTAGTGAGACTCAACAAACACGAGTGATTTTACCGAAAATACAACTACCTACGTTTAGTGGACAATATGAAGAGTGGTTATCGTTCCATGATTTATTTCATACACTTGTGCATAAGAACGAGTCATTAAGTAATGTACAAAAACTGCATTATTTGAAAACAAGTCTTACTGGAGAAGCGGCATCGATATTAAAACATATACAAGTAACAGATTCGAACTACCATCAAGCCTGGAACATTCTAAAAGGAAGGTATGGCAACAAACGTATAAATGTCGACGCAGTTATGAAAAGATTCTTTTCTCTGAAAAAAATGAATGTGTGTAATTCCAGTTCTATCAAAAGTTTACTGGATACAACATTTGAATGTTTACATCAATTTCAAAATATGAATGTGCAGACTGACAACTGGGATCCTTTGATAATATTCGTAATAGTGCAAAAATTAGACTGTGAAACCCACAAAGATTGGGAGAATTATGTGAGCAGCAATTATGAAGAACCTGACAGCCTCCCCTCCCTCGATATGTTTCGGAAATTCCTGGATTGCCGATTTCGTACGTTGGAACTTACAGAACCAACAAAACAAAAGGCAAGTTCAATTAATGTTCGAGAAAAGTCATTTCACGCAGCAACTAATGTGGAGAATAGTAAAGTATGTCAAATGTGTAAAGAAAACCATACACTTAGTCATTGTAAGGAGTTTGGAAAACAATCACCAAAACAAAGAAGTGAGTTTATAAAAATCAACAATTTATGCTTCAATTGCTTTGCACCCGGACACTCTGTAAGGCATTGTCGCATACCAACAAGCTGTAGAGTATGTAAAAGACGTCATCATTCACTTCTTCATGAAAATAGAGAAGATAACACAATAAAACCAACCACGACGGGCAACACTGAAAACAAACAAACAAAACAACCCGAAGTGACACTACATACCAACGTGGAGAAGATTGAAGAAACAGAGAAGGACATTACAATGGTGACATCTCACATTTCTACGAAACAAAGCACATCGTTGCTAGCAACGGCAATAGTAAAAGTGAGAAGTGAAGACAATCAGACAACAATATTACGAGCTTTAATCGACCAAGGCTCACAAGCAAGTTTTATCAGCGAACGAGCGGTTCAACAACTCATGGCCAAGCGATATCCTATCAAAGGTACAGTTGTAGGTGTGGGATCAACGCGAGAAGATATCAAACAAGTAGTTCAGATTAATGTACAATCAAGGTGTGAAGATTTCAACTTGGAAGTTAGAACCTATGTTATGTCCAAACCTCTGACTACTAAAATACATCCCGCACAATCAATACAGGCTATTCTCATCTAGAAGGATTAGTCCTGGCTGATCCCAATTACTGTCAGCCAGGGTCTATTGACTTACTTCTGGGTGTCGACGTGTATGCACAAATTGTACAGAACCAGTTAATCAAAGGTCCGCCAGGGTCACCATGTGCGCACAAAACAAACCTTGGCTGGATTTTATTCGGAAGAGTAGAAGATAAAGGCAGAAGAATGCAACGAACAGAGTCGATGCTGGTTATGCATCATGAAATCATGTGTGAAGATTTATTAAAAACACTCTGGGAGATAGAACCAGATTTGAAGAGGGTATACACAAAGGAAGAGAAGGAGTGTGAATCCTTCTATGAAAATACACATAGAAGAAACAGCAATGGACAGTACGTTGTGAAACTCCCATTTCGATTTAATAAACCAAAAGCAGCGGGTGGGAACACAAGACAAATTGCAATGAATCGCTTAACCACACAAGAAAGGAGACTTCAAAAGGAACCTGAACTGAGGGAAGAATATGACAAAGTACTAGAAGAATTTTCAGATGAAATTAAAAGAATAAAACAAAATGGGAATGTAAAAACTACTAGCATTCTGAAGTCACTAAACCCATTCGTTGATAGCGAAAATATCCTAAGGGTGGGCGGAAGATTGAGAAACGCAGACGCCGATGAAAACGTAAAACATCCTGTGATACTGGGCAAGAAAAGCAACTTTGTATCACTAGTGTTGGCTGATGCACAACTGAAAACACTACATGGTGGAGTAAACTTGATGATTACTTACCTTATGAGTAAATACTGGATCATTAGCTGCAAACGTCTGGTGAAGAAGTATATTCACGGATGTCTTACCTGTGCGCGACAACGAGCTGCTTGTAGACAACAAATAATGGGTGACTTACCTGAAGCTCGGGTGACTCCTTCCCGTCCCTTTTCTCGAAGTGGAGTGGATTTCGCTGGCCCTGTATATATTTTAAATTCTAAAGGAAGAGGGTCGAAAACCCGCAAGGCATACATTTGCATCTTTGTCTGCATGGCAGTAAAGGCCATACATTTAGAGCTGGTAAGTGATCTAACGACGGATGCATTCATTGCAGCTTTCAAAAGTTTCGTGGCCAGGAGAGGAACATGTAAAGAGATCTGGAGCGATAATGGCACAAACTTCGTGTCATCTAACAAGGAATTATATAGAATGTTGAAGGAGGCTGGATTACAATTACCCAGTTCTATAGCTGATCAATTGGCAAATGAAGGAACACAGTGGCACTTCACACCACCATATAGCCCAAACTTTGGAGGGCTCTGGGAAGCTGGCGTTAAGTCTGTCAAACAACATCTACGAAAAATATTGACTAGGAATTTAACCTTTGAAGAATTCACCACAGTGCTTACACAGATAGAAGCCTGCCTCAATTCTCGCCCTTTAACGCCGATTAATACTGATGTCGACTCGATGGATGACATACAAGTACTCACACCTGGACATTTTCTCATCGGAGAAGCACTAATTACTGTACCTGACCGTGACTATACCACGGCCAATATGAATCAGTTATCCAGATGGCAACATATCCAAAGACTCGTGCAAGGATTTTGGAAACGATGGCAAACAGAATACTTGTCGCGCCTAAACCAAAGGACAAAGTGGCTGAAAAGAACAAGAGTTCGAGGTCGGCGACATTGTACTACTTAAAACCGTAAATATGCCTCCTAGCAAGTGGGCATTGGCACGGATAGCAGAAAAACATCCTGGACAAGATGGAATAACTAGAGTATATACAGTACGTCACAATGGTAAACTCATACAGAGATCAATTTCACACTTATGTGCGTTACCAATTAATACTGAAAACTAGATTAATTAATTATTTTTGCATGTAATTCCATGTTTATGTACCTTTAGTAATAACGTTTGCTTTATTATCATTCATAAGTCGAATCACAAATTCATGCTTTATCTTTCATTATTGTTAAGTTTATAGTAATAAGTAATTTTATTCAACTTTTGAGTTTCAAACTATCAGTTTTGCTTTAATTGTAAAGCTTGTTATTTCTCTTATATGTATTTGTAGTAAGTTAGTGTACGGTAGCATGATGTCATTGTTATGTTAGAAAAGGCCTTTAAGCCTTTGGTGGGCGGTATGTTCGGTTAAAATTGTCGCCTATAGCTAGCTATATCTTCGTATGTTTATGTTACGCATCTTTAGTTTCTAAGCAGTGTTAAGTAGTGTCCAATAGAACTTTGTACAAACCACACGTCGTTTCATTCAAAAACCCGAACAAGTAAAAGTCGACCTTATCACAAACAACAGGGCCGTTCTTCTGTAGCTGACGCCGGTCCACCAGGGCCGCTCCTCCGTAGCTGCCGCCGGTCCACCAGGGCCGCTCCTCTGCAGCTGCCGCCGGTCCACCAGGGCCGCTCCTCTGCAGCTGCCGCCGGTCCACCAGGGCCGCTCGGCCGTTGCTGTCGCCGGTCCACCAGGGCCGCTCGTCCGTTGCTGTCGCCGGTCCACCAGGGCCGCTCGTCCGTTGCTGTCGCCGATCCACCAGGGCCGCTCGTCCGTTGCTGTCGCCGGTCCACCAGGGCCGCTCGTCCGTTGCTGTCGCCGGTCCACCAGGGCCGCTCGTCTGTTGCTGTCGCCGGTCCGCCAGGGCCGCTCGTCTGTTGCTGTCGCCGGTCCGCCAGGGCCGCTTCTCCGTAACTGCCGCCGGTCCACCAGGGGCCGCCCTTCACCATCACCCATCAATCATTCATCTACATTATTCATTTTTATACTTCCATCTTGTCTTTTCTGTATACTTAATAAATACTGTCTCCCTCTAAAGTCTTTTCTTGTCGTTACACGACACTTAGTCCTGCAGTGGCTTGATTCCCTTGCTTGATACTTCGTAACCTAGGAACTTGACTGTTTCGCCGCCGATACGTGTCTAATCGGCGTAAAACTTCCTGCAGATCCGCGATATGGTCTGCTTCACTTTCAGATGCAACGATGGCATCATCGTTGAATGGGAACGCGTAGTCTATGCCGTTAAGTACTTCGTGTATGAATCGTTGAAATGTCTGTCCGGCATTCTTGAGACCTGGGCACATTCGTGGAAATTCGAATAAACCGAATGGTGTTGTGATCGCTGTCTTCTCGATATCAGGTTCGAAGATCGGCAATTGAGAATAGGCTCGGTTTAAATCGAGAGTGGAGAAGATTTTCTTGCCGTGAAGCAGGTGTGTAAAATCCTTGAGGCGTGGGACTGGGTAGCGATCGGGTTTACTGACGTCATTGAGTCTCCTGTAGTGACCGCAGATTCGTAAGTCGCCGTTTTTCTTAGGGACGACATGTAGTGGACTGGCCCAAGGGCTTTTGCTTGGTCGGCAAATTCCTTGCTGCATCGTGAGCTCGAATTCTTTCTTCACGGGCAGGTAGCGATGTGGAGGAAGCGGTCTGCACTTGCTGTACACTGGTGGGCCAGTGGTTTCGATGTGGTGTTGTACCCTGTGTTTGGGAGTGTCCTTCGTGCATGACGGTCGCAGGATGTCAGGAAACTACTGAGGAGCTGGTGATACGGCTATTCCATGTCGATACTTCGAACTGTGGGTTCGGCGGACTGAATGACTGATGCTCTGACGGTCATATTGGTAACTTTGTCGACGAGACGTCGGCCGGCTATGTCGACAAGAAGTTGATGACGCTTCAGGAAGTCTGCACCGATGATTGGTTTGCTGACTGCAGCGACGAGGAATTTCCAGGTGTACGGCCGTCGTAGGTTGAGATCCAGTTGTAAAGTTTTCTCTCCGTACGTTGGGATAATCGTGATGTTTGCCGCGTACAAACAGAAATCGGTTTGTTTTGCTTTCCCGCCTTTGGTTCTCGGTATCACGGAAACGTTTGCACCGGTATCAATAACAAATGACAGACGCGAATTCTTATCAGTTATGAATAGGCGGTGAGAAGTGTTGTTCGCGTCAGTTGCCGCCTCAACCGACGCTGGCGTTAGTTTTCCGACTGGGCACTGTTGCTATCGAAATTGCACGGACGCGTACACTTTCGCGCCTTTTTGTTCTGAATACTTGCGATTGCTGTTATCCCGGCTTGCTGAGCGCGATCTTGAACGCCGTCTGTCGTATGGTCTGTGTGATCTTGGCCTGTGTTCCTGCCTGTTCTTGAGTTCAGCTATCTCCAGAGATAACTGCCTTATTTGTTTGTGTAGGGCAGTCATACCGCTCGTGTGTGTAATCTGCGCGACCTGGTGAGGTAGCGCGATACTGTCCATGACAGTGTCTGCCATTTGCGACAACTTTTCTAAGTCAGTTATGTCGCTCACGGTGAGAACAGCGCGTACTGAAGGTGGAAGTAACTTGGTCTACATGATGCTTAGTGTGCTGTCGGGTATCTTCTGTCCGGCTAGTTCCCGCATTTTTCGTAACAGCTGTGAGGGTTTCTGATCTCCGAGTTCCATCTCATCCATCAGCTTTTGCAGCTTCCGGCTCTCGGATTCCTCGTAGACGCTGATGAGTCTGGCCTTCAGAGTTTCGTACTTGTTTTCAGTGGTCGGTTTAGCGATAATATCACTTACTTGTTGAAGTGCGTCCAGGCCTAGTCGTGCGATAGCTGCTTGATAGCGCGCGTCATCACCTGACTTCTGTGGCGCCATTACTGCTTCGAAGTGAGTGAACCATAGTCTGGGGTACGCTGGCCAAAAGTCAGACAGCCGTGCTTGTAGTGTGAGCGTGTCGACTCGCCCTTCTACCTGTGGTGCGTTGCTGGTCGCCATCCTGAAGAGACTCTGCTGTTGTAACGCTACAATACCGCTAATATAGCCTCTTGCAATCCTACTGGGGAAACCCGCTTGTGGGAAGCCACTAGAATGTGCTAATCACGAGTATCGTCACGTCGGTCTTGTAATGTCGGCCCGAATTACGACGGTTAGACTCGCGCCGGTTAGTCTCACGTCGGTTTTAATCGTCGGGGTCACCACTTTAGCGCGTAGTGCGTGTTATGTAATTAAAACGCGAATAGATTGAACGTTGTATATTGCACGTAAGTCTAGAGTACAATGTATGCTATAAGCTACCTAATTACAAGAGGAGAGACGCGACTATGTTACTACAGAATGTACAATGTAAAATGTGTGGCGATAATAATGATAACATGAAGGAATTAATGATGATATGAATATGATGTCTTACGAGCTATGCACAAGCTTAAATACTAAACAATAATACAGCTATCTCTAAACCGGAGTGGGGCTGACCGATCGGGCGTTCTTGATGCTGATTCGTTGATCATGGGAGGACGTGCCGCACGATTGGCTGGTGGACAGTGCCCGCGCATTCGGTCCACACGCAAGGCGGTTCGATATTGTCCGCCGCGCTTTCTCCCGCGCACAATGGGTTAACGGATGTGCGTTGTCCGCCGCGCTTTCTCCCACGCACAATGTGTTAACAGATGCGCGTTGTCCGCCGCGTTTTCTCCCGCGCACAATGGGTTAACAGATGCGCGGCACCCTCGCTGAGGCGGTCAGGACCCACGCGCTTTTGTCTTCCAAGATCCTTGTTTGACACTGGTATGATTTATGTGCACCGTTTCGCGAAAAGTCATCAATCGTTGGGACGTCAATAGTTGGACAATCCCTTGTTGTCATTGTTGTATTGTAGCGACTGCGTCTATTGCTACAGACTCGATGCTGTTATCCGCGCTAAAGGTGGCCATATCGAACAATAGCTCCTGTTTTTATTTATTGTATATGTCTTTTTTCGATACTGAAGTTTTTAAATAAATATGCTCATGTTTAACAGAATTACAGCATTTTGAATTGGTAACACTTCGAGTGCCGACTCCTGTAAATACATTAAGAAAGGATCGGATCAAGCAACTTTCAGTGTCCGAAATGCTCACGATGAAGTTGAAAATTATTTGAGCGGCCGGTACATAAGTACATCTGAAGCAGTACGGAGGATATTAGAGTTTCCTATACATGACAGACACCCCCCTACCATAGTACACCTAGAGTATGGACAACGAGTGTACTTCTCAGCGGAAAATATGCAAAATATAGCGCAAAATCCACCAAAAACGACACTTACGGCGTTTGTTGACTTATGGCCACATGACGATTTTGCTAAAACACTATCACGAAGTTCCTCATTATTATACATGGGCCATTTTTTCTTTTTATATATATATATATATATATATATATATATATATATATATATATATATATATATTATAAACTAGCGCTTGACCGCAATCCTGCCTGATGGTAAGCAGTGACGCAATCGTTGATGGTAAAGCGCACTAGTTAATTAAGAGCCTATTCAATCTAGCCTTGAAGACACTCAAATTCTAGTCCGACGGAAACACCGCCGCTGGCAAATTGTTCCAGTCCCTCGATGTACGCGGTATAAAGGAGGAGGCGAAACGCTTCGTCCAGATCGTAGTGGTGTTAATTAACAACGTAAGGGTGGAAACTCGCCGTACGACGGGTCGTCTGATGGTGGAACGGAGATGGGGGAATTAAATCATGCAATTCCCTAGCACACTCCCCAAAATGCATCCTATAGAACACCGAAAAGCTGGCTACTCTACGCCTGTGCTCTAGGCTTTGGAGACCATCTCGAGTTAGATCAGGGTCACCAATCAGCCTCTTCGCACGCCTCTCCATCGAATCCAAAGCGGCCAGGTGACACTTAGCAGCACCGCCCAAATGTGGCTGCAGTACTACACACACGAACGGACCTGTGCTTTGTATAACTTTGTATATAAGAGGTGATCGAAATCGGCCGATAGTTGGCAGGATCGGCACGACTACCCTTTTTGGGCACGGGCTGCACGTTAGCAAGCTTCCAGGACTTGGGCACTATACCAGTCCTAAATGAGAGGCGATACAAGCGCGTCAATACAGGAGGCAACTCGGGCACACATGCTTTAGGAACAATCGCTGGCAATTTTCTAGAAGGAAACGTGGCCAAGAAGTAGTTGGACATCCCGGTATAAAAAAGATGCGGCACTGGGAAGAGTCTACAGCGTTCATCCTTCCCAGTCAATGTTTTTATCTCAGGATACTGCTTCATCATGTACGTTCAACCAACATCCCAACATCGTTCCAAGATTTAAAAACCGTTGACGGGATTGTTAAAGAAACTTACCAAGCCGCTAGCCGAGATAAATATCAAAATCAAAGCATTTATTTCAAACTAGCTGCTGCCCGCGACTCCGTCCGCGTGGACTTCAGTTTACAGCGTGCGGTGGTTCCCATTTCCATGGGAATACCAAGATAAATGCCTGCATTACTGCAAGGTTTCCCCAAAATCCATTCAGTAGTTTTTGCGTGAGCAACAAACATTCAAACATCCTCACACATTTTCGCGTTTATAATATTAGTAGGATTATAAAGGCTACATAAGGTCTATAATTCTATATAGCAACGTTAATTTTACCGGGTTTAAAGGTTTTGCAAAAGAAAGAAACATCAGATATCATACTTTTATTTGGCGTTGGTGTTTTGAATATGCTTAGGAAATAAGGGTTAAAAGGTAAGTATTATGCTTGATAAAATATGGCACATTTGAGTAAGTACGGTTTTATAAACATCGTTTTTTTTTTTTGTTTTGCTGTCTTTTACCATAACAAAAAGATATTCTGGATTTGATACACGTGAGCATGCCATATAGAATTGCCCATGAGACAAACATGTTGTTTCTAAATGAACTCTTGCAACTTTTAAGCGTCTGACCTTGGGCTTTGTTAATTGTTATAGCAATTGCTGCTTTCAGAGGAAACTGTACTCTTTTAAATTGAAATGGCAAATCATGTCGGGCTGATGGGAATACGGGGAATTGAGACATTTTGTCCTTTTGATATTCCAGCCATGATTGTAGCCTTTACAATGTTGCGACCCAAATGTGTCATTTGTAGCCGAGTACCATTGCACAGCTTTGGAGCGTCAAGATTCCTTATTAATAGGACTGGAACACCAACTTTTCGTATCAACTTATGGAATAACACTCCTGATAATTCTAAAGAGTTGAGAAATTCTATAGGGTATGATGTAACTTGTTCAGTGAGAGGTATCCGACAACATTTCCCTGAAGATTTAACATGATTTGTTAATTTCTTTTATTATCTATTTCATATGTCGGCGCCCAAATTGCCTTTTCGCATAGTCATTCTCATATTACAGACAGACACAAATAGGACCGACGACATACATAGGACCCCGGACACCGGATAGAGACTATTTGTTAGGTCATCTGAATTATCCACAATTAGACAGAACTCACGACTCAGTGTCATGCCGTTACTGTCAGTTGGCATACGATCTTCTCCGATTTTTAGAAGAGAGCTGCAAATTGCCTGGCTTGAGAATCATGGTGAAGTTGCACTCGCATATTCGTGGTGAGACAATACTTTTTCGCGTGAACCATAATGCAGATGCTTTCTAACATGCATTTATTTCATCTGCCGGCTAAGGATCTGTCTAAAGTCACCAGCTAAAAGTAACCACCACCAACCCTCTCATGATATCTTGGTTGCCTTTGATATCCCTCATTATGCGATCTAGTGCTTCAATTGCCCTTTTGTCGGACATCGTACACTCATCCAAAAGAAACATAATTTACACTGCTGTAACATCTGCATCATTCCGCGCTCACTGCTTTTAGTAATGTTGCATACGGCATTTTCTCATGAGCAATGTAATTTCAATGGTAACTTTAGAACTGAGCGCGCTGTCCGTCCCTTTCGAAAAAAATTAAAAAGAGCTCAGTTGATATAAAATAAGCGCCTGTTAAAATAATGGGAGTAATATGTACATCCGCGTTAACTCCCGTTTTCACTACATTTTTTGTTACTGCTCTGCTCCTATTGGTCGTAGCGGGATGTTATATATCCTATGTCCTTTCTGAGGCTGGAAATTTCATTACAATCCGTTCAGTAGTTTTGGTGTGAAAGCCGGACAGACAGACAGACAGAGATACTTTCGCATTTATAATATTAGTGTGGATAAACTGAAGATGAAGCTAGTCGCCCATTCCAAAGAGTAAGTACCTATGGAGAAGAACGGGCAAGAAACTCCATGGACACTCTTTTAAATTTTCAAGCTATTGTTTGTAACGCTATAGTTCTTATATAAACGCAGGGTGGCTAACTCCACCCTTACCCGGCAGTTACAGTAAATTTAATTATGTAAATACTTGGTAGCTAGTAGGAGCATTAAATAAAACAATAAATGGATACAATTACAAATTTATTTTATAATTACCCTGTGTCATAAATATATGACAAAACAATCTCCTAACTTACCTAGTCGATTTCCTGACTCACTCCGTCTCGGGTCGGAGTGGGACAGGGAATCCACATGAGACAATTCAGCAAGCTCAGGGTCGCTTGATGAAGGATTCGTGAGGTGAACCGTTGTGATCACGGCTCAGTCGTTACAAAAGTATCTCACAGGTTATGCACAACAATATCAAGCCAATAGCCTATTTACATGCAACCTGTTGTAAACTCACTCTCACTCACTAGATACATCAAAACAAAGAAATAAGGACAGGGAATCTACGTTTCGGATTAGCTCTCCCGACTAACGCTTCTGGTTTACGGTACAAAGACCCTTGGCTTCAATAACTGACGGGTGTCAGATTAATGCACGGTTGAACGCGGCCTGCGGGATTAGGTATTTCGGGAACACCCGGACCAAAGAAATCATGACAGCTTATACCTGTCTAGTCGTCGTCGAAAGAGAATTGGATGTGCCGTACCATCAGGGTTCAGCCACTTCCACTCCAAACAAGCCTGATCCAATCGGAATCAAGGCCACCTGAGATAAGTCATGACGCGACGCCTCCACACAAGTTCCCACCCTAGGCCCGCCAAAAGAGCCAAATCTACACACTAACACACTATAGAACAAGAAAACACGTGGAGAAAATATTCCGGGTACAGAAATGAATACTCACAGAGAGATGAGCCAAACTGCACAACCCCATGGGGTTTATTGCGCAAACACGCCAACCTTGCGTACCAGCAACGCCAGCCAACCAGCCACCATCCGAGCAAACTTCGATCGTTCTTCTCGAAGCTTCTGTAGCCAAGCGATCGACCGCTCCGCTTTTCCTGAACCATTGACAAGTGCGTTCCGCGACTTGTATTTTATTTTCAGACTCATGAGATGGCTCTTATTTTTAATATTTATTTATCCTAAGTCCTTTTTTATTTTATTTAACCCGGTCGTTCTTTATTTGAATTTATTTATTATATTAACGACCGTACTTTCGCGCAACGCCATCTCTCGGCTTGATGCAACATATGTGACACGAGTTTAGCCCGTGTCCAAGAGATGTCGCCTGCTGCTATATTTTTGCTACGTGACATGTTACAAAAATTTTTGATTACATCATTCATGTTCAAATCAACCGTGTGAGAACGATGCAGAAATATATTGTACGCTGAGAGCGTCCATTAGGGAAAACACACAAAAATTTAGTCAGAAATTAAAATACGCCGTGGCAGCTAAGAGATGACCAGTCCCCTCTGACGGCGTCCGTTCACGAACATGACGTATGGATCAGCATCATTCAGCTCAACCATATTGAAGGGAACCTAATGACCCAACACACACGCCACCACCAGCGAGACATTTGAGTGAGCATGACATACTCTCAACAACCAGAGCACAATCAAGTCAATAAAAAAGACTAATCCAACAAATAGATGCCTTACAGGAAGTACATTGTGCTCACACGTGTGCCATGCAATTATACAATACTAAGAAATTGAATCATGACTTACGGAGCCGAGACGTGAACACTAACGGTCAGACTCGTCCATAAGTTTAAAGTCGCTCAGCGAGCTATGGAGCGGGCTATGTTGGGCGTCTCTCTGAAGGACCGTATCAGAAATGAGGTGATCCGACAGAGGACCAGAGTCACCGACATAGCTGAGAGGATTCGCAAGCTGAAGTGGCAATGGGCTGGTCACACATGCCGCAGGACCGACAACCGTTGGGGTAAACGAGTCCTCGAGTGGAGACCGCGTCTCGGCAAACGTAGCGTGAGACACCCTTGGGCGCGATGGAGCGACGACATCAAAAAGGTGGCTGGTAGTGGCTGGCGGAGAACTGCTCAGGATCGAGCTTGTTGTCGTGCCATGAAGGAGGCCTATGTCCAGCAGTGGACGAGTAGGGGCTGATGATGATGATGATGAAGAAATTGAATCTACACAATGCTAAGATAGATTTGTCCAAGGCTCAGCAGCTCCAACAGTGTTCCCGAATACTAAGTTTAGCTAAAATAATAATAGGGGTTTCCTAGAAGATGATAACCAATGGGAAACCACTTTGAGAGAAGCTTCGATTTCTCAATGTCCGTTAAGGCTGAGAGAGTTGTTTGTGGTAATATTATTATTTTGTTTTCCCTCGGAACCTCTCACATTATGGGACACGATTAAAGATGATTTGTGTGAAGACATCAGACATATATTTTGAATGTACGGGAATAGAATTAACAACGAATCAAATCATCATTATTTGTGTTGAGAACAACATAAAAGGATCGTCCTACCAAGGCCGATATAAAATTAAAAAGTATAAAAGTGTTGTCTTTGACTTGTGTTGCTGTCTCGTTCCATTTTGACATTGCATTATTTCGGACCTTCAACCGAAACGCATGCGTCCATTCGATTAGTGCTGTAAGTGATTATAATAAACTATCTGTCTTGTGATAACAATAAACGGTGTGTACAACATACAACGACTATCATTCCCAACTCCTGGCAGGCTCTCCGGCACCGCACCTAAAGTCAACAGTCCACTAGGAAAACGCTATGCGCGGCCATCTTGTCCCGTTCACAAACATCGCCGTTATGCAACATCTCGTGAGCCTTGCCGGAGTTGGTGAGTGATTTAAAGGTAAATCTCTCCGTTGTTACCTGTCGTCGTGTCACATTCAGCAAGCTACAGCACAACGAACAAGAGTGGGCTGTTTCGACCACGTGGACGACCATCCTTTGCCGTACCTACATAAGGGCAAGCAGAAGAGCATCAAAAAAGAGCCCCATTGGATTTCGCAGAGATTAAAAGAGGTACCTACACAACACACGAACGTGCCATTTTATGTGGCTTTCGCTCAACCCTTGCGATGCCGGCCATTACCCCATTTCACATTGGCGCGCTGGCAGCGGAACAATATCCCACAAATAGGGCGTCGTGTTGGGTTCCCAGCGGCTCCAATCAATTTTGGACTCATCAAATTAGTGAACAACATAAACCAACTTGAAGTTAGCAGTGGAAGAGTCTACGGTGGAAGACAAAAATTTTTGTTGCATTTATAGAACACCAAATAGCAACCCAAAAGTTTTTCTAGAAATATTGGAAATATTACTGACCAGAATCACAAAGAAATCTAAAAAGATAATTATTTGTGGTGATTGGAATTTAGATATAATTAAACCAAGTAAACTGTCAAGAACTCTTAGGGTTACTAAAAAAATTCAATAGTAAATTGCATATAAAAATACCAACACGCAAACAGTCATGTTTGGATTTATTTGCAAGCTATATCGGAGCTAAGCTAAAGGTGAAGTTCATTACCTGGCTCTATCTGATCACGAGACAGGGCAAACCCTGACTGTGACGACTAATAAACCCAAATCTGTGCTAAGTTGGTTTGAGTATAAAAGGGACCATCATGAAAACAACATACAAAAGTTCTGTGAATGTATTTCTGCCCTTTCACTCTCTGAAGTCTATAGTATGGATAATATGGAAGATGCATTTAGGGTATTTCATGAAATATTACAACTGTTTTTTAAACTATGTTTTCCCATTCAAAAAGGTCGACCGGAAAAAGTAATACTCTATGGCTGACAAAAGGTCTAAAAAAATCATGTATAAGGAAACGTTATTTACATTTAAAAACTATTTATAATAAAACAAACAAAAAGAAATTAACAAAAACGTATAAAAAATATAGTGGTATACTTAAACGTTGTATTAACAAATCTCAACAAATACACAACAAAAAATATATAGAGAACATGAAAAACAAATGCAAGGCTACTTGGGACATTATCAATAAAAAAATTGGTGACGTACGAACAAATATTGACATAGAACAAAGTGTAACAAAACCAACAACGTCATTGACCCTCAAAATATTTGTGACATGTTTATTACTATATCCAATTGACAAATAATAATGAATTCACATATAATATAGACGCTATAAATAGAACTATGGACACTAATCAGAATCCATACTAATATTATAAATGCGAAAGTAACTCTGTCTGTCTGTCTGTCTGTCTGTCTGTCTGCTGTCTGTCTGTCTGTCTGTCTGTCTGTCTGTCTGTCTGCTGTCTGCTGTCTGTCTGTCTGTCTGTCTGTCTGTCTGTCTGTCTGTCTGTTACGCTTTCCCGCTTAAACCTCTCAACCGATTTTGATGAAATTTGGCACAGACAGTCTTTAGACCCTGAGAAAGAACATAGGCTACCTTTTATCCCGGAAAAATTTGATATTCCCGAGGGAAATCTAAAAAGCGCGATATAACCGAACTCCACGCGGGCGAAGTCGCGGGCGGAAAGCTAGTAATTCTATATTCCTAACTACTACTGATGCAGTAGAAGTGTTCAGGATAATACAAAACCTAAAAAATACTGCGTCTGTCGGTTTTGACGAAATAAGTACCAAAATTATAAAAGCTTCTGCTAAGAACTTATGTAAACCACTGAGCTACTTAATTAATATGTCGTTCTTAGAAGGTAAATTCTCAAGCACACTCAAGACATGGTTGATTTCAAAACGAATGATGTAATCACATATTTGTATCAATAGCTTGACAATTTAAAAGAGTGTCCATGTAGTTTCTTGCCCGCATCACCTTACTGACTGACCGACCTTCTGACAATTCAAAAGTGCCTGTAACTGGTTTATTTAAAATAAATGCTTTGATTTTGAAGAATTCAATAGTTAAACCAATTTTTAAGAATGGTGATTAATCTGACATGGCGAACTATAGACCTATAACCCTAATTCCAATATATCGAAGATAGCTGAAAAAACACTGCTAAAAGGCTATATGACTACGTGGACAAGCATAATTTGCTGAAACGAGAACAATTTGGATTCAGAAAAAATAGCACCACATCTTTAGCTTGTTTTAATTTAATAAAAATAATAACTGAGGCTATGAATGACAACATACCTGTAGTTGCAATCTTTTTAGACATGAGTAAGGCCTTTGACTTTGTTGACCATAAACTATTACTAACCAAAGCAGATAAATATGGATTAAGGGGCCAAGCGAATTATCATCATCCCATCGTTAATCCCAGTCGCATCCGAAGCCTTTTCAGCTTTGCAGTCTGGGGTTCGCTTTACCAGTCCAACGGCTGATATGGCTAAACTTCGACATTTTCCATGAAGCGACTGCGAGGGGCCAAGCGAATGACTGGCTTAAATCATACTTAAGCGATAGACGTCAATGTGTGCAGATATCAAAAGTAATTGATGAAAACAAAATAGATTATAAATCCAACTATAAGACAAACGCTGTTGGAGTACCCCAAGGCAGCGTGATGGGATCATTCTTATTATTGCTCTATATTAATGACCTTCCCAACGCAACTCGCCACGAGACAATCTTATTTGCTGACGATACGACACTAATAATAAAATGTAATGACAAAAATAGGTTGGAACAGGAAATTAATGAAGCAATCAAAGATATAATAAGTTTGCTTAATTTATAACAATTTAAAGATCAATCTAAATAAAACAAAACTAATTCAATTTCAAACTTATAAATCAAACTTTCATAGTCTTAATATAAAATATGACGACAGAGTCAAAGAGCAAGTAGCAGAACAAAATTCTTGGGCATAATATTGGATAAAAACTGCAATTGGAAATCACACATCAATTACGTATGTGATAAGTTAGACAAATTCGTATACGCAATAAAACGTCTTCGATCAACAGTGTCCGTAGCCGCAGCAGTCACTGCATATTACGGATACGTATCGTCTGTTGTCATATGGTCTGATACTACGGGGCAATTCAGTTGAGGTTCTGATGGCATTTCGGGTACAAAAGAAGTGTGTTAGGGCAATATCTGGCATCTGGGTTTTGGACAGCTGCAAACCTTTATTTCAAAAAACTACGCATTTTGCCATTGCCCTGCATGTACATTAGGGAACTGTGTATGCTAGTAAGACAAAATATTTTCGCATGCAATCAGAAGTGAGCAACAAAAAGGCTTCAGCTCGAAATAAGTACAAACACGAATTAAATGTACCTCAGTGCCTTTCAGGCACTGACTTTTATATAACAAGTTACCTAACTCATTTAAGGAACTTCCTATCTCCATGTTCAAGAAAAAGCTGAGACGTTGGTTATTGGATAATTGCTTTTATGACATTAGTGAATACATGGAATACTGTAAAAATTTAAGATGACTTACCCCTCGTCTGTGACGCGTCCGATTCTGGGACTTTGCGTTTTTGCCCTATCTGTGGCGCGTCCCAGAATCGGACACGCTTCCCGCTCGCAACAGATGTTTATAAATACCACAATTTATTAACGTAAACAATACTTCTTGATGCCCATAGACTAAGGACCGAAAGAGAACGATATTGTGTTCCATCTGACATAAACTTTTTATGTCAGTGGTGCAAAAAAGTTGAAAATCATTCCTTTGAATCTGTGTAACGCTATTTCTTTAGTTTAAATTAACTCAGGGTGGCTAACTCCACCCTTACCCGGCAGTTACAGTAAATTTAATTATGTAAATACTTGGTAGCTAGGAGCATTAAATAAAACAATAAATGGATACAATTACAAATTTATTTTATAATTACCCTGTGTCATAAATATATGACAAAACAATCTCCTAACTTACCTAGCCGATTTCCTGACTCACTCCGTCTCGGGTCGGAGTGGGACAGGGAATCCACATGAGACAATTCAGCAAGCTCAGGGTCGCTTGATGAAGGATTCGTGAGGTGAACCGTTGTGATCACGGCTCAGTCGTTACAAAAGTATCTCAGGTTATGCACACAATATCAAGCCAAATAGCCTACTTACATGCAACCTGTTGGAAACCCACTCTCACTCACTAGATACATCAAAACAAAGAAATAAGGACAGGGAGTCTACGTTTCGGATTAGCTCTCCTGACTAAGCACACAATATCAAGCCAATAGCCTACTTACATGCAACCTGTTGGAAACCCACTCTCACTCACTAGATACATCAAAACAAAGAAACAAGGACAGGGAGTCTACGTTTCGGATTAGCTCTCCTGACTAACGCTTCTGGATTACGGTACAAAGGCCCTTGGCTTCACTAACTGACGGGTGTCAGATTAACGCACGGTTGAACGCGGCCTGCGGGATTAGGTATTTCGGTAACACCCGGAGCAAAGTAATCATGACAGCTTATACCTGTCTAGTCGTCGTCGAAAGAGAATTGGATGTGCCGTACCATCAGGGTTCAGCCACTTCCACTCCAAACAAGCCTGATCCAATCGGAATCAAGGCCACCTGAGATAAGTCATGACGCGACGCCTCCACACAGGTTCCCACCCTAGGCCCGCCAAAAGAGCCAAATCTACACACTAACACACTATAGAACAAGAAAACACGTGGAGAAAATATTCCGGGTACAGAAATGAATACTCACAGAGAGATGAGCCAAACTGCACAACCCCATGGGGTTTATTGCGCAAACACGCCAACCTTGCGTACCAGCAACCAGCCACACCGAGCAAACTTCGGTCGTTTCTCTGGAAGCTTCTCTAGCCCTCCGATCCACCGCTCCCAATTGTCTTTTCCTGAACCATAGACTAGTGCGTTCCGCGACTTGTATTTTAATTTCAGACTCATGAGTTGGTTCTTATTTTTTTTTATCTCTTTATCCTAAGTCCTTTTTTTATATTATTTAACCCGGTCGTTCTTTATTTGAATTTATTTATTATATTAACGACCGTCCTTTCGCGCAACGCCATCTCTCGGCTCGATGCAAAATATGTGACCCGAGTTTAGCCCGAGTCCAAGAGATGTCGCCTGCTGCTATATTTTGCTACGTGACATCTGTGACTCGAGAATCCGTTAGTGCCGCTCGTAAAGTGAGGTGTAGTTCAATAGAATTTTGTTCTTTTTAAAATTTGTGCTACAATAAATATGGAAAGGTAAGTAACATTTCATTATAATTCCTAACATTGACATATTCTTTACATTTTATATCAAAAAACGGCATTGCACGCAAGTGATACATCATTTTACGAATTGTACTTATGATTTTGTGTTATCATATTTGGTAGAAAAATGATTAGAACCCAAAGGAATATGTGTAATCTGATCAGTATTTTATTGTACTTCAATCTGATTATTACAGAATACGTGTATTTTATTTGCAAATGCAAAATTTTAACTTTAAAGATGTGTAGGCATACAAAAGTCCGATTCTGGGATTCGCCACAGATAGGCAGTTTATGCACATGACAGGAAAATGACGGTTATTTTGATTGATCGTTGGAAAATGTGGATAAGACTGTTGAGTTTCATATCAATATTTTTTTCCATTATTGACTGCTGATTTGGAAGCTCATATTTTTACTGTAGATACTAGTGATAACCAAAAAGCGATTTTACAAAGATTTAACTCTAGGAGACTCACGGTTTACGAGAAATAATTTTTTAAAGTTTCCGTATAAATAACCATAGGGCTCCTAGATTCGGAAGTCGTACCGGGGGGGAGCCCTCCCTTCCCCCCTCCCCTCCCCCTTCCCTCCGACCCATAATTCAGCAGTCAATAATGGAAATTTTACGATACTATAATACAATGGAGGTTTAGAGCTGATCTGATAATGGAGACAACAGAGAATCGAGGGAACTCGTCAACGGTATATCGTAGCTACCTCGTGTTTGGACTTAAAATGGGTTATATTCGCATTGTTGAGAACTTTATCCTAACACGCATGAAATAAAAAAAATAAAAATAAAACAGAAACCGACTTCAAATAACACTTAAAAGTGAAAAATAAATTTACTTTCGTCGTGGCTTTGTAAAAAGTTTTTTAAGCCTTGAAATTTGAAATTTTGAATGCAGTTTGAATTCGCTTTGCTTTAATAGAACTGACAATGTTGATGCTCGCCGTGGACGAGGACACGTGGTGGGCTACGTGGCATCGGCAGGCCGTCTGTTTCTGATACGTAATAACTTCTTTAAACTAAAACCTAAAAACTGTGTATTTTTTATTGTTTCTTTTAGATTTATTTTAATGCCATACGTATTTCAGGATATTCGATGGGATGATAGACGATCTGCCGAGTGGCCTGCCACTGGAGACCCCACTTCATCCAAGGAGAGTGAGGGTCCTCCAGCCCACGCTACCCATCAATCCAAGGTGAGCATTCTGATTGTTTTAAATATTTATTTACATAAAGCAAAACAAATATCTATAGTATTTTTATATTCGTTTTTAGCTCAGAGAGTTTGTGGTCGTCCTTGGAGACGATCGCCTCGCCATCTACAACAGCACCATCACGCGGGCAAGAAACTCCGCCACCTGAAAGTCCGGCGGCACTTTTGTCTTCGCAGTCCACTGCGGTGCCATCCCCTGCGGCGTAAGTATTTATTAAATAAATATTGTAAAACTATAAGATAAATAACAGAAGCAACATTTTCGAGCCATTAAATTGTCAAATATTTCAGAAATCATAGAAAACTTAAAATTTAAAATGGTAGATTCGCTTCTTTTTTATTTTGTACCAATTAATCCTATTTTTTGTAGATATTTCGAGTGTGGTGCCAGCAGCGGGGCGAGCACGCCAGTATCTCGAAGGCCTGCGTAAGTTTTTATCAAACATACTATTATACGTAAATTTTTTGTTAAGTTTATACTTTATTAAATATTCATTTTATTTTTATAGGAGCCCACTCGTCGGCGCAAGAACCGCAAAACGGCGTCGAAATCTGTAAGTTCAGCTCGGTATACCACTTACTGTATAAAATAATTATTAGCGTTGATTAAAATGTCCTTTCAATTTTGTAGAATCCCTGCAAGTAGACCGCTGCAGGATGAAGAAATTTTTTCTGTAATTAATTATGGTACGTATAGGTGCATTATAATATCCACCTTATTTTTCAACAATCGAAATAAAAACCTGATACGTTTTCCCTTTTAGGCAGCGAGGAAGAGTCTGATGAGGAGGAGGAGGAGGATGTGTTGCAGGCTGTAGTGGTGCCCCGGGTGGCAAGAGCTTATTTTGATGCGGAAAATGAGGAGGAAGTGGAGGAAGACACCATTACTATTAATTTAGAGTGGCCTCCTTCTTCACTGTCTCATCTAATTTCCGGTTCAACGTCTGCCTTGCCGACGCGACGCCCGCCTCGCCAACGCCCATCACAGTAACACCCACCTCACCTACTCCTGTTTCGCAGACTCCAATGGAGCCGAGTGATAAGTTTGAATTTGTCTGGAGAGGGTTTCCAACGCCTCAAATTGAACCTCGTTTGAGGCGAGAACCGTTCTCGCAAATTAATTGTGGTTCTAGGGTTTCTTTCACGAATCCGTATGATGCATTTATTGCCATATGGGATCGTGACATTATGGAGCTGATGGTCAGGGAAACCAACATTTACGCACAGCAGCAGACAACAGCCATGATTGAACATGGGTTGATCCATCCCAATAGCCGGATTACTCGATGGCAAGATACGGATGTAAATGAACTTTACACGTATCTTGCCATCATTCTGGCTATGGGGGTGGTGATAAAAACTCGGTTGGAGGAGTACTGGAGTAGTACTAAAGATATTTTTAGTACTCCTGGCTTCTCCACACAGATGTCAATTGACAGATTGAAGAATTTATAAATATTGTTAGAAAACTACCGGTTAACAAATCATCAGGGGAAGATAAAATATCTAATAGAATGATTAAACAAGCGTGTAAAACAGCGGGTGATGCCATCTTAACTGTATATAACCGATGCATTGCTGAAGGCGTTTTTCCTCGTAAATGGCGACGCGGTTTCATACGAATAATACCAAAGTGTGGTGATAAACCACCGGATGATTCGAAGTCATATCGGCCTCTCACGCTTCTACCATCTTTGGGGAAACTTCTTGAGCGCCTCATCGTTCCACGTTTACTACCGAACGGTCCAAAATTTCATAGTAATCAATATGGCTTCACCATCGGTAAATCAACAGTCGACGCGGCGCTTTCTGTCAGAAGAACCGTTAACCAGTCGGAACACAAGTACGTGATTGGTATCTTTTTGGATATTTCTGGGGCTTTTGATAACGCTTGGTGGCCTATGCTGTTGTTAAAATTAAAAAACCGCGGTTGCTATAAAACATATATAATCTCGTTTACTCGTACTTTATAAACGGTTCCGCGGTACTTAAGCTCGGTCATTTTTCTAGTACTAAAGCACTAACCATGGGATGTCCTCAGGGTTCAGTTGTCGGTCCTTATTTATGGAATTTGGGTTTTGATGATTTTCTCGCGATCCCGCTTCCTTGCGGCTGTTCACTTACTGGTTACGCGGACGATGGCCTACTGCTCATTCAGTCAAGTACCCGAGCCGGACTTGAGAACTTGGCCCATACTTGCCTAAATCTAATATCTCAGTGGGGTGATCGTAACCGCCTAGCGTTTGCGCCGCATAAAACCTATCAACTTCTACTAAAAGGTAATCTTAAATCATTGCCTACTATTAAATTTAATAACGTTCCCGTTAAAAAACAGCAATCCGTATGCTACCTTGGTATGGTCTTAGAAAGGAATTTTTCATTTATCGAACATATAAAAATAGTTGGCGAAAAAGCTAAAAGGAACTTTTATGCCCTAACTAGAATATCCAAAGCAACTTGGGGTCTATCATTCCTAACTTTAAAAACTATATATGGAGCTACCTACTTAGGATGTATGTGCTACGGTGCACCTGTTTGGGCCGATAGGGCCAGCATAGGGGCGGCGCGACGTAAACTGCTTCAAAGCCAACGTTTGGCATTGATATTTTTATGCAAGGCGTATAGAACAGTCAGTACTGAAGCCTTACCCGTTCTGGCAGGTGTACTTCCAGTCGATCTTGAAGTACAGCGACGTGCTTCAATGTACTACTCCGCGAGGGGGGAGGCCATGGACACTAACTTTGTTACACAACGTGACCTCAATAGAATTTCTAGATTATTTAAACCTCAGACTGACGTCTGGGAGGACCTCTTATCCGAATGGCAAAGTAGGTGGGATAATTCCATCAAGGGCCGGCATCTGTTCTTTCCATCCGTTGGCGATCCGCTAAGACATGGCTGGAGGGAGGTTGCCCAATTTCTCACAGGTCATGGCAACTTTAAAAGTAAACTGTATTCTTTTAAACTTGTTCCTTCGCCTTTGTGTCAGTGTTCTACATCGAACTGTGAATTTGAACAGTCCGCACATCACATCTTGTGGGAGTGTATTCTTTGGCAGAATGAACGCAATATTATGTTGGATAGTGTACAAGTTACATCCGGAGTTGTTTATTATACGGACCTTGTTGAAACTAGAACTAATTTCCGTGCGTTCAGGCGCTTTTGCCATACCTATTATTGGAATCAATTGTAACAGCAAATACCTACTTAGAACCCATTAACTTGATCAAATGTTATTCCGTGGTGCTTGGCAATCTGGGCTTCTCCCAGTTTCAATAATGTCCCTTTGTGCCGATTGGCCTAGTTCTGTTCTGTCTCCTGCTTATTATGGAGGGAAGTGGAAAAAATATCTTTTTTCTTACTCCTCCGCCATTCTTTTCTGATTAATTTCGTTGCAGGACCCAAGACAGTTGAAACGTTTCTCCGGGACTCGTCGAGCTTCATTGCTCGGCGTTTTTCTGGCGGTCTCCACTGTTGATTCTGGCTTTCAGGAGTTGCAGTGGGTTGGGAACAGTGTGGCGGGTTTTTGACAGATTTATATTAATTTCAAAGTGCCTACACTTCAGCAAGAACAGGAGTATTAATGTAGGTTCATTATCAAGAAGTGAAGAGAAACTTCACAAAATTAGACCTATTTTAGACCACCTGAATAACAGGTTTTCAAATTTGTATATTTTGTCGCAGAACATCGCTTTGGATGAAAGTTTAACGATGTGGAAGGGCTGGCTTGATATAAACCAGTTCATTCATAATAAAGCAGCGACAGTTGGGATAAAAACCTATGAAGTCTGTGAATCGCATACTGGATATTTGTGGCGCTTTGAAGTGCATGCAGGCCATGACACTTCGGCGCAGCCAGATGATCCAGTTTCCGGCGTAGTACCAGCTCTTGTGCTCAGACTTTTAAATGGTCTTGAGCATAAAGGGCACACAGTATGGATGGATAATTTTTACAATTCTCCCGCACTAGCTCGCGAATTGAAGTCGCTGGGCTTTGACTGTGTCGGGACCCTCCGTACAAATCGCCAATTTGTACCAGCGGAATTGGCGTCCTTAAAAAAAAGTGATATGAGGGTCGGTCATTTGTTGGGCTGCCCTCGGGAGATGTGGACCTTATTGTATGGAGGGATAAGAACCGCGTGGCACTTATCTCCACATACCACGGTCTCACAACTGCCAGGTGTGGCGAAACATTGAAGCCGACTGTAGTCCTAGACTATAATATTTGTATGGGGGGTGTCGACCGCAAAGACCAGCAACTTGCGATGTACCCTATAGAAAGAAGGAGAATGAGGGTGTGGTACAAAAAATTTTTTAAACGATTATTAAACGCTAGTGTGCTTAATGCACACATTTTACTCAATAAACAGACATTCTCACACAGAAAATTCCGGAAACAACTTATCATAAACCTACTGACTGCACACGGAAAACTGCCCATTTCTACATACCCACCGGCAAACCCACCAGCAATGCATTTCCCGGCACAATATGATTTAATAAAACCTGGCAAGGGAGATCGGCTGAAGCGCAAATGTGTCGTCTGCTCTAAGCGAACGATTACGTATTGCAAACTCTGCCAATTGCCGATGTGTATTTTCACATGCTTCGAGCCGTACCACACTTCACACTCACGTACACTCACTGGCACTTCACACTCACGTACACACACAGACACTTCACACTCACGTACATTCACGTACACTTCACTCTCACTTAGCCACACAGGCATTATATTGTAGGCACATTGTAACTTTCAATCATCATTCATTCCCCTTCCCTTATCCCAATTTTGTTTTTTTTTGCACATTGTAACTCTGTCATTACTAAATCTTTGCGTCTTTGCGTCGTATACATATTTTGGTTTCTATGTGTGCACATATACACACATCAAAAGTGTCTAGGGATCAAGCATTTTTATGCGGATTTCTTGAGATTGAGATGTGGCTTTGTAATAAATTTATGATTTTATAAATTTATATGGATCCTTTTTGGTGCATTTCATAATTTGAATCAGGAACTGTGAATCAAATTCGAGTAAAAGATGAAAATCAGCTGTCAATATTTTCCCTATAAAAACATACAACGCATTGAAGACATTATTAGTGCTACTGTTTCCCTACTACTGATTAAAACCAACGTTATTATGGAGCGGCGACGTCATTTAAGCAGGGAAGAAATGCTCAGAGCCGTGGGAATGATAGAAGCTGGTTCCCGGTAACGTACTGTGGCTTTAGCTCTGAATACAAGTCAGAGTGTTATCAGTCGACTTTGGACACGTTACCGAAGCACTGGTACCGTGGCTGAGCGCCATGGAGGACGGTATCGCTGCACCACACGGAGACAAGACCGATACATTCAAATCTTAACTCGAAGAGCTCCAACAATAACCGCCATGATGTTAGCCGTGAGGCTTCATCACTCTTCAGGGAACTTAATTAGCGACCAAACAGTCAGAAACCGCTTGCACGAAGTGAACCTTCATTCCCGAAGACCGCTACGGGTACCACCTATAGCAATGCACAATCGTAGGATTCGATATCAATGGGCTCTTGAACACAGAAATTGGGCAGAAGAACAATGGCGTTTCGTGTGCTTTTCTGATGAGTCTCGTTTTGGTATGAGACCGGATACAAGACGTATACGACACTGAACCCCTGGACGCCAACAGCGATTAAAATCCTGCCAGGAAGTCCATCCTTATAGTGGTGGAACCATCATGGTATGGGCGGGTATTTGGATCGGCGGAAGAACTGAGTTGATTTGGATCAGAGGCAACCTCAACGCTCAAATTTATGCTGAGACGATTGTATCAGACGTCATCGTTCCTCTACAAGTGCAAATCGGTCCCTTATTTCAGTTAATGCATGATAATGCACGACCGCACACCGCAAGAGTTTGTCGTGTAACGACAAGAAAAGACTTTAGAGGGAGACAGTATTTATTAAGTATACAGAAAAGACAAGATGGAAGTATAAAAATGAATAATGTAGATGAATGATTGATGGGTGATGGTGAAGGGCGGCCCCTGGTGGACCGGCGGCAGTTACGGAGAAGCGGCCCTGGCGGACCGGCGACAGCAACAGACGAGCGGCCCTGGCGGACCGGCGACAGCAACAGACGAGCGGCCCTGGCGGACCGGCGACAGCAACAGACGAGCGGCCCTGGCGGACCGGCGACAGCAACAGACGAGCGGCCCTGGTGGACCGGCGACAGCAACGGACGAGCGGCCCTGGTGGACCGGCGACAGCAACGGACGAGCGGCCCTGGTGGACCGGTGACAGCAACGGACGAGCGGCCCTGGTGGACCGGCGACAGCAACGGACGAGCGGCCCTGGTGGACCGGCGACAGCAACGGACGAGCGGCCCTGGTGGACCGGCGGCAGCGGCAGAGGAGCGGCCCTGGTGGACCGGCGGCAGCTACGTAGGAGCGGCCCTGGTGGACCGGCGTCAGCTACAGAAGAACGGCCCTGGTAGACCGGCGGCAGCTACCGAGGAGCGGCCCTGGTGGACCGGCGGCAGCAACGGAAGAACGGCCCTGGTGGACCGGCGGCAGGTACAGAGGAGCGGCCCTGGTGGACCGGCGGCAGCTACGGAAGAGGGACTGCCCCGGCGTCACAAGGCCGGCAGCAGTCGAAGGCTCCGGCGACAAAGGGCCAGGCAGCTCCAGGCGCACCAGTTATATAGAGACTGGCACAGCAGGAAGAACCCTAGAAGGGCTCTCGAGGCAACGTTTACTGGAGACCTACCTTTAAGAGGCTTGTTTGGAAGCCAGAGCTCGACTGACCACTGCTCTGCGATGATTCCTAAAGAAACCTCGCAGAACGGTTGGAGGTCGAAATTTAAAATATTCGAAAATATGGACGAGGAACGGTAAATAATTTTACCATAAAAGAGTTCGAATAACAATTATGAAATAAAAATAGCAGACCAACAAGAATTTTGATGAGAAGGTTGTCATAGATATATCATCAACAATGTTGTCAAAAAATGTCAAAATAATGAAAATGTTCTGTAACAATGTAAATATAAATGGTATTAAATTAAAAAGTGCAGTGTTTGATAGGAAAAAGTGATACAGTCCTGCATAGGTACGGCTTCCTACGCTAAGGGGTCAATAAGTCGCCGAAACTTAGGCTTAAAGTTGAGGACTGTATCTGTGAACAGAAAAATGAGTCCTGGTGTAGTGGAATATGATCAAAACAGAGCCTCATAATAATGGAATGCATATTATGGACCGTGGAAATGAATGATACATATATAAGTATGAATATGAGTATAAATAATAAGTGTAAGTATATCTGAATATGTACATAACATTACATTTAATCAGTAGGTGATTTAATTGACATTAATAATTTAGAGTTGTTTAGAAAGAATTCAACATTTTATATCTTTTATGTGCCATTTACCTACGGCACCATCTGGGTCTTCTAATAGGTACACTAAAGGTGATAGTTTATTTAAAATTTTGGATTTGATAAATTTAGGGGCTAGTTTAGCATTGAAATATGAACCAGCATCGCTTAATGCATGATTCTTTCGCCAAACCGTATCCCCAACGTTGAATTCTTTGAACGACCTCCGAAGATTATAACGAGCGCTATTTTTAACGTAAGCTATATGTAAGTTAGACTGAACTTTGTGAAATATAGACGTGAGGAACCCAGCATTTGTTGCATAAATATCACGGGGCATAAAGATTAATTCTTCGAGGTTCTGACACGGAGAGTAAAAGGAACCGCAAGGAATTGTTTCCCTCCCAAAGACTAGAAAGGATGGAGTATAGCCCGTTACAACGTTAGTAGTATTGTTCATAGAAAATTGAATTTTACTAAGATGTTTATCCCAGGATCTATGGTCGTCCTCTACTAGTGAAGCTAAAGCCGTAATTATTGTTTTGTTATAACTTTCAGTCGGGTTAAATTGTGGGCAATAGTAGGCCGAATGGAATATGAAAGGAACTTTGTATCTATTAAGAAAAGAATGGAATTCACGTGACTGGAATTGTGGACCGTGATATTTATGCAACAAATGCTGGGTTCCTCACGTCTATATTTCACAAAGTTCAGTCTAACTTACATATAGCTTACGTTAAAAACAGCGCTCGTTATAATCTTCGGAGGTCGTTCAAAGAATTCAACGTCGGGGATACGGTTTGGCGAAAGAGTCATGCATTAAGCGATGCTGGTTCATATTTCAATGCTAAACTAGCCCCTAAATTTATCAAATCCAAAATTTTAAATAAACTATCACCTTTAGTGTACATATTAGAAGACCCAGATGGTGCCGTAGGTAAATGGCACATAAAAGATATAAAATGTTGAATTCTTTCTAAACAACTCTAAATTATTAATGTCAATTAAATCACCTACTGATTAAATGTAATGTTATGTACATATTCAGATATACTTACACTTATTATTTATACTCATATTCATACTTATATATGTATCATTCATTTCCACGCTTCATAATAAGTTGTAAGACAGACTCTCGCCGCAGCTAACATCAATGTCCTGCCCTGGCCTGCTCAGTCGCCAGACTTGAACCCGATTGAGCATGCATGGGATATGCTACAGAGAAGAGCTCTGCCGAATATGGAGGGTATCCAGTCGCAAGAAGACCTTTTTTTGTTGTTGCAACGAACAATGGCGGCCATTCCACAGCGTGATTTGGATGAACTCATTTTGAGTATGCCAAACCGATGTTCTTGTGTTGTTAGTGTTCGCGGTAGAAACACGGATTATTAATTGTTTAAGTTACCCAATAAAATTTTAGAGAAAACTGTTATATCAGTCTTTTTTTCGAACTTTTGTGTTAGTGGTTCAAATGTCAAATATCCCTTTATTAGGAAAATGGCAAATTTCTTTATTAATGCAAAGGTGACTTGGTTTATCGTTACCGTGACAAACGAAAACACTTTATTTGATGAATCCTTAAAGAAAATTTTAATTAATATCAATCAGGAGAAAAGTTATTGCAAAAATATATGTTGATCCCTAGACACTTTTGATGTGTGTATGTGTATGTTATAATTATTATGTCATTAAGTTAATACTCCTGTTGTTGCTGAAGTGTAGGCACATTGAAACTTTCTCATTACTAAATCTTTGCGTGGTGTTGCAATAGTTACAAACCTGGTTGTTGTCTGCCTGCTGATGCAACTATGATAGTACCTTCTTTTGATTATATGTTTTATTTATTTGTCTTTTAGTTTTTAGTTTTGTTATTCTACCAATCAAGCCCTTTCATTTGATACCCATATTAAGGTAGTTGCGGAAAAGAATATGTAATTCGCCATTTGTTGCGGCGGCCATCTTGGATTTTAATTTTTTCATAGTGAGCTCTATTCTACCAATCAAGCCCTTTCATTTGATACCCATATTAAGGTAGTTGCGGAAAAGAATATGTAATTCGCCATTTGTTGCGGCGGCCATCTTGGATTTACATTTTTTCATAGTGAGCTCTATTCTACCAAGCCCTTTCATTTGATACCCATATTGAGGTTGTTGTGAAGTATTATGTAATCCGCCATTTTGTATCGGCGGCCATCTTGGATTTACAATCATAAAAAATGTAATAATTGTATTGTCATCAAGATTAAACAAACAAACAGGGCAAGCTAAGTAAAACGGTTTAAAAACAAAAATAAGTTTGAAAAACAATCACTTTTCATATTGTCTTATCCATACTATTATTACAATTTAGTGTTCTTGGCCCAAATATGTCAATTTTTGACTATGTTTATGAACATGTTTTTCGATATTTTTCTTCCACATGTGTAACTTTTATTATTGGAATGGAAGTCTAGTTTTATGTAAATATTGAATAAATAATTATAATAACACCTGCAGGCACATATACTGGAAAATTTTTGTTTTTATGAGACACTGTTTTTTGTACCAGTTATGAGGCTCAGATTTGAGACCTTCCTACTCAAGATCTATAGAACATAACAACGTACTATTGTTTAATATAGCTCGGCGATAAGCTTAAATTATTGTAAACGAAACATCGTGTGTTTTTAGTTAACCCATATTATTTCTCATAGAACAATTGCAATGCAATTAAAAGTCAAGTATAATATAAGAATTTACATAGAGAAACTTATATTATTGCTTAAACTAAAAAGACTTTTACAAAATAGCGAGTAGATTTAGAGAAAAACAGGTTCGTCTAAATACAGATTTCTAGATTTAGTGCTCAAACCCCTGTCTGTTGAAAGTCCGATTCTGGGATCCACAGTTGGGCGTGTCCTATAATCGGTCGCTCCACATGTTGGGGTTTTTCGCCGTTGACGATACCCCAGGAAAAGGTAAACAGAGATCAGTTAACAATATAATACATGTTACAAGGTAAATCTTTATATATATGTCGGCGCAAGACTAATTTCAAGACTAATTTAAACTAAGTATTAATTTAATAGATAATTCATATGACTAGATACGTATGTATGAATTAGTTTAGATTTATTTGTTGTAGTCAGGTTGCCATTTCAATGTAAAAAAAAACCATGTTATGATTTCCGGTTATTTTAATAGCAAACCATAATTGAAGGTTTATTCAAATATAGGTTTAAGAAACAAGTTATCTATTGTTAAATTGATTTCACGATTAATAAGTGATCTTCAGTAGTTTGATAATGGAGTTTGGTTAATATTTGTTTAATGGTAATAGTCTATTGAACTATCTACAATTAACGAGGCGGAAAACGTGAGACATGTCTTAAACAAATATTAACTGTTTTAAGTAACAAATAATTGATGCAATGTTATAATCCAGTGCTAAAAATAGTAAAACTAATTAACAAATTATAGTTTGTAACTCCAATTAATGTTACCTGATATTTGTTATAAAATAATTAGTAAAAATAATGACTTCGTAACTATGGAGCCATGTTTGTAAAAAAAAGGTCAATGAACGGTCAAGCCGCTGTGAAGGCACATTATTGACGGACACGAATTTTGTGAAAAGGTGTTTTTCTCAACTAAACCATCTTGTAAGTACAATTTCTGTTATCAAAGGGTTATTTGATTGTGTTAGATATCGTTATAAGCAACTAAATAAAACTGTGTGTAAAAATATTTGACTGTGTTCATCTTTTGCTATGTCTGAGCCCAGCGGTAGAGATAATTTCGTCAACCCAATTGACGCCATATCTTCTGAAAATTTGAACGATCAAGGTACTCCGTTATCAGAAGTGGGGTGGACTCCCACTTCTGCCCGTCCATCTGACTTGAGCAATGAAAACATAAACGCTTCTGTTAATGGGGTACCGACGGAGTTTTTCACCCAGATGTTGCAGATGATGAAACACATGTCTGATCGCATGGTGACACAACCAGATACATCCAAAATCAAAATAAATGATGTGTTTTTGCCGTCATATGATCCGGACACCAATATTGGTGTTAGAGAGTGGTGTCAACATGTGACTACAGCCATGGAAACTTACGGCCTGAGCGATTACGAAGTAAGAATGAAAGCTGGTGGTTTGCTTAAAGGTCGCGCGAGGTTATGGGTTGACCAATGGCTTGTGTCTACCACCACGTGGGCTGAATTGCGTGATGTTCTGATAACAACTTTCGAGCCAGAGAATAGATATTCTAGAGATATTGTGCGTTTTAGGGATCATAATTACGATAATTCCAAAGACATCACACAATTCTTGTCACAAGCTTGGGTATTATGGAAACGTATTACTAAGGATAAGTTGTCGAATGATGACGCGGTTGAAGCAGTAATCGGATGCATTGGGGATGAGCGATTGAGAATTGATTTGTTGAATGTGAGAGCCAAATCGGTACCCGAACTCATTTCGGTAGCCTCTTCTATAAGAAGCGCCAAGCGCCTTCAGTCGGGTACATCAGGTGCTCAGTCGGGTCCTGCTAAGCGATTGCGTTTTGATAAACCCTCGTTGGTTTGTCAAATCTGTAATAAGCCCGGTCATCATGCACGTGATTGTTATCATCGTGACAATAAAGATAATGCTCACCCACATCAACATGATAGTAAAACCTCTTCTCAAAATGTTGGTAAACCTACTCGTATGTGCACATTTTGTTCAAAGCCAGGTCACACTTACGAAACATGTTATAAGCGAGAACGCGCAGTGGTTTCCAATGTAAACTGCGTTGGTACATCTAAATTGAACTACATGCAAGTGATAGTTGGGAACTTAACCATACTCGCGATTTTTGATAGTGGAGCTGAATGTTCAGTAATGCGTGAGTCTATCGCAGCTAAACTACCCGGGCAACGAGTTGATAAAGTGAGCTACTTGAAAGGGTTAGGTCAATTTACTGTGATATCAGTTTCGACATTGACAACGATTTGTGTCATCGATAGTTTACGAGTAGAACTCGTATTTCACGTAGTACCGGACTATGAATTGTGCTCAGACATTCTGATAGGAATGAATCTTGTTGAAAAAAACAACTTGAGTGTGGTAGTAAACTCTCAGGGTGTGACTTTGGTTCATCAACCAGTTGTTTACCATGTGCAACCTCAAAGTGAAAAGTTTGATAACTTAAATTGTGACTTGATTAATGATGATCAATTGAACGAATTGAAAATTTTGTTGAATAAGTTCGAACACTTGTTTATTCAGGGTTTCCCTTGCTCACGCGTCAATACCGGTGAGCTCGAAATACGCTTAAAAGATGAAAACAAGTGTGTCGAACGTAGGCCTTACCGTTTGAGCCCCGTTGAACGCGAGAAGGTTCGGGAAATAGTTAATGAACTACTCGAGCATAATATTATCCGCGAAAGTAAATCACCTTTTTCTAGCCCGATAATACTAGTCAAAAAGAAGAATGGAAAGGATCGCATGTGCGTGGACTACCGCGAACTAAATAGAAACACTCTGAGAGATCATTATCCGTTACCGATCATTTCAGATCAAATAGATCAATTAACGGGGGGTTATTATTTCACAACTATAGATATGGCAGCTGGTTTTCATCAAATACCTATTTCAGAGAGCTCGATTGAGAAAACAGCCTTTGTTACACCGGATGGTCTATATGAATATTTGACCATGCCGTTCGGACTCAGTAACGCAGTGTCAGTGTATCAGCGTTGTATAAATAAAGCCCTATCTGATCTCTTGCACTCTGCAGATCAGGTTTGCCAGGTATACGTTGATGATGTTTTATCTAAATGTAGGACATTTTCTGAGGGCCTAGCCCATTTGGAACGCATATTGATGGCCCTTCAAAAGACCGGTTTTTCAATCAATCTTGAAAAAACTGCCTTCTTTAAACGCTCCATCGAATATTTAGGCAATATCATTGCAGACGGACAAGTCAGCCCTAGTCCAAGAAAGGTGGAGGCTTTAACGAAGGCACCGATTCCCAAAACTGTTAAACAAGTTAGGCAATTTAATGGATTAGCTGGATACTTTAGGCGCTTCATTCCCAATTTCTCGCGTGTAATGGTTCCACTCTATGAACTGACCAAAAGCAATGTCAAGTGGGAATGGAATGAAAGACACGATGTGGCTCGAAATTATATCATTAAATACCTGTCTACTGCGCCTACCCTTATGCTTTTTCAGGAAGGCGCACCAATCGAGCTCTACACGGACGCCAGCAGCATTGGCTACGGGGCGGTGCTTGTGCAGATTGTTGGCGATCGCCAGCATCCATTGGCTACGGGGCGGTGCTTGTGCAGATTGTTGGCGATCGCCAGCATCCAGTCGCGTACATGAGCCAGCGCACTACTGATGCCGAGAGCCGCTACCACTCGTACGAGCTCGAGACCTTGGCAGTAGTAAGGGCAGTCAAACATTTTCGGCACTACATATACGGCCGAAAATTCAAGGTAATAACAGACTGTAATGCCTTGAAAGCGTCCAAGAACAAAAAGGATCTTCTTCCTCGAATCCATAGGTGGTGGGCGTTCCTACAGAATTATGAGTTCGAAGTCGAGTATAGAAAAGGTGAACGGTTACAGCATGCGGATTTTTTCAGTAGGAATCCCCCCACTGAATTATCGGTCAACTTCATGACGAGAGACACCGAGTGGCTACAAATCGAACAGCGCCGCGACGACTTGCTTCGCCCGCTTATAGACACCATGAGTGGTAATTGTCCGGCCGAAGGCTACATCCTGGAAGAAGGCGTGCTTAAGAGAAGTCTCACGGATTGTGTACTCGGTATACATAATCCAATTGTAGTCCCTAGATCATTCCAGTGGAGCCTGATAAACTCCTTCCATGTTGCTCTGCAACACCCCGGATGGGAGAAAACCCTACAGAAGCTGAGGGAAACGTACTGGTTTCACAAAATGAATACAATCGTCAGAAGGTTTGTGGACAACTGTGTCGTATGTAAGACTTCGAAAGGGCCGTCGGGTGCTATCCAAGCTCAACTTCATCCGATTCAGAAACCCACTGCAGCATTCCAGGTCATCCATATGGATATTACAGATAAGCTGGGTACGAGAAGTACAGAGGGACGAGATGAATATGTAATCGTAACAATAGACGCATACACCAAATACAGTCTGCTTAGCTACTCAAATGACAAGAACCCAAGTAGCTGCCTTGCAGCTTTGAAACGTGTCGTGCATCTGTTCGGAACCCCTGTGCAAGTGGTGGTAGATGGAGGTCGAGAGTTTCTTGGCGAATTCAAAGTCTACTCAGACCGTTTTGGAAGCAACATACATTCCATCGCGCCAGGAGTAAGCCGAGCAAATGGACAGGTTGAACGCATTATGGGCACTTTGAAAAACGCATTAACCATGATCAAAAACTACGACACTGAACAATGGCAGACGGCACTAGAAGCTTTACAGCTTGCCTTTAATTGCACTCCACATAGAGTGACGGGGGTCGCTCCACTTACACTACTGACCCGCCGCCAACAAAGTGTACCTCCAGAACTACTAAGCTTGGTTAATATCAATAATGAATGCATAGACTTTGACTTACTTGAGAAACACGTGCAAGAGAAAATGAAAGCTGCGGGACAATATCACAAGCAGCGATTTGACAAGACCAAGGCGAAAATGCGTCCGTTTCAGCGAGGAGATTACGTACTCGTCAAGAACAATCCTCGAAATCAGACGTCTCTAGACTTGAAATACAGCGAGCCATACGAGATATATAGGATCCTAGACAACGACCGATACATAGTGAAACGGGTGACCGGCAGAGGGCGTCCACGCAAGGTTGCCCACGACCAGCTGCGCCGAGCACCACAACCTGGCGAGCAGAATACCGTGTCGGCGAATAATGAAATTGACCCTCATCAAGTAACCGTTCAACTAGCTGAAGACTCATCGATGAACTTGGTCGATAACACACTACATCCCTAGTTGCTCAGCTGCTGGACCCTTAAACTAGGTAAGGTTTTCACTTCTTACATGTTATATTGATACTAATTTTGAGTTTTATTGACTTAAATACAGCAGTAACGAGATCCGTTATTTACTGGCTGATACTATCATAAAGTACCTACAAGGTAGTAAAATTGTACATAGAATTGTTTTTCCTCGCTCTCTTTTTCCTTTCCTTTTAGAGCCTCTGTGGACCACGGTGTAATATGGCCGCCCAGACCACAGCATCATTCCTATCCTATCTACGAGAAATAAAGTCATGCATGTATGCGTGTAGCATTTGCAAAGACAATATAAAAAAAAAAAACCTTTTTCCTTTCCTTTTAGAGCCTCTGTGGACCACGGCGTAATATGGCCGCCCAGACCACAGCATCACCCTAGTTCCCTATTCCTTTAGAGCCTCTGTGGACCACGGCGTAATATGGCCGCCCAGACCACAGCAACATTCCTATCCTATCTACGAGATATAAAGTCATGCATGTATGCGTGGAGCATTTGCAGTGACATAACTATATAAACAAACGCGCGAGGAAGCGTGTAGCATTACAAGCACTTCAATATTATCACACCTTCCTGTTATTTATCAGCAAGCCCTATTTATTTATTATTATTACTCATATGAATTGCATTCTTTCCATATTTAATTAAAGTGATAGATCAACTATTACTTTAAGTTATACACATTTAATAATCTTGGATTGTTATGTGCATAAAGAACTTATTGAAATCATTTTATAGTAACAGAACAAGTTCTTAACTGGTGTACATGTGAATGGATACCAAGTTTAAAAATTTATGGATTTTCAGAACCGCGACTGGTGCAGAGCACGCACTCCGTCTCGCAGAATGGCCGTGTCGGCGCAAGACTAATTTCAAGACTAATTTAAACTAAGTATTAATTTAATAGATAATTCATATGACTAGATACGTATGTATGAATTAGTTTAGATTTATTTGTTGTAGGCAGGTTGCCATTTCAATGTAAAAAAAAAACCATGTTATGATTTCCGGTTATTTTAATAGCAAACCATAATTGAAGGTTTATTCAAATATAGGTTTAAGAAACAAGTTATCTATTGTTAAATTGATTTCACGATTAATAAGTGATCTTCAGTAGTTTGATAATGGAGTTTGGTTAATATTTGTTTAATGGTAATAGTCTATTGAACTATCTACAATTAACGAGGCGGAAAACGTGAGACATGTCTTAAACAAATATTAACTGTTTTAAGTAACAAATAATTGATGCAATGTTATAATCCAGTGCTAAAAATAGTAAAACTAATTAACAAATTATAGTTTGTAACTCTAATTAATGTTACCTGATATTTGTTATAAAATAATTAGTAAAAATAATGACTTCGTAACTATGGAGCCATGTTTGTAAAAAAAAAGGTCAATGAACGGTCAAGCCGCTGTAAAGGCACATTATTGACGGACACGAATTTTGTGAAAAGGGGTTTTTCTCAACTAAACCATCTTGTAAGTACAATTTCTGTTATCAAAGGGTTATTTGATTGTGTTAGATATCGTTATAAGCAACTAAATAAAACTGTGTGTAAAAATATTTGACTGTGTTCATCTTTTGCTATGTCTGAGCCCAGCGGTAGAGATAATGGCGTCAACCCAATTGACGCCATATCTTCTGAAAATTTGAACGATCAAGGTACTCCGTTATATATAATTCTGCTGTACGTGTGTATGTCATTGAACTCCTCCTAAACGGCTTGACCGATTTTAATGAATTTTTTTGTATGCGTTTGAGTGGCGCCCTGAATTGTTTAGATTCACAAATCAGCCCGGCAGATGGCGCTGATTGCTTGAAAGAGCATGTGATCTCGGAAACGGCCCTAACGATTTCGCTGAAATTTGATATGTGGGGGTTTTCGGGGACGAGAAATCGATCTAGATGGGTCTTATCTCTGGGTAAGCGCATGTTTTCGAGTTTTCTCTTTCGCAATATTTTCCGCATAATAATAATAATAATAATAATAATAGGCCGATCACGTGTTTACCGACGGTCTATAAAGTTCTTACATCCATTTTGAAATCTAAAATTAACACGCATATTGACAGTAACTCCATCATGTCTGCCTCTCAAAATGGATGTAGGAGCGGGTCCCGCGGTACTAAGGAGCTACTCCTCATTGATATGGCCATTAGCCAACAGGTTCGTCGTTGCCGAAAGGATCTGTCGACATGTTGGATAGATTATAAGAAGGCCTATGACTCAGTGCCACATACATGGCTCATGCGGGTGCTGGAGTTGTATAAAGTGGATGCAACTCTACGCACCTTCCTGATGACGTGTATGAGGACATGGAGGACAGTCCTTCGCTATCCAGGATGTCGAAATATTCAGAGGAATAGCGAACCGATAAGGATCGAGCGAGGTATATTTCAGGGCGATAGTTTGAGTCCACTTTGGTTTTGCTTAGCACTGAATCCTCTAAGCACACTATTAGAGGATTCAGGTCTAGGCTATCGGTTGAGGAGAGGTGGTCAGGTTATATCGCACCTCCTCTACATGGATGACCTGAAACTTTTTGCTCGCACCGATTCACAACTGAAGGAGCTACTGAAAATTACTGAAACTTTCAGTAGCTCCATCAGGATGGAATTTGGTGTGGACAAATGTGCAGTCATGCATGTAAAGCGAGGAGAGATTATGGAATCCGTGGGAACCCAACTCACGAGTTCCATAAACCTTAGAGCCCTCTCCGCATCCGAAACCTATAAGTATTTGGGTATGTCGGAAGCGTTGGGTATCAATGTTACTGACATGAAGCAATCGTTGAAGGAACGCTTCTTTGGCCGCCTGAAAAAAGTACTTAATAGTCTTCTATCAGGCGGAAACAAGGTGCGCGCTTTCAACGGTTGGGTCATGCCGGTATTGATGTACTCTTTCGGCATACTCAAATGGACTCAAACCGAACTCGACGCCCTGGATAGGAGAGTCCGTACACTGCTGACTGCAAATCGATTGCATCACCCACGGTCATCGGTTATGAGGCTGTATATCCCGCGAAAATGTGGAGGTCGAGGCTTTTTAAACGCTAAGACACTCCACAATCGTGAGATATGCAGTCTCAGAGAATATTTCCTAACAACCGACGTGGGAATGCATCGAGATGTGGTCGCAGTTGACAAGGGCCTCACTACGCTCTCCTTGGCGAAAGAGAACTGGCGCAAACCAGTAGTGCTTGACACCAATGATCGCATGGAGGTATGGAAGAGCAAGGAGCTTCACGGACGCTTTTTCAAAGCCCTACACGGGCCTGATGTAGACTTACAAGCGTCCGTGGCCTGGTTACGATTCGGTGACCTTTTTGGGGAAACCGAAGGTTTTGTATGTGCAATTACGGACGAAGTTATGATGACGAACAATTACCGGAGATTTATTGTGAAAGACGGCACAGTTGACATCTGTCGGGCATGTCACCGGCCTGGGGAATCAATAAGGCATATTATCTCCGGGTGTTCTCGTCTAGCTAACGGAGAGTACTTGCATAGACACAACCTTGTAGCCAGGATCATTCATCAGCAACTTGCTCTTAAATACAACCTTGTGGAATCGGAGGTGCCGTACTACAGGTATACGCCCGACCCAGTTCTCGAAAATGACCATATCACATTGTACTGGGATCGATCCATCATCACTGACAGGACTATTATTGCCAATAAGCCTGATATAGTGCTGGTGGATCGATCAGAGCGGCGTGCAATGATTGTTGACATAACCATCCCACATGATGAGAACCTCGTGAAAGCTGAGAAGGATAAACAAATCAAGTATCTTGACTTGGCTCACGAGGTTGTCGACATGTGGGAAGTGGATTCAGCAATCATTGTACCGATAGTCGTGACAGCCAATGGCTTAATAGCCAAGAGCCTCGACCAACACCTCAGGAGGCTCTCGTTAGGCAGCTGGATCAAGGGCTTGATTCAGAAAGCGGTATTGCTGGACACGGCTCGCATCGTCAGGAAGTTCCTCTCTCTGGAGCCCTGACCGCCGGTAGCTTGGACCCTGTTCCCGATACCGGTGGGCTACTATTTTTTATATTTTTTTATGTTTTTAAATGTTTTTTATATATATTTTTGTTATGTAGAAATATTTAAAAATATAATTTATAAGTGTATTTATTGAAATAAAGGAAATAATAATAATAATAATATATTTATTTGCATAAAACACGGTATACAAAGATGGTAAAAATACAATTTAGACCAAGACATGTTTTGCCAATTTAATATAAGCATGCAAATTTTTCAAGGTGTACTAGACATTAACATTTTTGTCGAGGAAATCCTTAACACTATAAAAACTATTAACAGACAGCCATTCATACAATTTCTTTTTAAATAATTTGGTATTCACATTTTTGAGATCGTTTGGTAACTTATTATATAAATGTACACACATTGCAAGGCAACTTTTATTATATTTAGTTAGCCTTGGAATCTCACTTAGTACGAGCCTGTTGGGGTCTCGTCGGTTTCGGACACAAATGTCATTTGCTTTGACAAATAAATTTTGATGCTGCCTGACAAACATACATATCTCATAAATATAAAGAGACGGCAGCGGTAGCAAACCAAGTCTTTTAAATACTGGTCGACATGAGTCATCCGGTTGAAGGCCACATATTGCCCTTATGCATTTTTTTTGAGCGACAAATGCTCTATTTACATCAGTACTATTACCCCACATCACCAGACCATAGCGCAGTAACGATTCAACATACGCGTGATATGAAATAATAGCAGTTTTTATATTCGTGACATTTTTTACTTGTTTCAACGCATAAACGAATTTATTAATTCTAGTGCTAACACTGTCCACGTGTTCTTTCCAATTAATGTCTTTATCTATTATTACACCCAAAAACTTGGTATACATTACTTCGTTGATTTTAGTGATATTCATTTTTATGTTATATTTATTATTATTTGATTGGGTAAATTGAATGTAAACGGATTTATCTAAATTAATTTTTAAATGGTTAATGTCAAGCCAATTTAATAATGTGTCTATTGTATTATTGATATCTAATTCATGATCTGTAATGGTACTTTTCTTTCTATCGGATGTCACTATAATTGTTATGTCGTCAGCAAATAATACGCATTTATGTTTAGTTATTCTTATTATGTCATTTATGTATAGAATAAATAATATTGGGCCTAATACGCTCCCTTGTGGAACACCATATTTATTTACTTTATATTGCGATGAGTAGGATGTCATATCTTTATTTTTAGTAATTTTATTGATTATGACACATTGTTGTCTATTATTTAAGTATGACGATAACCACTGTAAAGCAGGTCCCCTAATCCCGATGTTCTCCAACTTATCCAGCAACAATTCGTGTGACACCAGATCGAACGCTTTCGACAAATCAAAGAAAAGACCAGTAGTCAAATGGCTCTTGTTAAGATTCGTTAATATATTTTTTATAAGAGAGAAAACGGCTAAAGACGTAGATTTATTTTTTTGAAACCCAAACTGTTCATCACTTATTAATTGGAATTTGTTACAAAAATCAAGTAGTCTTTTATACATACATTTTTCAAAAATTTTGGAGAATATAGGTATTAAGGTTATAGGCCGATAGTTATTGATATCCAATTTATCTCCTTTTTTGAATAACGGCTTTATTATAGATAATTTTAATTTATTGGGAAAACTCCCAGCTATAAATGAAGCATTGATTAAATAAGTTAAGATACCAGTCAGTTCATTACAGCAGGCTTTAACGATTTTAGTGCTAATTTCATCATAGCCCTCTGCTCTGGTATTGTTTAAAGACATTATTTCCAGTTGAACCTCACTTTCCAGCATAGGTTTCAAAAACATAGAGTTGACACGTATATTTTTTCGAAAACTTTGACCAGCACTTTGTTGTATTTGTGCGGTATGTGTTGAATTTACATAGTGTTCGTTAAACTGAGAAGCAATTTCTACAGGGTCAGTAAATGCAACATTATTTACCTTTATGATTTCTATTTTGTCTCTGAGGGTAGTATTATTTATTTCATTTTTAATGACAGTCCAAGTGGCTTTACATTTGTTATCCTGAGTGTTAATATATTTTATGTTTGAGTTCTTTTTTGATCCGTAAATACATTTCCTGAGCAAAGTGGAGTAATGTTTATATTTAGTTTTATTTATAGAATTTTTAGTTTTATAATATTGGTGGCGTAGTCTCCGTTTAGTTTTGCAACTTAACCGTATTCCTGTGCTTAACCAATTTTGATTATTTTTATTATTACTGTTCACACGAACTCTTACCTTGGGGAAGCAGAGGTTGTAGAATAAGCATACCAGTTCGTGGAAATCACTGAATGCGGAATTTGCATCAGGATTTTGATAAATATCAGACCAAGAAAGGTTTTCCAAGCATTGTTTGAATTTCCGGATATTACCTAAACTGTAATCTCTTTTATAAATGTAATATATTGGTGCTTTTTGTTGTTTATATTTAGTAGGAAAGCTTAACATTTGTGCCGTGTCATGATCTGAAAGGTGTAGAGGTAGCACAGTTGAAGTAGCGTTGGTAATGTTGCTCAAGATATGGTCGATACAAGATAATTTACGTGTAGGAACATTTATGTGGATTTTCAGATAATAATTGTTGCACAAATCTTCTAACTCTTTTGAAATGGAACCTTTTTTAAAGTATTTATATTTAAATCACCGGCTAATATGCGGCATAATATGGGCGCTAATTTCGCGCGGCTTGACATAGCCCCTGTGGCGTAGTCGATAGTGGTATGGTCTACTCGCGATGGCTGGTGTTCCTCGGTTCAATCCCGGGCAATCACAAGTCTTTTTTTTTATTTTAGACAAGTTTATAGCTTTTCTTTTTATTTTTTGTAATTACTTAAAAAGAAAATTGTACATAAAAACTAAAAGGGGAAAAATAAACATAAATACCTATTTAATTTTTTTTTATTTATTAAAATTGTACTTATGAACTAAAAGAGAAAAAAATAATTAGAAATAAATAATTATTTAAGATTTTTTATTTAACCTTAAGAGACTGAAACAAGAGCTCTAGATTTGTTACAAATGTAGATGACAATGCTTTCCATGGGTATATTCCTAAATCTGCTGTACCTGTGTACGTCACTGAATTCCTCCTAAAGGGCTGGGCCGATTTGAATGAAGTCTATGTATATAAATGAAAGTCGTGTTAGTTACTCTATTTATAACTCAAGAACTGCTTAACCAGTATGGCTCAAAATTGGTAGGGAGGTAGATAAGAACTGGGAGAAGGACATATCACATAGGATACTTTTTATCCCGTTCCCGTTGTTCCCGTCGTTCCCGTGTGACGTGACATAAGACATGGTATAACAAAACGCAACTGACATGGAATTACAAAACAACCCAGTCAAAATATACAGTTAGCGGTTCATTTGTTAAAAATGGTACAAACACACTGCTGCATTAATCAGCATATTAAAAAAAAATCTTACCGGTTGAATGTTGATGCATTCATTTAAAGCAAGGAATATAAATACTCTCTGCCGGTTTAATTATTTAATAAAAGCCCCAAAGCAAACTTCAACTTCAAAATTTCTAATATTGTATTGCTGTGCCATTTACCACTTCACTACATACTATAAAACAAAGTTACCTTCTCTTTCCCTGTGTCACTTTGTATGATTAAATCTTTAAAGCTACGAAACAGATTTTGATGGTTTCTTTTAATAGATAGAGTAATTAAAAAGAAACGTTTATATGTATAATAACATCCATTAAATTGTGGGGAAACACTATCCCTCGAACACATGTGGGAGTGACGAGAGGAGGCATAACTCCGTTGCCGCGAAAAATCGCAGTACAGCGGACAGAGCTCCGGCGGGACCTCATGGCGATGTCGCAATCCAGCACTGAACACGCCACAATAGCGGCGGTAAGTCCTCTCTTTGAGGAGTAGCTAGAGAGGCGCCACGGCGTCCTCACCTTCCGACTGACGTAGGTCCTCACCGGACACGGCTGAATCGGGAGGTTCCTGTTCCGTATAAAGCGGGAGGAAACGCCAGGGTGGTCACCCTGGCGTGTGCATCGTGCATGTGTGCATGTGTGCATCGCCCTGAGGACACGGTGGGGCATATGGTGGAGGTCTGCCCGGCTTGGGTAGAGCACAGCCGTGTCCTCGTGGCGGCTATCGGCGGCGATCTCATCTCTCGCGTCCGACCCTGGTCCAGGCCATAGTCCGGAACAATAGTGCATGGCAAGCTTTTACCTCCTTCTGTGAAGCAGTGATGCTGGCAAAGGAGGAGGCGGAGCGCGTGAGGGAGCGGAAATCCCACTACCCTCACGCCTCAAACCGCCGCAGGAAGCGCCCTGGTCGGGTGGCAACATCGGACTCCTGACCACCGTAGGCGCGGGCTTGCGGGCGGCGAGCTATAGGCAGCTCGCCTTCTGGTAAGAACCAGGCCCGGGTTGACGGCGCGTTGTGTTTCACACGCGCCTCAAAGAGATGTCAGCACACCTTGACGGGGTCCACGAGGACTGTTCCACAGGGTTGCGGGTTGGTTAAAAAAGAAACCATGGCACTGGCCGTTGCACAGGCAAGTGAAGTAACACGGGTGGGTTTTAGTCAATAAAAGTCTGACACGCCCTTCCGCTCCGCCCAGAGCGGAAGAAGTCATTTGATGATTTCCCATCCTAACAAAAAAAAAAAAGAACTGAAGAAGAGCAAGAAATTGCACTTGAAGAGCGCAGCCTTAGTATGGCTCGACTTCGTGCTTCTCACTCACCAGAGCATTACGAAGCACAAGAAGAAATTCATCAAATACTGATTTGAATCGGGCAGCGTTTCAATCCGCATATAATATAGCGCAATGACGTTCGCATTGGGCCAATGGATGATGTTTGCGAGTATTGTAGCACATTAAAGATTTCCGGGGAACCGCCAGGATTGTGCTTCCAAATAAAGAATCATTGAATAATAATACACACATCAAAAGTGTCTAGGGATCAAGCATTTTTATGCGGATTTCTTGAGATTGAGATGTGGCTTTGTAATAAATTTATGATTTTATAAATTTATATGGATCCTTTTTGGTGCATTTCATAATTTGAATCAGGAACTGTGAATCAAATTCGAGTAAAAGATGAAAATCAGCTGTCAATATTTTCCCTATAAAACATACAACGCATTGAAGACATTATTAGTGCTACTGTTTCCCTACTACTGATTAAAACCAACGTTATTATGGAGCGGCGACGTCATTTAAGCAGGGAAGAAATGCTCAGAGCCGTGGGAATGATAGAAGCTGGTTCCCGGCAACGTACTGTGGCTTTAGCTCTGAATACAAGTCAGAGTGTTATCAGTCGACTTTGGACACGTTACCGAAGCACTGGTACCGTGGCTGAGCGCCATGGAGGACGGTATCGCTGCACCACACGGAGACAAGACCGATACATTCAAATCTTAACTCGAAGAGCTCCAACAATAACCGCCATGATGTTAGCCGTGAGGCTTCATCACTCTTCAGGGAACTTAATTAGCGACCAAACAGTCAGAAACCGCTTGCATGAAGTGAACCTTCATTCCCGAAGACCGCTACGGGTACCACCTATAGCAATGCACAATCGTAGGATTCGATATCAATGGGCTCTTGAACACAGAAATTGGGCAGAAGAACAATGGCGTTTCGTGTGCTTTTCTGATGAGTCTCGTTTTGGTATGAGACCGGATACAAGACGTATACGACACTGGAGAACCCCTGGACGCCAACAGCGATTAAAATCCTGCCAGGAAGTCCATCCTTATAGTGGTGGAACCATCATGGTATGGGCGGGTATTTGGATCGGCGGAAGAACTGAGTTGATTTGGATCAGAGGCAACCTCAACGCTCAAATTTATGCTGAAACGATTGTATCAGACGTCATCGTTCCTCTACAAGTGCAAATCGGTCCCTTATTTCAGTTAATGCATGATAATGCACGACCGCACACCGCAAGAGTTGTAAGACAGACTCTCGCCGCAGCTAACATCAATGTCCTGCCCTGGCCTGCTCAGTCGCCAGACTTGAACCCGATTGAGCATGCATGGGATATGCTACAGAGAAGAGCTCTGCCGAATATGGAGGGTATCCAGTCGCAAGAAGACCTTTTTTTGTTGTTGCAACGAACATGGGCGGCCATTCCACAGCGTGATTTGGATGAACTCATTTTGAGTATGCCAAACCGATGTTCTTGTGTTGTTAGTGTTCGCGGTAGAAACACGGATTATTAATTGTTTAAGTTACCCAATAAAATTTTAGAGAAAACTGTTATTTCAGTCTTTTTTTCGAACTTTTGTGTTAGTGGTTCAAATGTCAAATATCCCTTTATTAGGAAAATGGCAAATTTCTTTATTAATGCAAAGGTGACTTGGTTTATCGTTACTGTGACAAACGAAAACACTTTATTTGATGAATCCTTAAAGAAAATTTTAATTAATATCAATCAGGAGAAAAGTTATTGCAAAAATATATGTTGATCCCTAGACACTTTTGATGTGTGTAGTTATTTATTTAAAATTATCCTGATTTAAAAAGTACTCATGTGATATTGCCTTTAAGGCGGAACGAAGTTCGCCGGGTCAGCTAGTAAAGTATAAAATGGAACAAAATATGTTACAAGTTGAATAAAGTGTAAAATAAAGTACATGGTAAAGCAACAAAACAATAAGCTCAACTAAACAATACAAACAACAAACAATAAGCTTAACTCTCGCATGCCTCGTTTATAGGTAGCGGAGCTAGTTTTATTATAGGTCTTTTTAGGGTTCCATTCTGTGTCTTCAGCTTTACTACACGAACTAAGTTGTCGCTTCCTGGGTGCAGTTCCACGACTCGGCCCATAGCCCATTTACACGGAGGTAAATTGTTTTCCTTGACGAGAACTAGCTGCCCTTTCTGTATATTTTCTTTGGTTCTTTGCCATTTATTTCGGGTTTGTAGATGATGTAGGTATTCTTTTGACCAGCGATCCCAATAATGTCGGCGCATAAGCTCTATGAGTTTCCAGTTGTTTTTGATGTCTATAGATTTCATTTCTTCAGGTTTATTAAGTGGTAGTGCGAGCGTCGGACTTCCCGTAAGTAGGTGACCAGGAGTGAGATAGTCTAGATCATCTACGTCTTCAGATAACGGACTCAGCGGCCTGCTGTTCATGCTCGCTTCGATTTGTGTAAGAAGAGTTGAAAATTGTTCATAGGTTAGCTTCTGTTGCCCGATTACCCGTTTCAGGTGTGTTTTCATTGAACGTACAGCAGCTTCCCATAATCCTCCTGCCGATGGCCAGGATGGAGCGTTGAAATGCCACTCGATTTGAAGGTCATTGATTTCTTTAAAGAACTCTGAAGATAACATTGTTCTGTAATGTCGGAACTCCTCATTTAATACCTTTGCTGCTCCTACGAAGTTGGTTCCATTATCGGAATAGATGTGTTTTGGCGTGCCTCTTCTGGCACACATCCTTTTTAATGCCGCAATGAAAGTTTGTGTTGATGGGTCGGAAACAAGTTCAATATGTACTGCTTTCGTGCACATACATATGAATATGGCTATATAGCCTTTGCAGGTTTTTATTCCGCGGCCTTTGTTTATCTTCACGTCCACATGGCCTGTAAAGTCCACGCCAGTATGTGAAAAGGGCCTAGACGGAGTGATCCTTTCTTTAGGAAGGTTGCCCATTAGCTGTCCTGTTTGAGTTGTTGCGTACCGACGGCATCGTATACATTGCCGTAGTATCTTCTTGACAGTCCGATTGCCACTGATAATCCAGTATTTGTTTCTAGTGTACGCTAGCGTTAATCTTGCTCCACCGTGTAGGGTTCGTTGATGTGCCTTTTCAATTAATAATTGGGCCAGTCTTCCCTCTCCCGGGACGAGGATGGGATGTTTAGTCTCTACGGGCAAGTTAGAGTGATATAGACGTCCACCAACGCGTAGAACACCATCCGAGTCCAAAAATGGGTTGAGTTTCAAAATATTGCTTTTGTTAGGAAGTTTTCCGTTAACTTTGAGAGACTTTATTTCGTTCTCAAAATAATGTCGTTGTACTGCTTTGATAATTACTTCCATAGCGTTATTTATTTCATTCAATTTCAGATCATTACACTTCGACCTTCTTTTGTTTCGTAATGCATCAGCGAAACGTATTACACATGCGAGTATTCTTGTAATACGATCCATGTTGCTATGCCGCTCGAGTAATGAATCGATTAATTCATTTTTGGTTGGCACGGGTTCCGTACTATTAATCGTGTAACAGTTTGTTAGAAGACCCTCACTTGTAGAATAAGTTTCTTTTAAATTATCTTCTTGTTTCTCTTGTTCCTTAAGCCATGTAGGGCCCTCCCACCACAAGGTAAAATTGACCAGTTTTGATGGCGGAAGTCCTCTTGTTGCACAGTCGGCCGGGTTTTCGTTAGTTTTTACGTAACTCCAATTTATCGCTGGTACGATGTTTATTATTTGTGTAGTTCTGTTTGATATATATTTTTCGTATTTCTTTGGGTTTCCTTGAAGCCATGCTAAGACAACTTTAGAGTCGGTCCAGCATTGTATCCTTAGATCGTAGTCTGCAAGGATCTTAATTATCTTTTGTATGAGTGTTGCTAATAGAACTGCGGCGCATAATTCCAACTTCGGTATGGTAGTTTTCTTTTTAAATGGTGCCACCTTAGTCTTTGCTGCGAGTAGCGTAGTTACGTAGTGGCCTGTTGGTGACGTAGTTCGGCTGTAGATAAGCGTAGGCTTTCTCGCTCGCGTCACAGAAGGCTTGCAATTCGATCGTTTTGTTTTCGTTTTTTAACCATCTTGGTAATCTGATGTTGTTTATGTTTGGTAGCTCGGAAGTAATTTTCAACCATTCTTTTTCTATGGTATCCGGTACTATTTCATCCCAGCCAATGTTTTGACAGTTGTCACTCCATAATTTTTGGAAAAGAAGTTTTGCTTGAATGGTCATTAGAGATAACCATCCAAGCGGATCGTATATCTTGCTTATCTCTGACAATAGCTTGCGTTTTGTGTATGACGCATATTTGTTACCGGTAGGTGCTTCGCTAATAAAGTGAAATGTGTCGCTTGCGTCATTCCATGTGAGTCCGAGTGTTTTGCTGAACTTTGGCTGCTCGAAGTTAAAGTCGTTGTTATGACTTTTCTCTTCCTTCTTTAGTTCTTTAAGAATAGATGGTTCGTTCGTGGACCATTTCCGCAAAATAAAGCCACCTTTCTTGAGTAGTTCGCTAAGCTCCTTTTGTAATAATTTTGTCGTTTCTGTGGTATGGTGTCCCGTGATGGCGTCATCCATATAAAATTCATTTTGCAGCGCCTTTTGGGCTAAGGGGAAATCGTAGCCTTCATCTTTAGCCAGTTGTTGAAGAGTGCGCATTGCAATAAATGGTGCGGCTTTGGTACCGTACGTAAGAGTACACAGCTGCATCTCTCTAAGAGGTTCTCTTGAGGAGTCTCTCCAGATTATTCTTTGCAAATGTTGCTGATCATGATGAATAAGGATTTGACGATACATTTTTTCAATGTCCGCCGTTAGAACATATTTATAGGTCCGCCATTTAATGATCAGGGATAAAATGTCCTTTTGAATGTTAGGCCCTTTTTCCATCAAATCGTTCAAGCTATATCCAGAGTCCGTTTTCATGGATGCATTGAACACAGCCCGCAGTTTAGTAGTGGTTGAGCATGCTCTTACCACGCCGTGGTGTGGGAGGTAGGCTTGTACGCGACTATCAGTTCCTGTCACTGGTTTCATGTGACCTAATTCGATGTAGTCTCGGATGAATTGTTCATACAGTTTAGCAAAATTTTCTTGTTTCGCCATGTTCTTTTCTAAACGAAGAAATTGTGCTATGGCTTGAGGCTTCGATTTGCCAAGGTTTTGTTCATAGTTGGCGTTCATCGGCATTTTCACTACATATCTCCCGTTGCTTAATCGCTCTGTCGTTTCCGTGTAATATTTTTCACACAATTCATCTTTCGGTGATGTTTCAGGTTCCGAAGGAATGTCTTCTATCTCCCAGAATTTCGTTAATTTATTATGTAAGAGTGACTAGACAGTTAAATTGCTTTGTAGCACCGCATAGTATCCAGCCCAACTTGGTCTGTTGCGCTACTGGCGAATTATTGTCGTGTTTGAGTACTCCTTCTATGATCACATTGGAGTATATATCGGCTCCTAGAAGTAAATCAATGGGGCCTGAAATGTTGAAGTCTGGATCGGCCAACTTAATATTGTGCAGGTGTGGCCAATTCTTTGTATTAATTGTGGAATTTGGCAGGTTGTTGATAAGTTTACTCATCACTAATGCTTCCGTTTGGAATGTATAATCAGAGTGGATAGATTTACACTCTAATTTAATCATCCCTTTACTCGATCCCATTATAGTGCCTACGCCAGTGATAGCAGCGTGCATTTTGTTTCGGGGTAAGTTTAATCGCTGAGCAGCGTTTTCTGTAATCAAAGTTACTTGAGAGCCTTGATCCAGTAACGCCCGAAGGATGACGTAATCTCCTTCTCTGTTCTTGACTTTGAGTTGAAGCGTCGTTAAGAGTATTTCTTGTTCACCGTTGATGTGATTAGATGTTCGCTCAGCCGCCGTTGAGGTGGTTGGCTTTGATTGTTTTCCTTTCAGATTATCGTCATGCAGAAGTGAATGATGCTTATTATTACACGTACGGCACCTTTTTGTTGAGTTGCATTTGTTTTCGCCATGACTAAATAAACAATTTTTGCATAAGTTCAATTTACTTGTTGATTGGTTTCGCGTTGCGACATCCATGCCCAGGAATGTCGAGCATTGCCTAAGCGCATGATCGTTTTTGCAGAGTGGGCATTTCCGTACCGATGCATGGTAGGTTTTTGATCACTTTTCTGATTCTTTAAAGTTCGTTGACTTGTTGTTATTATAATTTTTATGTTGGTGATTTGTTGAATGATTTTGTTTCACTCCGCTCTTTTTGGTTCTTGATGTTTCTTGCGTTATAAATTGCAATTCCAGGAATTCCATAAAGTCATTTAGGTCTGGAAGATCTCTTGCATGTTTCGTGTTTTTTATGTAGTCCCCGTAAGTGACGTCATCCAGTTTGGAAGACAGTAAGTGAACGATAAGTGGACCCCATACCGGAACATCAATGCCCATGTTCTCGAGGCCATTTAAACACTCTTTCGTTGTATCGTACAACCTTTTTAAGTTAGTTGAGTTCGGTTTGTCGATTGTTGATTGATTGAGAAGTGTGTCTATGTATGAGATGAAAAGTAGTCTCTTGTTGTCGTAACGATGCTGAATTATGTTTAGGCATGAGTCATAGTTCTCAGCACTCACCGGTAGGTGTCTAATTAACTTCTCCGCTTCACCTTTCAATTTTGATTTTAGGTACTTCATTTTTTGCATTTTATTTAGCGTTGGATTATTATGGATCATCTCAATGAATAAATCTCTGAAAGAAATCCAATTGCTGTGAGCTCCATTAAACTCAGGTAATTCCATCTGCGGTGTTGTTTTTTCGTAATGGGATGTTTCAAAGATTTTTCTATTCAAATCTGCTTTTAGGTTGTCGTAGACTTGTTCCCAATAGTCATATTTTGATTCATAATCCTTGTCGTTCCCTTGCAGTAAATAGCTTAATTCCCAGTGTATCTTATCGATGGATTGCCACTTTGCGCTTAATATGTTTAGTTGATCTTGAAGTTGCCATTTCTCTTTCATATCACACAGATTAGTTTTGGAAACTGCTCGCTCCAGGGCGTTGAAGTTGCACATTTGATTACGAAATAGCATCGATAGATGCTGGTTCGCCTCATCTCCGATTTGTAGGTGAACTCCAGCTGTATCAAATCGCCGTGTTTCTTGTGGTTGTGGCGTTTTTGTTTTGGAGATACCCGAGAATCCAGGTTCGTCTCTTAGTTGTTCCAATTTGTCTCGTAGTTGACTCATCGATTGCATTGTTTCATTGAACATGCTCCTTGTTATTTCGAAAACTTTGTTCTCAAAGTAGTCATGGTCGCTGTTAGCAGCCTCGTACTTCTTCAAGACCTCCTGGTTTGTCCGAAATTCATCCCAGTGAGATAGTAAAGCTTCGATTCGTTTGTTGAGGTAATCTACGGTTTTCTTTCTAATCCTTTTCGTAATTTGTTAACAGAGTCTTGATTTTCTAGTAGCTGCTTTGTTGCTTGTTAATAAGCTCCTCAAATTCAAGGTAATCTTCTTTCGACATGGTTAATAGGTAGTTAGTAGTAGGTGTTGTGTACTCACGCAGATTTAACGTCGAAGTAGCACTTATAGTTCACTAACTTATGCTTGCTGCGTCGTTAGTTAAGTGTAGTTGTAATCGCAGTGGACGTTATCCCCGCTGATTATGTTTTGAAGCAGTAGACGTAATCTCCGCTGGTTTGTAGCAGTAGACGTAATCTCCGCTGGTTTGTAGCAGTAGACGTAATCTCCGCTGGTTTGTAGCAGTAGACGTAATCCCCGCTGGTTCGTTGGTATGATGGTTCAAATGATGATTTGAATCACCTTGGTTTGTTGCTCGAAGGACCAAAAGATGTTGGGGTTTTTCGCCGTTGACGATACCCCAGAGTTGTTGTAGGTAATGAGTCACACTAAAACACCCAGTATTGAGCCGCACTTGTTTATTTACACCTGACCGCGTGACGGAGGTATATTTACGACTGTTTTACATTGTGTTGAAGTTCATTCTATATACAATAGTATTTTGCTGTATGAGCATTATTGGCTCGTACACCACAGATGAAAGGTTTTAATTTCTGACATTATTTACAATCTGACATTTTCATATTTTAATAAAAAAAATTGTAATATTTGCAATCGTATTGGTAACTGATGTCATATGACATCAAAAATTACAATTAATTATATTGTATTATGAAATTAAATATTTGCACACCACATGTAATGGTAGAATGTAATTGGGCCATATTTATATTACGATCATACTACTTTGTACACCTACATTCTGGCAAATGAAGTATTATTATTATAGCACAAGCACGAGGTTCCGATTATGATGTATATAACGAAGGTTTGATACAAATCGAAAACACTTTTAGAACTAAATGACAAAAGTTTACTTATCCGAATCGCTCACAAAATGTAGTTGATGCCATACCGTGCCGTACATATGATGTTAATGAGTTGTCAGAATTTGTCAATTCAAATGTACAATCAGCTGTAGAAGTCCATTCCCACCTTAAAGACTACTGTCGCCTGCGCTAAACCGGCCACGCACACTAACGCATTATTTTTATTATCGCAGTCTTCATCTTTCTTTAAAGTAATGCAAAATTTCGTTACTTCATTTGAAGTTAAGTTAGCGGCCGCACTTAACAATGGTCTATCATAAGCGAGCGATTGTGGGTTCGATCCTTAATAACGGCAAATCTTTTTGTTGTTTCATATAATTTAAAATTATGATAACTGATTTGTATTTTAAAATAAAAATGTTTGCAAATAATATTTAAACGAATAGGAAAATTTACTGAATATTTATACCAAAATAGGTTTTTATTATATGTTTTAGTTTACTATAGATGTAATATAATAAATAATATAATGCAATATATTATAAAGTTATATATTATTCGGTATAGATATACTTATACTAATAAATGAAACAAACATTGAAATGGCAGCATTGTAATATTTTATATAAAAGTAATCCTTGACAAACTTATGATATTATTATGGTAAAAAATATAAAAAACATTTTTGGTTTTTAGATATGAAAGTTATAGTATTACATGTTATCATTAAAGAGGTTATAGCTTAATTATTCATTTTCTTAAAGAAAAGAGGATTGAAGCTTAACCTGAATATTATTACAATAATAAAATAATCTATACTTAGAACACAAAACAGTGCTTATTACATTTACAATTTTTTTGCGTGTACAGCATGCCATCCTGCAGTGCCTTTTTTCGGAATTTGAAGGCATGAGATTTTATTAATCTTCAAGCGCTTTCTTAGTTCAAAAGTAAACGAACTTATTTCTTATCGAATTCCGAAATTATTGTTTTTATAATTTACCAAAAGTAATTTGTATTGAAATTGCAAAAGGCGACATCTGTTAGCCATTAAGCCAACCGAACATATTACTGTCACTTAGCTAAATTACTTTACGAGTTGGTTTAGAGTCCGTTATGACGATATATAATGACATATATTTAAAACACTTTGTAGGACACTTCTGCACTGTGATTGTTATAAATTGTTCTTTTTTTGTTTAGCTCGATAAGTCTCCACCAGTATCGCCAGTTTATTTTTAAACCACAAATGCAACCTCTCTTCTTCGCAAGATTCAAAGGTTTATTCAACGGTAAATTTTGTTGTTTCGGTCCACTTGTCTCGACACATAAGCCACCTTCGTCCTCCAACCTCTTGACTTTGGCTTACAGTAGTTCTCTAAAACAATAACAAATTTATTAAGTACACACTTTCAACAAGAGATTGGTTTGCACCTTACCCAAATAATAATATAAACAACTTACACAAAAGCCGGTTTCATATTATGATATTTGAGATATATTGCTGCATATTGATTAAAAAAGTAAAACTAATAACACGAACTCGTAACTATATGTTCACCAACCAACAACAGCTAAGTAACATTATTTGAGTTATTGTAGTTAATAATAGTTATTGTAATGGATTTTAAATATAATTGTTTTGGTTTCTCGTGGGCTTTCGGCTGAGTTTCGGCTGGTCTGGTGCTCCAGTTGGTGTAGTTTGGTGCGCGAGAGCTTTGTGAGATTGACACGATTTGACATGATTGTGAGAGGGACACAAAATAGTGATAGGTTTTGTTTTTGTGTTGTTTGTGATAGTGTGGTGCACAGTGTTGGATGTTATACACTGTAATTCGGTGGGATAAACCAACCGCCAGCCCGGCGGTGGCAAGTATTTAAGTGCTTTTTTGTTTTATTTTGTTTATTTCCTTATTTTTATAGTTAGTGGGTAGATTTTTTTTCCGTTATTGTTACTATTAGGTTATTTTGTTGGACATTGTCGATGTCATCTGTCACTGTCATTTGTCAGTGTCTTCTGGGGTGACGTTGACGGTTGTCGTCTGTCACTGTCGGCTGGGGTGTTGCCGGCCTTGGCTGGGTAATTCGTAGGTGATTCGGAGGTGTAAACACCCAGAATTTAATATTTATTTTTTAGCAGGTACATAGGATTAAGTTAGAAGTAGGTTTGGTAGGATTCTGTAGTGGGTTTAGTTAGTTTAGTTAGTAGTTATTTAGTAGGTTTAGTGGGAGAAATGCCGAAACCAAAGCGGAATGCCTCGGGGCGTTTCGCCCCAAAAGGCTCCTCTCAGAACCAACCCAAAGGCCCTTCTCATGGCCATCACGACGGGTGTTCGGCGTCGGAGGACAGTCGCGCACCTTCTGCGGTGGGCTTCTGCGGGGAGGACGAATGCTCCGACTCGGACATGGGGTCCGTAGCTGGGGACTCGTCGTCTGTCTGTGGAGTGGCTGCGGACCGCAGCCTTAAGAGGGCCTACCTGAAGCTCGGGTCCGAGGGTTCCTCGGGCTCGACCAAGGGTAAGCCCAAACAGAAGAGGCCGAGGGCGAAGACTGCTTCGCCTTCGACTTCTTCTCAGGCCAGCACCCATGACGTGGGTCTGGCAGACGCCCAGCGCCGGCTCGGCTTGGCTAGAAGGGCCGAAGTCGAGCTGGAACTGGAGGAGTTGGTTGCTGCGAAAGAGAGGCAGGCGCGCGCAGCCAAGTCGAGGGCCGGATATGGTTCGGCCCTCCCCAGTTTCGAGGGATTGTCCATGGCGGAGCTGGCCCGACTGGCAGAGGAGGACAAGGAGGAGATCGCCGAGGTCGCCTCCAAGTCCTCAAACCTGAAGGGCACATTTCAAAAGGCCCTGAAATGCCGAGCTACTAGCTTGCTCGGCATTGTGAAGGAGCTGACGCAGCGTACGGCGTCAGAGGAGACGCGGCAGCTGCAGGCGAGGGTGGACCGCCTGCAAGCGGGGGTCAGCCAGCTTCACAAGAGACTGGCTGAGGCTACGGCCCCGCCCTCTAAGGCCCCGTCGGCAGCGGTTCCCTCCCCCTCCTCCTCCAACCTTGAGGAAGTAATCCGTAAGGTGGTCATGGAGGAGAGGGCGTTCACCCGGGCCTGCTTTGCAGGCATCGAGGACCGCCTGCTGCCGGAAAAGCGTCTTCGTCCGCCACTAGCGGCGGATAAGGCGCCGACAGCGGCTCCCCAGGCCTCGAATCCCTCAAAGGGAAAAGGGAAGGGGAAAAAGTCGCAGGGGGCTCTGCCTCCCCCCAGTGCGAGTGCGGGCGCCGAACCGGGGCCGGTTTCCATCGCGGCACCCGCCCCCCAGGTTCAGGAGGGAGACGCCCTCCTCCCCTCCGCCACCCCGTCCAACCAGCCGTGGCCAGGGGTGGTGAAAAGGGGCAAGAAGAAGGCGACCCAGGCCCCGACTGCCTCGACGGCTGCCTCGGCAGCAGCCCCGGCGGCTGCCTCGGCAGCCAAAAGGGCACCGAAGCTGGTGCCTCCCAAAACTGCGGCGGTGACGGTGACGATTGTCCCCGAGGCCGCCGAGAGGGGCGTCACCTACGAGTCCGTCCTGAGACGGGCTCGTGCCGTCGTTGATCCCGCCGAGTTGGGGCTCGGTACCTGCCGTCGGACCCAAACCGGAGCTCGACTCTTCGAGTTTCCAGGGGAGGACGGCGGCAGGAACGCTGACTTGTTCGCCGGCAAGTTGAGGGAGGTACTTGCCGACGTGGCGAAGGTCGCCAGGCCGACCAAAACCACAGCCATTGAAGTGACCGGTCTAGATGACTCGGTCGCCAAGGAGGAGGTGGTGGAGGCAGTCGCGAAGGCCGGTGGCTGCGAACCCGCAGCGGTACGGGCTTGGGACATTAGACCCGGCCGCGGTGGACTGGGCTCTATCCGGCTGCGGTGCCCAGTCGCCGCAGTGTTGGCCGTCCAGGCAAAATGCCAGGGACGGCTACTAGTGGGCTTCAGCCGGGCCGTGATCCGGGTTCTTGAGGCAGCGCCGATGCGCTGCTTCAGGTGCTTGGGAATCGGCCACACCCGAGCCATGTGTCCGTCCACAGTAGATAGGGCGGACACGTGCTTCCGCTGCGGGCAACAGAGGCATAAGGCAGGCTCGTGCGAGGCCGCCAAGCCGCACTGCGCGGCGTGCGCCGACAGTGGTCGCCCAGCGGACCACGTGATGGGGGGGAGCTTATGCCGACCCCCCTCTAAGAAGGGCAAGCCGCAGGCGGCTATAAGCCGTCCTGCCGCTGCTGCCACCACCCCCACTGATATCCCATCAGCGGCGGTGGCCGAGGGTGATGCGATGGTCGAATAATGGGTACCGACCATCGCATCCTGCAGGCAAACACCAACCACTGCCGGGCTGCCCAGGACTTACTGGTGCAGTCAATGGCCGAGTGGTTGGTGGATGTGGCAGTGGTGGCCGAGCCGTACTTCACTCCCAGCAATTGGCTGGGAGACAGTGACGGCTCGGTGGCAATCGTGGCGCGGTCTTCCTCGGACTCCCCTCCCCTCTCGCTCTTAGAGAGGGGACCGGGATACGTGGCCGCCGCGTGGGGAGGGTTGGCCCTTGTGGGGGTCTACTTCTCCCCAAACCGCCCTCTCCAGGACTTCGAGGATTTCCTCGGGGTCCTGACGGCGGTCATCGGGAGGACGGCGCCACGTCAGGTCTCCGTGCTGGGAGACTTGAATGCCAAATCGGTGGTCTGGGGAAACCCGGCCACCGACGCTCGCGGACGGGCGGTCGAATTGTGGGCGGCCGCGTCTGGGCTCTCCCTCTTGAATAGGGGGAGCGTCCGGACGTGCGTGCGGCGGCAGGGCGGGTCCATAGTGGACCTCACCTTCGCCACGCCCGCACTGGCCGCCCGCATTCAGAACTGGAGGGTGGAACTGGAGGAGACGATCTCGGATCACCGCTACGTGCGATTCGAGATCTCCCCCCAGAATCCACAGGGGCGCCGCAGCACCCCCTCATCGTCGGGCCGATCCCCGTTTCCAAGGTGGGCTCTGACCCACCTGGATCGGGAGGCGGCAAGGGAGGCCGCGTTCGTCCAGGACTGGCTTTGGCCAGGTCCCGGCGTGGACGTCCTGGACGTGGACGCGGCGGCGGCCCGATTGAGGGGGTCATTGACCGAGGTATGCAACGCCAGCATGCCTCGGTCGAGACGTCCGCCTCCCCGACGCGCCGTTTATTGGTGGTCGGAGGGGTTGGCGAAGCTGCGGGCCACCTGCGTAGCGGCACGGCGGGCCTACACCCGATCGCGTCGGCGGCGCCGACGAGATCTGGCCGACGAGGACCGCCTCTACGCCAGATACGTGGAGGCGAGGGCGGCCTTCAAATCGGCCATCGGCGCCGCTAAGGACGCGGCGAGGGCCGAGCTGTTGGAGGGTCTCGACAACGACCCATTCGGGAGGCCATATAAGGCGGCGCGTAACAAACTGCGCCGCATTGGTCCCCCGGTTGCCGAGACCCTCGAACCAGCGCTCCTGGATGGGGTGGTGCGGTCCCTGTTTCCGCGCAGGGATCCGCACTTCGCCCCACCAGTGATGTGCCCGTCAAGGGGAGCGGCTCTACCGGAGGAGGAAGCTCCTCCTCCTCCGGTTTCAGAGGAAGAATTTGGCGCGGCGACTCTTCGTCTCCCTGCCAAAAAGACGGCTCCCGGCCCGGACGGGGTCCCCGCACGGGTGGTGGCCATCGCGGACACCGAAATGGAGAGCAGGTTCCGGGACCTCTTCAGCGCGTGCTTCGCGTTGGGGAGGTTCCCGAAACCATGGCGGGATGGCCAACTGTGCCTCCTCCGGAAGGAAGGGCGGCCGGCGGACTCCCCCTCGGCTTATCGGCCCATCGTTTTGCTCGATGAGGTCGGTAAAATGTTCGAGGGGATTATCGCCGGCCGTCTCAAGCGGCATCTGCGGAGCGTGGGACCGGACCAGTCGGACGCCCAGTTCGGATTTCGAGCTGGTCGTTCGACAGTGGACGCCCTGGCCCGTCTAAAGGGCCAGGTGACAGAGGCGGTGCGAGTGGGGGATGGAGTGTTGGCTGTGTCATTCGACATTGCCAACGCCTTCAATTCCATCCCCCACTCCACCATCCTGGAAGCGCTCCGGTACCACGGAGTGCCCCTGTATTTACGGGGCCTCCTGGCCAGCTACTTGGAGGACCGTGCTGTCCTCCTCGTAGACGGGGCTGGCCAGCTCCGGCGATACGCTGTTGGAGCCGGCGTTCCACAGGGGTCTGTTTTAGGGCCTCTTCTGTGGAACGTCGGTTATGACTGGCTCCTGCGGGGAACCCTCCTTCGAGGCACGGGTGTCATCTCCTATGCGAATGACACTCTCCTCACTTCCCGCGGGAGCACCTTCCGGGAGGCGGCCAGTTTAGCGTCGGCGGGCGGATCCTTGGTGGCGGGAAGGATCCGCCGCCTGGGCTTGAGGGTGGCGCTGCACAAAACGGTGGCCGTATTCTTTCACGGCCCCCGGCAGCGCCCCCCACCTGACGCCCACATTTTTGTGGAGGGCGTCAGGATCAGGGTCGAGGCCCAGATGAAGTATCTGGGCCTCACGTTGGCGCTTCGGCCCGCATTTCAGCGGGCTGTCGACGCGCCTGCTGAAGGCTGCGGGAGCCCTCTCGTGGCTGATGCCAAACCTGGGGGGGGGCCAGCATGCGGTGCCGGCGTCTATACGCCGGCATACTGCGGAGTATGGCCCTTTATGGGGCCCCTATTTGGGCGGACTCCATCAATAGGAGGGAGAACCTCACCGCCCTTCGGACGCCCCAAAGGGCCATCGCCCAGCGGGCATCGCGGGCCTACCGCACGGTGGGCTTCGCAGCGGCGTGCGCTCTGGCGGGCACCCTGCCTTGGGAGCTCGAGGCGTGGGTGCTCGCCAGAGTGTACGAGTGGACGGCGGGGCGCAGGGCGCTGGGCGAGCGTCCGGCCCCAGAAGTGAGGGAAGCCGTCCGCCGGGAGGCGAGGGACGCCATCGTCCAGCATTGGACGCGGGACCTCGCCTCCGCGGTGTTCGGCCGCCGTACCCTCGACGCCGTCGGGCCGGTCCTGAAGGACTGGCTCGACAGGCGTCACGGATTCCTGTCCTTCCGTCTGGTGCAGGTGCTCTCCGGTCACGGCTGCTTCGGCAGGTACCTGCACCGGATAGGACGAGAGGAGACACCGTCGTGCCATGGTTGTGGCGCGGCGGAGGACACGGCGGAACACACCCTCGCGGTGTGCCCGTCGTGGGCCGTGCCGCGCCGCGATCTTGTCGCGGCGGTTGGAGGGACCTCTCGCTGCCCGCCATCGTCAGAGCGATGGTGGGGAGCGAGGAGGCTTGGGTGGCGATGGCCTCCTTCTGCGAGGTCGTGATGTCGCAGAAGGAGGCCGCGGAGCGCGAGCGGGAGGAGGATCCCCTCGCTCCGGCGCTCCGCAGGCGGCGTAGGGGGAGGAGAAGGCGGGATTTCGCCCGCTTTCTCCCTCCCTGAGGTGAGCGGCGGGCGTGAGGCCGACGCCCGCCTTACATCGCTCATCACGCGGGAGCCACGGCCCCTCCCCAGGAGGGACAATTGAGGGCCCGCCTTACTAGGCGGGTTTCGCCGGCGGGGGAGAGGTAGCTCAGGCTGCGCTAGTTTCCCACTCCCCCGCCACTATGGCGATGCCGGAGTGTCGCTGTAGGTTTAGTGGGTATTCCCGGCTTCGGCTGGGCGAGTCCCACACACGCCCTTCGGGGTACGGTGCGTAAAGGCATTCCCACAGCGTCAAAAAAGGTAGTGGAATATTTTTTGTTCAGTTTGTTTCAAATCTACCGTCATCTTTTTATAATGACTCTAATATAGAAAGAATCTTAAAATAAAGTATCATCGTTAAGTTGCAGATCGGTATTTTTACATATTTTTGTTGTCAGCATTCATAACTCACCAATAAACATTTCAAAAATATTTTGTAAGTTATTAGATTTGAACTCGAACCACCTTGAACGCCAATCAAGACGAGAACCGCTAGGCTATTTAAACACTTACTGTGACCGTTGAAATTAGTAAGTAGTACCTAACAATCATAAGCGGGCAGCAAGTTGTCAAAGTGTATAAGTGTGTATCAAACTTTATTATAGAAGAAGATCGTAACTACAACTAGTATTGCTTGGCCATAGTTTTGTGAGATTGTAACTCGACTTTTGGTCTTGACTGTACCCAAGTTAGTGGCAGATCAAAAAATAGCGTACGATTCTATAAATGAAAGTGTGGAAAATAACAGTGGTCAACTATTTTTTTTAACGTGATTTTCCGGAAGAAAATCGTTGGCAGTGGTATCGTCAGGAATTGCTGCAACCCTATTAAATTATGGGAAAACGACTCACTCTACGTTTAAATTACTGTTGGAGGTTTCTTTAGATCAACAGTCTGTATGTTCAATCCGTAAAAAGGTCACTGGGAAAGCTCTTAACGGACACGTCGCTGATTATTTGGGATGAGTGCAGCATGAGCCATAGAGCTCATGTATCAGCAGTGGACCGCACATTAAAAGATATAAGAAACTCATGCAATATGACGGGTGGCGTAACGTGTTTTCGCTGGAGACTTTCGCCAAACTCTACCAGTTGTAACAAAAGGTACACGTGCCGACGTTATTAAAGCGTGCCTCATATCATCACCTTTGTGGATATCAATTAAAACTCTCTATTTGCGCACGAATATGAGAGCACATTATTTTATGCAATAACCGCGGTGGTAATTTCTCAGAAAATATACTTAAATTAGGAGACGGAAAATTTACTACTCAAATTGCAAACAGCTCTCCAGTACTGTTGGATATTGAATTGGCTCAAATTGTTGACACTCTAGAAATTCTTATAGACACAATCTATCATCATCAATCACACAACACCAATCTTACAGTAAGAAAGGAGACGGGCGAAAGTTCATACAAAGTTGGGCCTGATTGGACAGCCACGATTATTGCATTAAATCATTACTTACAATATTATTACTATTTAAAAAATAAAACTTTATTTAGAATGGCAGAAGCGGAGAAAAAAGAAATAGGGTATTATTAGCTTGCACAAAACTAACCTCATTTGCTTTTTTATAAGTTTTCTACAAGCTGTCAGCGCTCTTAAGGTATTAAATATACCATAAGAGCGCTGACAGTACTTATTCAGACTTTTTTGTAGACTAGATTTCATCAGAATGTATTTTTATGACATTAACAAATCATGAGTGTGGTTTCCAAAGGGCTGGCTTCGCTTAACTGCATATTAAATGTTACAAAGAAGGTTAAAAAGAATTAGGAAAACCATTTACAATCTAATTATAGAAAAGAGTAAGCAAGAATAAAAATCACATTTATCTTATATCGATTTATTAATCATCCAATTCATCATATACAATTAATGCTGGCAAAGGAAGCGAAGCTCGTGAGAGAGCAGGACTCCCAGCGTCCTCACGCCTCTAGCCGAAGCAAAAGACGCCCTGGTCGGGAGACAATATCGGCCATCATAGGCGCTGGTATGCGGGTTAAACAAAAAAAAGAATCAAAAAATAATTTATTTAAAATAGCCTGAGCATCAGCACTTTTTGAACATCGTTATTACATAAGACAGTCCCCCAAAACGCCCACCCATCGACACTTCCTAGTGCTTTCGCTGGACAGAAGCAGCGGAACAAACTCCCCAGCAACACAGCTGTCTGTTCATTTAAAAAAAAAAACTTGACTTTATACAATACTATGTAGGTATAGTAGTAATGAAGACAAGAAAACACAACAACAATGAAATTATTTATTATATACCAGTAGTTACGCCAAAATACCAATCCGTTTACCTTAGACCGAGAAATTACAGTAATATTGTTTTATAGCCTCTCTCCATTAAAAGAACTGTCAACTAAAATATAAGTAAAATATGTTTTTGAACTAACATGTCTTGATTTAATTCGACCTCTCAATAGCCAGCAAGAATGAGTGTATGTTGACAGTTCTCTTAGTAGGTTACTGTCCATATTTCGACACACTTCTGTTTCAGATCTACCATCTTCTCGTATATGCTCAGTGAGCACACACACACGGCTAGGTCATATTATGGTGAGCACTTCTCACCATAATATAACCTAGGCTGTTTAATTTGGTAAATACCTAAAGATACTTTTATTAAATCATTTATTCTTGAAAAATCAGCCCTACATCGGTTTATATTATTTTGAATGACATAATAACCTAAATCTTTTTCTCTGTTCATATTGTCATTGATTATTTGTAAAATATCTTCAGCATCAACACAATTTGTAATGGGAGACTGAAAAGCATTTAATAGTAAGGCAGCCTTAAAATCAGTCATTAATTGTTTTGAAGCAGTATTAAAATAATCTTGTCTAAATAATTTAAAAGCTCTCCTATGCCTTCTGTTCACCACTTCAACAACCCATACGCATATGGTGACGGCCCTTGATTTATTAGCTTCTAATCAGGAATGCTGCCATTCACCCTCCGGCAATGATGATAGTAGGTAAGTTCTATAACCTAGTATTATAAATGTATTTATCCTGGGGGTAAACTGTTGAGTGCCCTGTGACACAGCTACGTTGGTGGTAGACTGTGAAGTTGACTGCAAAGTTGTACCATCATATTCACCTGTGAAATCTACTGCTGCTGAAGATCCAGATGATCCAGTCATAAAATGATGAGCATTTTTATCAGCTGTCACCCAGCAATGATGACATATGAGAGCTCGAGCTCTTGAAATCTGGAAAAAAAATTATATCATGAGTCTCTTTCTAAAAAAAGTAATACATACATCACTCAGTAGTCTGTAAGCAATTCTGTAAGACCTAACTTCTTTGCTAGATACTAATTTAAATGTCCGTGCTAGTAATAATTAATTATTGTTGATACACTGTTTGTTCCGTTCCTACAGACAAACCATGAAAACGGTTTTGTGCTTTTATCTCAATGTATTGTGCACTAGGTTAAGAAAATAAATAATAATAATAACGCAAATCTCTTCTAATCTACACCTTCGGGAAATACAGGCTGCAATATAATTAGTTGTGTTTTTTTACAATGCCTAGATATATTACACTAACTTTTCCATATAATTTTTTTCTCATGAATGTGACACTAATTTACATTTCAGAGATTAGTGTGAAAAAATAAAAAAAAACAGTAGTATACATAGATTACCCTGTGGTAGTATAAAATACAAAACAACTAAACCTAATAAAAACTTACATTCCGAGGCAATATCCATTCAGAAATGACTGCATGAATTCTTCTTTCACGTTGAGTGTTAGAGAGCAATGATTGAGATCTTGCCCGCAACACTGAACACATCCACAGTTCACACACACTTGGAGATGTCCAGTCATTGGAGATGGAAGTTGCTCATCTATGCCCAAGGCATTCACAGCTAAATCTCTGCATCCTTGGTAAATGTGATAAGATCTATTAACCTACAACAATATTAGATTATTATTTACAGCTTCCACAAATAATAATTACAGAATTATGATGCAGAACATTGTTTATATTCTTTGCACAAAATAGAAACAGTGATAAAACTGTATCTTTCAGAATTGCATCACTTCTTACTGAGATCATGCTGATACTAGGATTAAAGTACTTATATTGATGTTTTCATTTAGGGTCATTCAATTCTATTATTGTTTCATTGATTTTGTTGAATTCTTACAAGTTATATAAAAAGAACTATCTTCCGTAATTGATAATCAAACTGTAAATCTTACTTGGAATTCAAATAAATCAAGTGCATTATAGTGAGATATATATATTATATTGAAATTGGAATATTATTATTGAAACTTACTTCAATAATATACATATCTAAAGGTATCCTTGTTAGACTCTACTCGAAAAATATCACAACGTGAAGTTTTAATTAAATACATACGTTTTAAATAAATACTTACCACTTGAGGTGCAATCTAGTGATGGTCAACTCGAGTAGCTAACTCGAGTTAACTCGAATTGGGCGTAACTCGAATCCACTCGAGTTGAACTCCCTCTAACTCGAGTTCGAAAACCGAATAGAACCGACATGGAGCGAAGTTTGCCGATCGTTTGAGACTTCTATATTCATTTGTTCAGAACAAACAACATTTGAGGTTATCTCTAATAAATGCGTGTTGTGCGATATTTGCTTTTGAAAAATGCCGGCTCCCAAAAGAAAATCATTAGTTTGGGATGTTTTTGATTCGTCTTCAGTGAGTGGACGTGTTATGTGTAAGATGTGTTCGGAATAGTTCGGATACATTCAAATATAGTGGAAATACGACCACACTTTTAAACCACATCAAAAAGAAGCATCCTACCATTGTCGCCGTCGAGGAATTTCAGGGTTCATTATCAACAAATAAAAGTAATATGTCAAGTCATTTTGCGTTACACAGCAGGTGTTTTGGGTGTACCTTAACGTTTTTTGAGGAGGCTCAGGCTCAACATTCATTGTGGTTGACGATACCAATAACTGCGATGAAGATGAATCGACCGAAGTACTCATATTATTACTTTTATTTGTTGATAATGAACCCTGAAATTCCTCGACGGCGACAATGGTAGTATGCTTCTTTTTGATGTGGTTTAAAAGTGTGGTCGTATTTCCACTATATTTGAATGTTTCCAAGGGGAAGCGCGGGAAACTTAGAATCTGGCGGTCGTGTTTTTCTGGTCTTTCTTTACTTTAATTAATTATTGTGGATCAGTTATTTAGTATATAGTTATATTATTAGTAGTTAGTTACTTATTTGTGTATATAGTGTGCAGATATTTTACTGCAAATTATTAGGTTCTTGTTCTAGTTTTCTAGTTCTTTTTCTTTTACTAATATGGGGGTTGATCCCCCGGACGATCCTGGCGGCGGGCCAGGACCTGGTCCGCCAGTTGCGTTCAATGTGGTCATCGACGACTCATCTATGGATACTGAGGATGGCCTTGTAGGCAAATTTTCTGATAGAAAAAGAATCAGACCACGCAAACCGCGATGCCGTCTATGCAATATGAAAAAACGAAAGAGTAAGGATGGACGATTTTTTGTCCAGGCATGTCAATGTGAAGATTCTGATTCAGCTAATTCTGACATTTCTAAATCTCTTAAATCTTTTTCTTTTACTAATATGGGGGTTGATCCCCCGGACGATCCTGGCGGCGGGCCAGGACCTGGTCCGCCTGTTGCGTTCAATGTGGTCATCGACGACTCATCTATGGATACTGAGGATGGCCTTGTAGGCAAATTTTCTGATAGAAAAAGAATCAGACCACGCAAACCGCGGTGCCGTCTATGCAATATGAAAAAACGAAAGAGTAAGGATGGACGATTTTTTGTCCAGGCATGTCAATGTGAAGATTCTGATTCAGCTAATTCTGACATTTCTAAATCTCTTAAATCTCAAATTGAAATGCAACCACCCAGCCACCTGAGTAAACCTGCCAATGAAAACCTTTCAATTTCGCAACACAGTGAGACTGGTTTGGGTCTCTCACAGCCGCAACAAACCTATTTTGCCAGAAAGTATGTTAGCTTGGACTCGGGTCCTTTTACTGTGCATGTACAAAGAGTAACGACCATTGAAAATGATTCGGTATCTTTACATCCAATCCAATTTGGAAAAGTTTTGAAAAACTTAAAAATTAATAACATTGTTAATGGTAGTGTTAAACGTATAGGAAGAAACAGAATTTCAATGGCCTTTACGAATTTTGAAGCTGCTAATAAATTCACGGAAAATGCAGAGTTATTGAATCTTTCATATAAAATATTTATACCAAGTTTCAATGTAACAAGAGTGGGTATAGTTAGGGGCGTCCTCAAGACTGGTCTGAGCAGGAAATTCAGGAAAACATTACTGTTCCTATTGGTTGTGGGCAAATAGTTAAGCTACGGAGAATAAAACGCAAGACTATGAATGATGGTATTTCTTCTTTTATTAATACAAATCTTGTAGTTCTAACTTTTGATGGGCAAGTACTTCCTAAACGTGTTTACATGTGCTACACAGCTCTGCCAGTAGAATTATACATATTTCCCACAATTCAGTGTTATAACTGTTGCAAATTTGGGCATACTAAATCACAATGTCGATCTAGGCCCAGATGTTTTAAGTGTGGAGATGAACACACTCCGGAAAGTTGCTCAGTGATAGTGGAAAATGGTAAGTGCTTCCATTGCTCTGGTAGACATTTTGCTACTAGCAGGACATGTCCTGAGTTCACACGGCAACAAAATATTAAAATTTCTATGGCCCATAGTTGTATCTCATATGCTGAAGCAGCCAAGATTCATCCTTCAGTTTCCAAATCTTATGCTGATGTTACAGCATCTCCTCCTTCTCAACCAAGTAATCACCATCTTCCCTCTCCAAACTTTGTTTCTCAGTTACCCAGTACTTCTTATAAAAAACTACTTTTAGTCAGCGCCGGGTTCCTCCTAAACCAAGTGGAGGATATGATCGTGTCATGCATAATTCTATTGCAAATGAATATAATAATTTGTCTACCCAAATGTCCCATGGTCAAGTACTGCAACAATCATTAAATACAATATCTCATAAATCTATTGCTGAAATTATTTTGGAACTTATTACATTACTTACAAATTCTAGTCAACAACTTTCTACTTCTAATTCTTCACCGTCCAACGTTGCCAATATATTACTCACAGCTCTTAATAAACAATTTAATAATGGATCACAAAATCTTACAATGGAATTGTAGAAGTGCCATTAGCAAAAAATCTGACATTATTTATTTACTAAATAAATATAAGCCTATGGCTTTGTGTCTCTCTGAGACATGGTTGAAACCAGAGTTTCCATTTAGGATTTCTGGTTTTGTTACAGTGAGAAATGATAGACCTGATGGGTATGGTGGAGTGGCCATTCTCATTAGTAAAACTTTCTCCTATAAAGTATTCCCACTTCCTCTTCTCAGTAATGGTATTAATGCCATTGCTGTTATTGTAAATAATATTTGTATTATTTCTGTATATATTCCACATCCCTCTTATTCTATATATAATGAGTTTAAACAATTACTATCTGTTTTGCCTTCCCCATTTTTTATCTTAGGTGATTTTAATTGCCAAAACCAGGCATGGGGCAGCTCTGTTTCAAATTACTATGGCAATTTGATGATTGAAATCCTAGATTCTTTAAACATATGTATAATGAACAATAGTTCTCCAACTCGACTTACTGGCCCTAATGAATGTTTAAGTGCTCCTGATCTTTCACTCTGTTCTCCAAATTTAGCCTCTTTGTTATCTTGGAATATCCTTGATGACTCTCTTGGCAGTGATCATTTTCCTATCATACTCTCCTTACACATATCTTGCTCCCCTTCCAACTTAAGATACAGTTCTAAATTAAAACATAAACTGCCAGAATTGAAAGATGATTGGGTAATATTTAAACAGTATGTTGATAATAAAATTTCTTCCTTACCTGCTATTAATGATTCTAATGGATTTCTATGTACAGAAGAGTTCTCAAAACTTCTTATTGAGGCTGCTAATACTCTATTTCCTTTAAAAGGTTCTAGACAGGGCAAAATTCCCTTTCCACAGTGGTGGGACCATGAATGCACTATGGCCATTAAGAAAAGAAAACAGGCTGAGAAAAAATACAGATCCCTTATGACTTCAGAAAATTATGAAAGTTACTTTCTCATAGCTCGATTCACACGCAAATTCCTAAAACAGAAAAAATTTGAAGGTTGGAGAAGATTTTGTGAGTCCATAAATCCTGATGTATGCTCTTCTGTTGTGTGGAAGAATATTCGTAGATTAAGATCGGCATTCTCTTCTTCTTCATTTGGTGTCCTTTCCATTGAGCTAGCTGATAAATTTATGGATAAACTAGCTCCTTTGTCTGCTCCTGAATTAAATAATATTCATTGTTGCACTTTATATAATAATACAAGCAATCATTCTGATCTCAATGCTCCTTTTTCTTTGTCAGAATTAAAAGGAGTTCTCTCTTATGTTAAAGATTCATCACCCGGCGAAGATGGTATAACATACTCTTTTTTGATAAACTGTACTGATAACTCATTAGAATATTTTTTAAAAACTATCAATGCAGTTATGTTTTCAGGTAATATTCCTTCATCATGGAGAACGCAATCTATAATCCCTATATTAAAACCAAATAAACCTTCTTCAGATGTTTCATCTTTCCGTCCCATAGCCCTTTCATCTGTTCTTGCTAAAATAACTGAACACCTTGTAAAAAATAGGTTAGAATTTTTTATTGAAAACAACAACGTTATGACAGTTAATCAGCTGGGTTTCAGGAAAGGTCGGAGCACCATAGATAATATTAGCATTTTTGTTTCGGATATTCGCATAGCATTTTCAAAAAATGAGTCAGTTTTAGCAGCATTTCTGGACATCAGTTCGGCATATGATAATGTTCTTGTTCCTGTACTTCATAAGAAACTTCATGACCTACGTGTCCCTCAACTTTTAATATCTTTTATTATAAACATGTTGTCTGAAAGATGTTTGAAACTAGACCTCCATGATGGATCTCAACTTTCTAGGTTTGTATGGAGAGGACTCCCCCAGGGCTCGGTTCTTAGTCCATTATTGTATAATGTTTACACTTATGATCTAGAAAAAACTTGAACTCAGTTGCAAACATTTTACAGTATGCTGATGATCTTCTTTTTTACGTTGCTGACAAATCCATTAATATTGCTAGTAACTGTTTAACTACCTGTCTTAGTCATTTACATGATTGGTTAGATAATAATGGACTAAATTTATCTGTATCAAAAAGTACCGTAGTCTGGTTTGCAAGAGGAAGGATAACTGCCAATCCTATCGTTTCCTACGAAGGTAATCCTATCCCTGTGAAATCAGAAGCAAAATTTTTAGGAGTTATTTTGGATTCGAAATTAACCGGAGTATCACATTGTGATTACATTGTAGCTAAGTGTGAAAGAAATTTGAATATGATAAGGTGTTTAACCGGTGTCTGGTGGGGAGCCCATTCCTTCTTTTTACGTCTTATATATAACGCCCTTATTCGTAGCCTTCTTGATTATGCCACTTTTGTTCTAGAACCATGTAACACTGTTGCTATGAAGAAATTTGATAATATACAGGCAAGGGCATTAAGAATCATTCTTGGAGCTATGAAGTCCAGCCCTATTAATGCTATGCAAATAGAGTGTGTAGAGCCTCCTCTCTATTTAAGACGCCAATACCTATCCGATAAGTTCATTTTCAAATTAATGCAATTTTCTAATCATCCTTTACGATTTAAGCTTCATTTACTTGTAGAATTCACAGAAAATAGTCAGTACTGGTCTCATAAATCTCTACCTTGTCTTGTTAAGAGTTATCAAAGATTCTGTGCCATACAAGCCCCGACACTTAATTCTTACTGTTATCCTACTTTTGATTCTATGTATGGCGCATTAGTTACTCCTCCAGATGTTAGAATTAATGCAAGTATCCCGAGAAATCAGCTTGATTCTGTACAATTTGTAGATAATCTATTAAATAACGAATTCTCCAATTTTCATTCTATTTATAGTGATGCTTCTAAACATTCACCCAATGGTATAGTTGGGATTGGAATTGTCCATTCCCAATACAATATAGTCCAAAAAATAAGACTTCCGCCTGAATCATCCGTATTTTCAGGAGAATGTCTTGGACTGTTAAAATCTGTTGAATATATTCTTATTGCAAAACTTAAAAAAACCGTAATAAAAACCGTAATATTTTCAGACAGTATGTGTGCCCTACAAGCCTTATCTAAATATCCATTTAAGTCAGGTATTGTTAACCCTATCGTTATTAAAATTCGGAACCTTCTGATGTCATGTTATCAGATGGGTTACACAGTGGTGTTTTCCTGGGTGCCAGGTCATTCTGGTATTTCAGGCAACGAACGCGCAGATTGTCTTGCTAAAGAGGCCGTTTCTTGTGGTGACTGGTCGGACTATTTTAATTGTGTTCATGATTTGTGTGCTTTGCCTAAAGCTACTCTTGATGAAACATGGAGAATTGCTTGGTCTGCTTCAAGCCAATCGAAGGGAAGGGCTTACGCTAAAATTCAGAATTCAGTTCCGTCAAAGCCTTGGTTCTCTAAATTGAAGTTGAGCAGGAGAGTAACTTGTATTTTGACTCGTATGCGTTTGGGTCATGTTTGCACTCCTGCTCAGCTCGCTAGATTTGGATTACTAGACAGTGATTTATGCGAATGCGGTGAGGTGGGTGACCTAAACGATATCTTTTTGTGCTGCCCTAGATATAATCGGGTCTCATTTTATGAAAGCCTCCTTGAAATTCCCATTCCGCTTCCTACTTCAGTAAACATCCTTTTATCCTCTGGTGAACCGTCTGTGTATAAAATATTTTCTTCATTTATATTAATTAATAACATAAAATTGTAAATATTATTCAATATATATGTAATTTTCATACTTATATAAATATCCTATTATTCTGTCCTTTCCTGATCCAATCCGAAATTCCGTGTCAAAATTTTATTTTCCTTTTGTAAATACAAGTTTCCCCGTTTTATAAATAATAATAATAAAAAAACAATATGACTTGTCTTTGGCTCAATCGCTAATCGCGCAGAGCCATTAAAACCAAAAAGAAGAAAGAAGAATGTTTCCAAACAAATCTTACACGTAACACGTCCACCCACTGAAGACCAATCGAAAACATCCCAAACTAACGATTTTCTTTTGGGTTGTGTTAAAAAAACATTTACTTGTCCATCCAGTTAACTCGAGTTACGTAACTCGAGTTCAACCCGAGTTACGTGGATTTTAACCCGGGTTAACTCGAGTTATGTTTATTCCGAGTTGGCCCACCTCTAGTGCAATCCATTGCTCTTTATCTGAAAGAATGCTATCCGCTTTTATTTGTCGTAACTCGCTAAGATACAATGAAGACGGTCACTCATTGTAGGTATGTTGTTTCGAAATAAGTCGATTAAGGAAGATATCAAAGTCCGTTGTGAGAAATGCGTGGATCATCCGACAAAATAATAACCGTCAGAATCCTAAATACGTTGCCAAAGACGCAAAATAATATAAAACTACACGAAATACAACAAAATACAATATCCATTACGGTTTACGGCAAGTTCAAAACTTCAAACCCGGAAGGGAATAATTTTTGACGTTTAACGTCACGTTGTCACGAGTTTTACTATTACTGTATAATAAAAAAGTGTGATTGATCGATTATCAAATCGATCTGTTGATCAATTTGTTTTAAGATGTTTTTGTAATTAAGTTAATAATATATAATATAATTAAGACCTTATATTAAAAGATTTTCTAAACCGAATCTGTAGAAATGTACTGATTCACTTTTATTTTATTTTTTTTTTAATAATTTGATTTATCGATTATCCATACTAATATTATAAATGCGAAAGTAACTCTGTCTGTCTGTCTGTTACGCTTTCCCGCTTAAAGCTATCAACCGATTTTGATGAAATTTGGCACAGACAATCCTGAGAAAGAACATAGGCTACCTTTTATCCCGGAAAAATTTGATGTTCCCGAGGGAAATCTAAAAAGCGCGATATAACCGAACTCCACGCGGGCGAAGCCGCGGGCGGAAAGCTAGTAACTTATAAATGATTCGCATTTCATCTGGTAACATTGTTGAAAAGTGAAAGTAAAGAAAGTCAGTATTATTTCATTAAATATTATCTTTTTTATTCTGACGAATCCAGAATTAGTAATAAATGATTGAAAACAAAAAAAATAAATGAAAATTATTGACAAATAATTCATTTGTGTAGAGTTCAGCCCAAATTCGCCCGTCTCCTTTCCATTGGCTCTGTTCGAGAGCGACATTGTCAGCCAGAAACGACTCAGTAAATGAGATAAACAAAATTATTTTTGAAAAAGTACCAGGTGATTTTAAATGTTACAAATCTGTTGACACCGTGTGCAACATCGAAGATACAATGCACTATCCACAGGAATTTTTAAATAACCTCAATCCTGCTGGCTTGCCACCTCATGAACTAAAATTAAAAATAGGTACGCCTGTTATGCTTTTAAGAAATTTAAGCCCTCCCTAAGACTATTGATTCATCAAAGAATTAAGAGACAAAGTGATTATAGCAAATATCACGGCCGGTCAGCTCGCATGTTCCGCGGATCCCGATGATACCAACAGATTTGCCCATATCTTTTACAAGGTTACAGTTCCCTTTAAAAATATCCTTTGCCCTAACAATAAATAAATTCCAGGGACAAACTTTTTCCATAGTTGGTATCGACTTAAGGAAAAAGTGCTTTTCCTACGGGTAATTGTATGTGGCACTTTCTCGAGTAGGATCTCCTCAAAATCAATAAGTTCTATTGCCACCTACAAATACCACAGCCAACGTAGTAGTGTACAGGGAGGCTTTAAGATAAGCGTACAATTTTTTTTTTCTAATTTAGTGATTCATGGTCGTTTAATTTAAGGATGCTTATAACTTAAATATCTGTACCTATTTATGTCTACCCGTGCGAAGCCGGGACACCCCAATCAAATGGGTTAGGTTAGAACTGTGATCAATTTAGTGCGAGCCGAGAAAGCAAGGCGAGGCCAACACTGCTCGGAAAATCCAGCCAGTAGACTAAACGGCTAATCACTACATATTATAAAATAAAGTCACTTTCTCTTTCCCTGTGTCCCTTTGTATGATTAAATCTTTAAAACTCACATTCATTAAAATGTGGAGAAATACTATTATTTTTGAGGTTTCTAATGTGATGTCGTAAATAACATGGGCGTAGCCACACGGGGGCAAGTTGGGGCGCTTGCCCCAGCCTGGCTCTGATCTATAAGGTACCTAATTAAACAACATAAAGACCCGGGAGGGGGGATAGGTTGACTGCTGCCCCACCCTGAGCCCAATGCTGGCTACGCCCATGGTAAATAATTACATTTTTTCCGCGTTTGCAGAGAAACGCAGGCTGAACCCTACCAGATTTATCAAAATAATGTACTAAATATTGTAACATAGTACTAAATATTATACATAGTGTACATTGAAAAGTTTTCTTATGGATATCCCACAATATATTTTTTTTTTAAATTACTTTTTACGACAAATACCGGCTAATTTTCGAAGCGATTTTAACCAATACAGCATTAATCCTTATCCAATGTAATACCTTAAAAACATTGTTGATTTAATATAGATCTATATCGCCCTTTACAGAATATGATTTATATGATTATTTTCGAAGATATTACAGATTTAAAAATTTATTTGGGGCGTCGCTTTTAGCGCGATACGCGACGGGAGCGGCGGGCCGCTATGGTTTTTATACAACGTTCACAGTTTTTCTGTAGTGTATGTGGGAATGGAATGTATCCGAATATTTGATAGATTGAGTGAGTGATGTTTTATATGTGAATCCAAACGACGCGACTGAGAGGACGGACGTGAGAGTGAGAAAGGAGGCGAATGGCGAGATTGGCACAACGAGGAACACGATGCTAAGATGTACCTATTTCATAAATTTCACAAGTTATTTGTGTGTTGAGTTTTTTATTTAAAATAAACCGCTCAAAGTCGTTGTGCTGTATTTTTTAACCCCCCCCCCCCCAACTTGGGGGCTCATCCGGGATCAGAAAATCAGCAAACGTTGACGGGCGGGAGCTGCACGTGCCCGCGGTGGTTAGACGAAACGAAAAGCCGGTTACAGGACAACGCGAGCGCAGCACCTCTTTGGCGCAGCGGTGAATGTGGATAAGACGTTGCTGGTTACAACGATTACAACGATTTTACGATGGTTACGATGGCTAAAAGACAGACTCAATCATGTGACGAAGAAGATGGCAGACACGACTGGCCAACGCGTTCCACATTTCATTCAAATCAAAGAAGATCAACACACATCACATTCAAAGAAGTTCGACGGTAGGGGCAAGGCATACCCTGTAACAAAGTGGATACAAGATATGGATGACAACGCTGATATATTTGAATGGACGCAGACGCAGCGATTGTTGGTTGCGCGGCGATCACTGGCGGGAACAACGCCTTTGTGGCTGAGCTCTGAAAAGGCTTTTAAGTGCTGGAAATCGCTGAAGCAAGCTATCTTAAAAGAATTTCCAGACGCGATCGATGCAAAAACTATCCACGAGATGATGATTGCCAGGGACAAGAGGTCAAACGAGTCATGTATCGACTATATGTTTGTTATGAAGGAGCTGTGGAAAAGAGACAAAATGGCGGACTACGTAGCCATCAAATATATCATCGACGGAATTAAAGACCAAGAAATTAATAAGATAATGTTACATGGCGTTACAAGCTACTCAGAGATATAGGAAAAATTAAAAATTTATGACATGAATAAAGACAAGAGCCGGAGTCATGAAAAAGGAAATGATAGTAATCGTAATATTCGGAAGGAAGAAGGGTTTTCATCATACAGGTGCTACAATTGTGGGGAGAAAAATCATAGGAGTGAAGATTGCCTGCACAAGATGATTCTTGTGCGGGCAAGAGTAGGGCCTAAGAGCAGGACGGCCGAATGTGGGAATGGAATGTATCCGAATATTTGATAGAGTGAGTGAGTGATGTTTTATATGTGTATCCTAACGACGCGAGTGCGAGGACGGATGTGAGAGTGAGAAAGGAGACGAATGGCGAGATTGGCACGACGCTAAGACGTACCTATTTCATAATTTTTACAAGTTATTTGTGTGTTGAGTTTTTTATTTAAAATAAACCGCTCAAAGTCGTTGTGCTGTATTTTTTAAACCTCCCACATTTATTTAGTTAGTATCATTGCACCCGTGCGAAGCCACGGCGGGTCGCTAGTAATAAATATTTTTATAAAATAAAACAGGATTTTCATTTTCTATCAATCAAGCAGTGTATCCTACAGTGCACATAAATTTCCAAAGGTACATGCATGGCTACTTGGCAGTGTGCATTATTAGATACTAGCGGCCGCCAGCGACTTCGTTCGCGTGGAATTAGTTATGCTCAGCTCCTATTGGTCGCAGCGCATATTATGTAGCCTAAAGCCTTCCTGGATTAATGGGCTATCCAACGCAAAAAGAATTTTTCAAATCGGACCAGTAGTTCCCGAGATTAGCGCGAACAAACAAACCTACAAACAAACTCTTTAGCTTTATGTATTAGTATAGATTATATAGTATAGGTATAAAAATTAAAGTAACACTATAAGAATTTATTTTTTATTTTAGGGGTCTATTTACCAGGTACTTAGCCACCCATTTAAAAGAATGTAATAAAAAAAACTTATATCAAATTCTCTACAAAGTTAAGGGTTAAATGATTCTCCAGTAACAACAGTGATCGCAAAGGAGGTAGCAACTGAATCTTCTACATAGTCAGTCAAATCAGAAATAGAGATTGAAATATCTACTACACCTTTGCCTCATTCTAATTTATTGGAAGAAGAATCAGCTCATTTAGTAGGTAGGTGAAAATTACCCAGAAACTGCACTGAGCCTTGCGCCTTTACAAATTAGACCTATTCCAATTATGGCTGTTCCTAAAATAGGCCGCAAACACAAAAGGCAGAAATCAGAGGTGTTGACGTCTACTCCCGTCAAAGCCGAGCAAGCTTTAAAATTTTAGGAGACAAATAATAAGAAATCCAAGACTACAGACTTAGCAGACCCCAGCAAAACTAAAACTAAAAGACCCTCAGTCAGACAACAGAATAAAAACCTGAAACCAGATTTTTACTGTTGGTGTGCGCTGAGAAATGCACTGAACCCACCAGCCGAAGATTGGATTCAGTGTAATCAATGCAAACGTTGGGCGCATAAAGACTGCACTTCTTATGTGGGAGTTGGCAGCTACTTCTGTGATAAATGCGAAGACAGGTCTTTATTAGATCAACATTATCCTTTTTGCCCTTGAGGCGTATCAGTTTTGCTCAGAGGGGTCGGGCAAAACGGATAATCGATACTTTTTGTGAATGCTCATAATTAGAACAGAAATCATTATTTGTTTTATGTTATTATTTTCCAAAGATGATTAAACATAGTACAAATTAAAAGTATAAACAGTTCTATTGATTTAGTAGATTTTGGTTATTTATTTTTTCCCTTAACATATGCGTCTTGTCCGGGCTTTCCCTATGTAGGTATGTATTAGAAAGTGCACATTTGTTCGTAGAAAAATATTCCTGGTACTGATATGTATAAAGCAGGTCCATGAATTAGGACCTTATGTATAGTAGGGGTACTACACATAAGGTCCTAATTTATATTAGAACAGAAATCATTATTTGTTTTATGTTATTATTTTCCAAAGATGATTAAACATAGTACAAATTAAAAGTATAAACAGTTCTATTGATTTAGTAGATTTTGGTTATTTATTTTTTCCCTTAACATATGCGTCTTGTCCGGGCTTTCCCTATGTAGGTATGTATTAGAAAGTGCACATTTGTTCGTAGAAAAATATTCCTGGTACTGATATGTATAAAGCAGGTCCATGAATTAGGACCTTATGTATAGTAGGGGTACTACACATAAGGTCCTAATTTATAGACCTGTTATAATGGCAAAAGCTCTATTACCTATGGGTAAATTAAGAGAAGAAGCCCAGGATGCAAATAAAAATCCGCCTTATTCAAAATATGAAGAATCCTTATCCGAAATAAGAATCGCTAATCACCAGTTAACTTTAAGCAGGGTTTATCAAATAAGGGAGTATATATTCAAAAGTTACAGATAAGGATATTCACGTACAATTTTAAGAGTTAAAACCAATGAAGATATCGTGAACAGGCTTTTGATATCATCAGACCCACTCGTCATCAGTATGCAAAAGCCACAAAACATAAAAAAACATTAGATACAGATATGACCCAACTTTTGCAAGCACCTGAATTACACTATGATTTTTAATTCGAGTCAGAAAAATGACAATTGTGTTGCAGGTTTTTTGTCCCAAATAAATAGTGATGTGGTCAATCGTGTTTTACATATTCAAATTGTTGGATATTGTGTAAAACCACACAACTCATGGTGCGCATCATTGTCTCTTCCCTTCTGCAAGATGCGCTCCCTGTGAATACACGTGTTGCTAAATGAAGATCAGAAAGTGTGGTCAGGGTGGTCCCAGGGCGGTCACAGGGAGAGCGCAAAGTATTAATTAAAAGAGATTAGGAGCAGTTGCGTAGGATAAGGCAGAGCAAAAAGTAAGTAAACGTTCCACAATTAAAAAGCGGCAATTTCTCAAACTGGTTATTCGGAATATCATGTTTGATGGAAGAAAAGAAGTGCCAGGAAGCTATAGAAGTTGACACAGAGAAGGCAAAGATGACGAAAAGTTTTGTGCAAAAGACGCTATTGCAAAGGCAATCATCGTTCAATTTTTGTCACACATGCACATTGAATATATTAAGGAAGCAAGATGTGCCTCAGAAATGGTGCTAAAGTTAAAGAACACATTGGATAGAAAAAGTATATTATCGGATTTATACTGGCGCAAGAAATTGATAAATTTGAAGATGAGAAGAGGACAAAGCCTGGAGAGCGAATACTTAGAAAGGATATTTAGAGAACTAGAAACAGATAAAAAGAAAATGGAAGAATCAGAAAAGGTGTATTACTTATTACTGAGTATGGATGAGCAGTACAAGACTGTTGTAACAGCATTGGAGGCCACAAATATTGATTTGACTATGGAATATGTTAAAGGTAAACTGTTGGATGCAGAACTCGATATGAGTGAGAATAAAGAATATAAAATTAAAGGAGAGGCCTTTACAACAGACATACAATATAAGTACAGGTGCTATAACTGCAACGAGCCTAATCATTTTGCAAGAGATTATCCAGGAGCAAGAACTAGAGGTAGAGGTGGTGGTAGACCACACAGATTTAGTAGAGGCAGATTCAGTCGTTCTAGAGGCAGAGGTAGAGCCCATATAGTCGAAGAAGCTAAGTTTAGTCGCCTTTCAAGCAGAAAAAATGATGAGCGATCAAAGAATAAGTTTTGCTATAGATTCAGGAGCTACACATCATCTGGTTAATGAAAAATATTTCAAATACATGAAGAATATTGTTGAAGTGCCTACAATAAAAATAAGGGTAGCAAATGGAGAAGTAAGAATATTATTATTAAAGTCATTAGAAGCTCACATAGTAAAGGAATTGACGTTAAACTTGCCATCAGTTAAAAGATTAAATGAGAAGGATTTTGTTGTTATTTTATTTTTAGAAGAAAGCCTTTTTAGAATTATTGTGTAGACTTGAAATTGAGAGGGGGTGATGGATATCGTGTAAAACCACACAACTCTATTGTCTATGGTCCTGGATCCTTGTCTCTTTCCTTCTGCAAGATGCGCTCCCTGTGAATACACGTTTTGCTAAATGAAGATCAGAAAGTTTTATTTTGCATGATTCCAGATAGAATTCCCACACAAATTGCGTAAATGTATACATATAAATAAAAATACAGGGTGGACCGGTGAAAAGTCCGTTTATATTTGAAACAATGATAAGAAAAATAATAACAGTAGGTAGATTAAAACTGTTCCACCAAACTGTGTGACCAAAAGGGGAATTTATTTCTTAAAAAATCATATCATCCATGTGCAATCAATTTCAATCTCATCATCTATTCATTATTCTGGCATTACTGCAATCTAGAGCGGAAATTTTCGATAAAAGCTTTATATGTTTTTGTTGTGTTGTTTTGGATTTGTGTGCGAATACGAGCCTTTAATTCATCAACTGGGTTGGTGTCGTAAACTTACTTTAGCCTTAAGATATCCCCAAAGAAAAATCCCATTGGGGATAGATCCGAGCTACGAGGCAGCTAGTTAACGTCCCCTCTTTTCGATACCACTTTCGGGCAAAAAAATTCTTAAGCTGCCCTCAACGATTCATTACATGTATATTTATATACAGTCAACTCTCGTTAATTTAAACTTATTTTTGAATTGAATAAAAATATTATGAACTATTATGAAGAAATGAATTCGGAGTGTTTTGAAGAATGGCTTAAAAGGATTTTAAGTTGTTTGCCAAATTTAAAGCCAAATGCGGTGCTGGTAGTTAATAGATAACGCACCGTACCATTCTAGAAAAGTCGAGCGTATCCCCACTTCAAACTGGCGGAAGGCTGATATTATTCAGTGGTTGGATGACAAACAAATTAATTATCAAACTGCAATAATAAAGGCTCAATTAATGGAACAACGCTATGGTGTGGAAGAATTGGCCGCTGAATACGGTGTCACAATCATGCGTCGCCCCCCTATCACTGTGAGCTTAATCCAATAGAGTTAGTTTGGGGTACGTCGCCAGGAACAACAAAATTTTTAAAATAAAGGACCGAAATAAAATATTTGAAGAAGGCCTGAAGAAAGTGACACCGGAAAATTGGAGAAAGTGCATCAATCATGCCATAAAAGTTGAAGACGAAATGTGTCAACTCGACTAGATACATAATGGATGAATGTGTGGATTCATTAATTATAAATTAACTGATTCCGATTCGAGTCGTAATCAATAAAAAAGTAAAGAATAAAAACGTATAAAATGATTTGTATTGTTTTACTTAATTCCTCTGAATCTCTTCAAACATTTTTTCCTCAGCTCTTGTAATAATGTTGTAATGAGTTTAATATGCTGCTAAGGTCCATATTTCTAAAATCATATTGTTAAAAACGGTATGTATTACATATTTACAATATATAATACAAAAAATCCGCTTTGATACCTAATAAAATAATGTATGACTAAATGTCTAAGTCTTGGAGGCACACTCTTAAATAAAAGTCGTGGATACGGGAACAACGTGTGCGTTCGCGCAGCGGAATGTTGTTGAATTTAAAGATTTTAAATATGCAGATATTTAGTGTATGACGTCGTGTAATTGTGTATGGTAAAAAAAAAATTGTGCATGCAGCCATTGTGGAGAAATTCACCAAAAACTGATTCCGCTGGGCGAACGTTGTCCTGGCGGAACTTTTTTAATCCATTGACTTTAGAAAAAAGAGATGTGTCCAAAAATTAGTGTGTATTTGTGTGTAATTGTGTATGTATGAATAAAATTTGTGCATGCATAGACTTGGAGAAATTCAAGTTTCCGCTGCGCGAACGTTTGGCCATTAGCTAGTTTTCATATAAAGCGCTTACATAGAGAGCTGTAGATTTTTACATACGTTGTTTTGAATTTGTGCATATTTGTGTACAAAACAGATTTAGAAAAAATCGTAGGGCTAAAAAGATAAAAATATTAACGTAAAACACGCTTTTTAGGTCATAGTTCTTAAAGTATGCACTTTGGGGTCTAGATTTTCACGTTTATACAAACCTTGTGTCTGCAACATATTGCCAAATATCAATGATGTTCCTTTAGTAATTAAAGAGATATAGGACAATTTACCATGACAAAATCACTGTTTACAAAGCAGTCAAATATCACGACATTCTAAAGGAATTGCATGGTAAAATGTATGCCAATAATTAGTGTATTCATTCAACTATTCACATGCAAAATTTCATGTCATTAAATTCAGTAATTAAAGAAAAACAATTAAAATACTGACGAAGCATCGAAAACCTACATAACCCGACCAAGTTCGGATAGCTATAAAAAAGCGGCCGTGCAATATATTTAGGTAACATCCCAAAATTTACAGTATAATACCGGTATTGAATTGGTATAGGTGTTAACACAATTGTTTCGATATAATATAAAGGTAATTTATTTTTGTACACCTACTTTTGTAAATGTATTTGATTATGACAAAGTAGGTACAATTTACGTAGTTACTTTATTTAAGTATGCGCTTGAGACTTGAGATATAATCTAAATATATTAATTTAGGCAAATAAAATTCATACAGCTAATTTCTATTGAATATTTCACGGATTCGGATTCTTACTATAGACCCCTCAGGGAAATTAAATAATTACCACAAGTAAATACTACTGTTTTTAAATGTTGATTTATTTTTATATTAGGCAGACTCTCAAACCTAAACAACTGAATAGTCTACTTTATTGATCTGTGATTGTTAATCTGTAATTTTATTATTGGAACTAGAAAATATTAGGTATACTTAGAAATGTTGAGGTTATTTACTGTATTTGCTATTCATTTAAAAATATTTCTTGAAAATACCTTTTTTATACAAATGTTTTAGTTTATAAGCACTTTTTTAATGTTAACAACTCAATAGTCCAGTTATGTGATCGATTTTAATTTTTATTGAAGTTCGAAATATTATACTTACCCTTATGTTCATAATAGTTTATTAAACCTATTTTAGTTAAAACACATTTAAGTCTTTTTTTTTTTTTTTAATCTGTTTCTATTTTGGGGTTTTTATGGGGATATGTCAGCCCCATCGTTCCCTTTACATTGATCTTACTTACTAAATACAGTATAAACTCCAATAAAATAAATATAAACAAATAAATTAAAAAAAAAGACTACAGCTATTCAAGAACCTTAATTAAACAACACAACTTTTTCGTCATCTCCGATAATGGTACTGACAAAATGGATTGTATTAAACCTATATCTAATTTATTTATGTTAAATTCCCTTATGTATAGCTCCCGTTCATCTTTATTCCTTGTGGAGTGTACAAGCGCATCAACAAATGTTGCACATCCTCAATTTGATTGCAAGCCGAGCAGTAAGGAGACTTTGTCTTTTTCATGATAAATGCAAATTTTGCTGACGGGTAGTGTCCCGAACGAAGTCTTAAAATTAACTTAATGTCGCTTCTGCTTAACGTACTATCATCGAACCAGGGTGTAAGAGACGGCTGTCCTTGAATGCTTTTATACCAGATGCCTTTATCAAGTGAAATTTTGAAAAAACTTTGTCTCCAACATTTAAAGTTCATTAATTTATATTTCGATATATATTCCCAATAATCAGGGACGTAACATAAAGGAGTACCATCCACTACCGCTGATTTTGATATGCGATCAGCCCTCGGGTTTCCCCTTAAACCAATATGTGCTGGAACCCATTGCAATCTAAGTTTTATATTATTATTATCTAAAAAAATTAAACATTTTAAAATATCATACGCTATCGATGCACTTCTGCTGTAACCAGAGGCGCACCGAGCGATATGCTGTAGTGCGCTCCTACTATCTGAAAAAATGACTACCTTATTTAAATTTTGTTGCACGGTGTAATTCATTGCTTGATAAATAGCAATGAGCTCCAGCGTCATAATTGATATGTTACAATTTATTTTATATCCAAAACTATACCCTAAACTCTGGTCAAATATTCCTGCTCCTAGTCCAGAGTTGCTTTTAGAACCATCGGTATAAATTTTATGCCATCCAAAATAAGTAGTATTTAATTCAGCTACGACATCGTTTAGTAACAGATTTAGATTATTGTCACATTTACTGGTGCTTAAACATCCTAGTTCGATTTTAATTACACTTTTTTGAATATAAGATGTCCAAATATCTAAACTAAAAATTTTAAGAAAATCTGATGATACAATTTTTTCATGTTTTGCGACATTGTGTACATTAACCAGTAATGGCTTTTTTTTCTTTCGCCAATAAGAGATGTGACAAATATTGCTCAACTCGGAAATTAGATCAACTGTAATATTATCGACCACGATCTAATTTTTAGGTAGTATTTGTATGCTAAATATTCTCTTCTCAGATACAAAGGTGGGATACATAGATCTGATTCCATTACATGAATAGGAGAGCTTTTAATATAACCCCCTATTAACCGTAAGGCCTGATTTTGTAGCTTATCCAATTTCGATAAGTGAGTTTTAGCACTACAGTCATAAATAAAAGAGCCATAATCTAATCTACTTCTAATTAAGGATATGTAAAGCTTACGTATGTGTTTTGTATGAATACCCCAAGAACTACCCGCTAATACTTTTAATATATTTAAATATTTTGAGCTTTTACAGACTATTTCGTTTATGTGTTTACCCCAACGCAAGCTTTGATCTAACCACATACCTAAATACTTGGTACATTCTGAAAAACTTAATAGTTGACCATAAATTTTAAAAGCAGGAAGTATTCTGCGTCTACCCCTACTAAAAACACAAAATGTAGACTTAGATGAAGATAGTTCTAGACCAAGTTCGGTCAACGACAAAACAATACAGTCTAACGCATTTTGAACGTTTTTTTCACATTTCTTAATATCCTTATCCTTAACATAAACAACAAAATCGTCTGCGTATTGTGATACTACTATATCCAGAGGAAGTTGGCTAGTCTTATATGTAATTAAATTAAATAATAAGGGGGATAAAGGGTCGCCTTGAGCTAAACCTTTGTTAATCCATCGATCTGATATCGCATCACTGATTTCTGACTTAATTCTTAGATGTCTCTCACTCAAAAAAGCCCAAATGTAGTTGCAAAGAGTTGAACCAATTTGAAGTTCATCTAAAATTTTAACTGCTGCATCAACTGACACATTATTATATGCATTTTGAATGTCAAGGAAACATGCTACTGTAGGGATATTTTTAGAAAAGCCATTTTGTATGTAAGTGACTAAGCGAGTCAGCGAATCTAAACAAGACATAGATTTTCTAAATCCAATAGTGTCTGGTGATAATATTTTTCTTTGTTCTGTATACCATTCTAGACGAAAATATTTTTCATTCAAGAAATGCAATTGTTTTATTTCTTCCTAACGCTTGTGTACGCAACTGTGCCATATTAATAAATACTATATTGGAAGGTTAAAAACGTTCTTAAGATATATGGCACGCCCGCTTTTTTATAGCTATCCGAACTTGGTCGGGTTATGTAGATTTTCGATGCTTCGTCAGTATTTTAATTGTTTTTCTTTAATTACTGAATTTAATGAGATGAAATTTTGCATGTGAATAGTTGAATGAATACACTAATTATTGGCATACATTTTACAATGCAATTCCTTTAGAATGTCGTGATATTTGACTGCTTTGTAAACAGTGATTTTGTCATGGTAAATTGTCCTATATCTCTTTAATTACTAAAGGAACATCATTGATATTTGGCAATATGTTGCAGACACTTACAAGGTTTGTATAAACGTGAAAATCTAGACCCCAAAGTGCATACTTTAAGAACTATGACCTAAAAAGCGTGTTTTACGTTTATATTTTTATCTTTTTAGCCCTACGATTTTTTCTAAATCTGTTTTGTACACAAATATGCACAAATTCAAAACAACGTATGTAAAAATCTACAGCTCTCTATGTAAGCGCTTTATATGAAAACTAGCTACTGGCCAAACGTTCGCGCAGCGGAAACTTAAATTTCTCCGAAGTCTATGCATGCACAAATTTTATTCATACATACACAATTACACACAAATACACACTAATTTTTGGACACATCTCTTTTTTCTAAAGTCAATGGATTAAAAAAAGTTCCGCCAGGACAACGTTCGCCCAGCGGAATCAGTTTTTGGTGAATTTCTCCACAATGGCTGCATGCACAAATTTTTTTTTACCATACACAATTACACGACGTCATACACTAAATATCTGCATATTTAAAATCTTTAAATTCAACAACATTCCGCTGCGCGAACGCACACGGGAACAACAGTTTTATCACTATCACAATTATAGGCGTAACGCTGAAAAACACTGAGAATACTGAGATAAGTTATGAGAGTTAATAACTCTTTTATAACCGACCGCTTGTTGTAAGGTTTGTATACGTACTGGCGCGATGCAAGCCGCAGGCGGAGTTATTTGTATTTAATGTCGGACACTTTCAAATGTTTAGGATTGTAACATTAACTAGTGTTGTGACACAATACACCACAAGTCTATTGATTGCCGAACATCACTATTGTAGCGGGTCAGCCTTTTTCGTATCAGTTTGTTGAGAGTAGCCCTTGTCATTTGACTCGAATTAAAAATCCCACTATAGATAAGATATTTCACATCAAAATTTGCTTCAAATGATTCGGTTGATGATGATTAATGATGTTTGAGCATTAAATGTTCCTACACTACTAACTAACTAGTATAATTATGTTGCATTATTTGGTTTTATTTTATTAAATCGTTATACATCTCAGATCATTTTATTAGAAGGCAAAGTGCCACGCGGAGTACTGAGTCAACTGGACTAAAAATGACATTACTGAATATTCTGAATCTTTACGGAATCTGGAAATAGGGCAATGGAGATACAGAGTGTCCTAAATGAAGCAATGAAGTGCTTAGTCAATAATACTAGTTTTTATTGCATCATTTATACATTGGGGTTTTTGCCCTATTACTAAATTTGATTTTTTGTGAACAATACTTGTATAGGGGAGAGTCCTACATTACCAGCCAGCATCCAGTACCGGCCAGTTGCAAGTTCTTTAATTCTATAATAAGTGGTGCTAAGAGAGTCTCATCCCTATTAATGCGTTACACTCTTGCAAGTACATGCCCCAAGCGGCGTGAACCTGTCGCAACAGGTTTACTGTCAGTGCAAAGATTTATGTTGAGTGCGACGAACGCGTGCTACGTTATTAAATTTTCGAAGTTCATGGATTCAATACAAATAAAATAACTTCCGGTACGATTATTATGCATATATTAGATGCCGAATAGTTAATTCAACCTTTGTACGTTTGTGTTCATCTGAAATCGAAAATGTTTTTTTTTTCGTGGCCTCCAGTGCCTGCCATTACGATGTCCTGCAGTACCGGCCATTTATTAAATCCACTTTTAAAAGGTTTGTATTACTTTAAGATACACAAAAATGCCAAATAATGGAAATTATGGTCAAATGAGGCAAAATAAGGGCGCCTGGGATCCGGCAAAGATGCGTAAAGCTGTAGTAAAGGTATTGAATCATTGATATAATATTTAACTAAGGTAGATATGTCACTAGCGCACTGAAAATGAAGCGTACAAAAGAAGGTAAGTCCTGTATCTCGCTTTAGTCACTCTCGATACTCTCGTTCCGTACGCGCGTCTGTCCTCGGTGGCTAAGAAAATGGCGTTTTGTGTAATGCGTAAATGCACGAATTATTTTAGAAAAACCAACAAAAGTCATGGAATCACATATCATAAGTAATTATTTCAAAATATTTAGATAAATAATATAGTTTCGATTATTTTGTCAAACATTCTTACAAATGATGCTTAGGTTGCCATAGTAAGAAAAAAGAGAGAGCTAATTCGATTTCTTGTGAGTGTGAAAAAGACGCGAAGGCATTAGACATAGATTAGTTGCACAGAAGCGATAATGTTTATGGTGACTTTTATACCTACAATTACAGCTGTTTTTTTTTTTTATATATGTATATTATAAACTAGCGCTTGACCGCAATCCTGCCTGATGGTAAGCAGTGACGCAATCGTTGATGGTGTAGGCGACGCATTACACATTGATACTTACCTGAAATGTGTACCTACTTAATTAGGCTAATAAACTTATAACTACTCTTAGAACCTAAAGCTAAATAACCTAAATGTGTCGTAATACTAAGTACTTACCCTGTATGTCGCCCATGCCATGCCTTTATCATGTAATTGTGTTATGTAAATAAATTGAAACGTACCGCGTGAGCGTCTCATTCGCATACATTGATTCGGTCCGTGACGCGCGAGACCCTTCCCCCGCAGTCTGACGATATGTGCCAACCCGCGCACACGCACCAACGCGAAAGACGCTCGCCCGCCATCTGTTTAGTAAAATCGTGGTTTCCTTTCACCCCCGGCTTCCTAACACACCAGCGACCTACCTACACGGATTCTATAAGTTACAATCTGGTCCTTCGAGCCGGATCCGTAGCGACCCACGTGATTATAAGCCTTATGTGGCTCACCGACTGAGATCGATGAGACCGGTGAGATCGATGAGTTGACGAAATCATGTGAATGGCGACACGTCCCGACGGCGCACAACGCGGCGGATATCGCTACGCGCGATGACGCCCCCCCGTTGGCGTACTCCAGCACGTGGTTCCAGGGACCTCCGTTTTTGAGGCTGCCAGAAGACAAATGGCCTAAGGACCGTAAGTTTACCAAATTACAGAAGGACGCCGAGTGTGAAGTACGTGCGGTAAATGTAGTTGTTGCGGACAGCTGTTCGTCACCGGTTTTGCCTGATGAAGGCAACATATCCAATTGGTTAACCCTTGTCCGTGCCACCGCAAGAATATTCTTATTCATTAGAAAATGTCAGCGAAAGACCTGTAACCTTGACATTTTTCTAATGAAGGAGGCAGAGGACCTACTGATTCGAAAATCACAATTAGACAGTTTTCATAAAGAAATTGCATGTTTGAAGCAGAACAAACAGCTGCCACCTAGCAGCCGCTTGCGTCAACTTACACCGTACCTAGATGACGCAGGTATTTTACGTGTTCATGGTCGTATCGACTCCGTTGCAGGAGTCCCTGATGACGTACGGCGACCAGCTATTTTAGATGGACACCACAGGATTACCCGTTTGTTGGTGGAATACGCACACCGGCAAGCACTACATGGCGCGAACGAGCTGGTCGTGAATAATTTACGGCAGCGCTATTGGGTGCTGCGACTGCGGCCGACTGTCCGCAGCGTCGCGTCCCGTTGCTTGTTCTGCCGCCACAGGCGCGCCGCACCGCAGCCGCAGCGCATGGCGGACCTGCCGCCGGACCGGCTGCAGCACAATAGGCGTCCCTTTACGTACACAGGCGTTGACTTTTTTGGACCGCTGGAGGTAACTATCGGTCGCAGCAGACTTAAGAGGTATTGTATGGTCTTCACATGTTTGACCATACGCGCGATACACATTGAGGTTACAGAGGACCTCACCACAGACTCCACCATTATGGCGCTTAGGCGAATTGCCGCTCGTCGTGGTATGCCCCAGGGAATAATATCGGACAATGGCACTAGCCTGCGTGGCGCCGACACGGAGCTGAAACGTGAAGCATGGCTGACCTAGACCAGGAGGCAGTGCGCGAAGCTGGAGCCATACGTGGAGTAGACTGGACATTTATTCCCCCTGAAGCACCTGAGATGGGTGGCGCTTGGGAGCGCATGATCCGCACCGTCAAGTCGTCCCTAAAGGTAATATTGAAAGAGCGTGCTCCACATCCTGACACGTTGTTGACATTGATGGCTGAAGTTGAAGCACTGGTTAACAGTCGCCCCATAACGCACGTGTCTGACGACCCGTCCTACCCAGAGGCGCTCACGCCCAATCATTTTTTGATCGGTTCGTCATCTGCTAGCCCACAGTTTGGTAAATATGATAATTCTGACTTATTACTTAGGAAGCGTTGGCGGGTAGCACAGCGACTGGCCGACATGTTTTGGTCACGTTGGGTAAAAGAATATTTACCTATTTTGATACCTCGTCAGAAATGGACGTCAGAGTCTGAGGGTTTACATGCTGGCGATTACGTGGTGCTCGTTGAGCCCAACTTGGAGCGCAGCTGCTGGCGACACGGAGTGGTGAGTGAGACCCATGCAGGTAGAGATGGCCGCGTCCGCATAGTAGACGTGCGCACTCGCACCGGCTTGTTGCGCAGGCCTGTAACTCGCGTCGCTCTACTTACACCTAGGGTTAGTGATAGTGCTAACTAGTTAGCACTAAGGAGGCAGATTGTAGGCGACGCATCACACATTGATACTTACCTGAAATGTGTACCTACTTAATTAGGCTAATAAACTTATAAGTACTCTTAGAACCTAAAGCTAAATAACCTAAATGTGTCGTAATACTAAGTACTTACCCTGTATGTCGCCCATGCCATGCCTTTATCATGTAATTGTGTTATGTAAATAAATCGAAACGTACCGCGCGAGCGTCTCATTCGCATACATTGATTCGGTCCGTGACGCGCGACCCTTCCCCCGCAGTCTGACGATATGTGCCAACCCGCGCACACACACCAACGCGAAAGACGCTCGCCCGCCATCTGTTTAGTAAAATCGTGGTTTCCTTTCACCCCCGGCTTCCTAACACACCAGCGACCTACCTACACGGATTCTATAAGTTACAGATGGTAAAGCGCACTTTAATATTATTTATGAAAATCTTATTGCAACAGTTAAGTAAAACATTTATAAAATTACGTGTTTATTTTGCGTTGCTAAGTAATAGAGTCAAATGACATGAAATTATAAAATGGGAAAGTGTGAGTCGATATTAAATGAACATGAAGTTTTTTTTTATATATTTTATAAACAAGCGCTTGACCGCAATCCTGCCTAATGGTAAGCAGTGACGCAGTCCTTGATGGTAAAGCGCACTAGTTTATTAAGAGCCTATTCACTCTAGCCTTGAAGACACTCAAATTGTAGTCCGACGGAAACACCGCCGCTGGTAAACTGTTCCAGTCCCTCGATGTACGCGGTATAAAGGAGGAGGCGAAACGCTTCGTCCGGATCGTAGTGGTGTTAATAACATAAGGGTGGAAACTTGCCGTACGACGGGTCGCCCGATGGTCGAACGGAGATGGGGGAATTAAATCATGCAATTTCCTCGCACACTCCCAAGTATATAATAATATAAATAAATATTTCCTACGCTCACACCAATTAGCCTAGCATTTAGAAATATATACACAATGTTTGCATAATGATTTACATTTGAAAAATTAAAATATTATTTGAAATATAGTAAGTATAGATTAAACCGAATTAATATCACTAATTACAATGGTTTATAATTGTTTATTTTAGGTTTCCTTTGATCAAAGTCACAAAATATTAAATACATTTTAATCAAGTATTACAAAACTTCAATGACAAGCATTAAAGTTTTGTAATACTTAATTGAAGTGTAAAACTTTTCATAAAAAAAAATATATGCAGCTATTGAGCACCTAGTACACTACCACCTACGAAATTACCAGTTACCGTTAACCCTGTTATATTTCCTATCTGTATTTTTTGTTATTCTTTGGCCACCTTGTTGCTGTTTCCATTTAAGCGCAAACGACACACACTAGCCATCTTTTTCTTCTCTATGCTTTAGATTGCGCCCCATCTCACTCACACTCTATCAACGTGTGAAATGTACGCAGAATAAAAAATTTGCATGTGTGTGCTGCTGCTCCGAACGGCACATTTATTTTGGTTAGTTTGTTAGAACATATCATATCTGTTAATATTATATATCATTGTATTGAATAATGAGATGAGTTCACGTATTATAGAAGTCTCGCCAATTCCTGATGCTTCCAAAAGAAGAGCTACTGCACAACGTCGAAATGCTGAAAGAAGAGAAATTATAACGAGTTCTCCTTAAAAAAAGATGCTGAACTGGATAAAAATTGGCAAAAAAATATTGAATCACCAAAACAAAATAAACATTGTTTTGAAGAAGATGGTGACAAGAAATCAAAATTTTCGGGAAAAGGTATTAATAGAAAAGGCAAGAGTTTACTGTCAGGAAGAGATGTCAGTAAGGAAACAAAAAAAAAAAAAATATCAAAGAAAATTTATATCTACTCACAGACCGACTGAAGAAGACACAGTTTGCCCTTTGTTCGCTGAATGTCATGAAGAAGATTGGATACAGTGTGGAAACTGTAAAATTTGGGTTCATGAGACTTGAGCAAACATATCGGAGCTAACTGATCAGTACATTTGCGATTATTGTATTGTCTAAATGGTTGCCTACTTACTGGCCGGTACCTACTGAAAGCCAATTATTTTTAGTCTGATTCTTCCTAGTCTTTGAATTGAAATAATAGAGCTGATTATTTCTAAACGATTTAGTATTTTATTGTTTTTGTTTAATAGCATAATAGTACTTATAAATATATATGGAGGTACTGAATATATAACCTTAGGCATTTTGATTTTTTTTGTAGATAAACATTAAGGTGACGGTACTGTCTCTCCCCTAATATTAAATTTGACTTCATATTACTTAGCTACTTGTGGGTTTCAAGTTGAAGAGCTTTGTAATATATCAGAATGTAAAGTAGGTATATCAGAATGGTTTGTAAATATTAATATTTTATATGTATTCTGTGGAAAATGTTGTTGGTTACACATTTGCTCATATCTTTTTGTATTACTCTTTATAAAATGTAATGTGTCAGTTTGTTTCCCCAAATAAATAAAATAAAAATAGTAATAGATGTTCTATTTCACCATGAAGGTTTTACCATGGTTGTTGTTAGCCGAGCATATATACATTGTGTTAGTGTGCGTAACCTCGGGAGCGCTCAGTCACGATCGCAACCAGTGTTGCAAAAGTTCCCGATTTTTCGGGAGGTTACTGATTTCGGCTCTTCCCTCCCGATATCCCGATTTCACGACCAAGTCTCCCGAATTTCAGTTTTGCTTTTTTTGTTTTTTTTTTTTTTATTATTATGGTGGCAAAAATATTATTAAGCCGACAACACTAAAATTTACCTGGTAACACTAAAACAATTCAATGGGATTCCCCAAAACTTCTCGCACGTCCTTTCAATACCACAGTATACATAAAATATATAAGATCGAAATGCCTTTGAAATAAGGTTCATTATTGTTTGGTGAGTATATGGGGGAAATTAGCTAAAAATAAATGTTTAAGTTCGAGTTGTTTGGTGAATGTACTGAGATGTTTTTTTACACTTTTTTATCGTTTCGTCCGTTCGCAAGTGTACTGGTTTTGTTGTGCTTTACCTTCCATTTATTTACAATGTCCGATAGCGATGATTCGGATGGAAATACGAATACCCCAAGCACTAGTACTGGAGCTTAACGTAAAAAATATGCCCAAAATTATAAAGTGGAATGGGAATCAGGACCAGAATGCTCTAATTGGCTTAAAAAAAAGTTTGAAAGAAAAAAACTACGCACATTGCAAAAGTTGTAATAAAGATATTAATATTTCTTCTGGCTTCGACGCTGTTAAAAGACATGCCGCTTCCCAACTTCACATCAAAAGTATAAAATGCATTGCGGATCAACCTAAGATGACCAATTTTGTGAATCGAGAAGTGATCCAATTTAAACATCAAGTGAGGGAAGGTAAATAACAAAATATATTATTATGACAATGTAAATACTTAATTAAAAAAAAATTTTTCAACTCTGTCAATTTTTATCGCTACAAGGTCTATGTTTAATGGATAGAAGTGTTTTTGACTACATATATACTTGGTATAGATTTGCAAGTTGTTTTTAAACAAAAACATTTAAACTATTTCATCTCATTGCATTATTTAATTGTTTCAGGTGAAATTCGGATTGCCGGCTTTGTCGCTGAACACAACTTGCCATATGCGATAACTGACCATCTAGGCAAGTTAATACAGAAGATTTGTCCAGATTCAAAAGTAGCTGAAAATATGAAGTGTTCTCGCCCCAGGATTCAAGCTGTCGTAAATAACGTAATCGGACAAGAAAGCTTTCATACTCTCTGCGAAGATCTACGACAGGTTAAGTTCTCACTTATAATTGACGAGTCCACCGATAGGAGTACCACCAAACATCTTTGTCTCGTCGTTAGATATGTCAAAAAAAAAAGTCATGTAGGAGATTATTTTTTTGGGCTTATCCCTGTTGTGACTGCAGACGCAACTACGTTACATAAAAGCATTGTAGACTTTTTTGAACAACATGGCGTTCCATTTCGACAAAATCTCATAGGTTTTGCTTCTGATGGTGCAAGTGTTATGATGGGACGTAATCATTCAGTAATGACGTTACTAAAAGCTGATGTACAACATTTATTTATAATGAAATGTATACGCTTGCAACAAAATACCTCGGTTTATTGAAGAAGTTGTAAGGGAAATATACAATTATTTTTCTTCTAGTCCCAAAAGATCAGCTGAATTTAAAGAATTTCAATTATCTTGTAATTTAAAAATACATAAATTATTACATCCTTGTCAGACGAGGTGGCTGTCAGTACACGCAGCTATATCAAGAATTTTGGAGCAATATCAAGCTTTGAAATTATATTTCATTGATGCGTCGCAAAATGACGATATTGCAACAGCTACAAATATATTACACAAATTAAACGATCCATTAACGTTACTCTTTCTTCAATTTTTAGCCTTTGTTTTGCCTATTTTCAATAAATTAAATCGAGAAATGCAATCTGAATTAGCAAGAGTACACGTTTTGTATTCCCAAGTTTGTGTTAGTTTAAGAACTTTGTTTGATTGTTTTCTGAAAAAAGAATATTTAGAAAAAAACAATCTCGAAAGCATTGATTATAAAAACCCACGTAATTTTCTACTTATAGAAGATGTATATATAATAATAATAGCCTTTTATTCCATAACATAGGGTTACAATTTAGGTCCCTAAGTTCGGTGTGCCTTTTGGCATAGGCCTCCTCCAATTCCTTCCAGTGGGCTCTGTCCCTTGCTACTCTCAACCAGAATGGTCCCGCTGTCTGTTTCAAGTCATCTTCCCATCTCCTGACTTGACGACCCCTACTTCTTTTGCCGACTCTTGGTTGCCATAGGGTGACTTGCTTGCTCCATTTGTCAATGGGGTGGCGTAGCATATGTCCAGCCCATCTCCATTTTTGGGCGTCTATCCGGGTAAGAATATCTGTGACTTTTGTTCTTGTTCTTATGCATTCGTTCCTTACTCTGTCTTTGAATTTTAACCCAAGCATGCTTCTTTCCATGGCGCGTTGGCATTTTGCTAGCCTTTCCCTCTGCCGGAGTGTTGTTGACCAAGTTTCACAGCCATAAGTAAGAACTGGCAAAATGCAGGTGTCGAATGTTTTCTTTTTTATGTGAATGCCTAGATCCTTGTTTTTCACTATTTCCTTCAGTGACCAGTATTTCTTCCATCCTTGGGCTATTCGTCTGTTTATTTCCTTTGACATTACATCTGAGGGGGATATTATCTGCCCTAAGTATATATATTCTTTGACATATTCGATCTTGTTGCCATCTACCATAATGTCTACTTCCTTTGAGTTTGTCATCAATTTTGTTTTGCTGGCATTGATTTCCAGACCAACTTCTCTACTGATATTTGCTAGGCTCTGCATCATTTGTTCTATTTCTGTTGGGTTCTCTTCAAGGAGAACTAGGTCATCGGCGAATCTCAGGTGGTTAAGTCGAGCTCCGTTGATGTTCAGACCTAAGTGGTCCCAATTTAGCTGACTAAAGATGTGTTCGAGTACGGAGTTAAATAACGTAGGAGAGAGGATCACCTTGGCGTACGCCCTTTTTGATAGGAAATGATTCACCTGTTGATTCTAGTTTAATACTGGCCTTACTGTATTGATATACACTCTTTAGTAATTCTATATAGTTACTCTGAACCCCTTGTTGTTTAAGGCTCCGCCATATGTATTGGTGCCTGAGACTGTCGAATGCCTTTGAGTAATCTATAAACGCCAAGTAAATTTGTTTATTGAATTCATTATACTTCTGTATCAGCTGTTTAATTGTGTGGATGTGGTCTATTGTGTTGAAGTCTTTTCTGAATCCTGCCTGCTCTACAGGTTGGCTTTCGTTTAGTGTTAATGATATTCTTTCCAGTATCACTTTAGCAAATACTTTGTATATGTTTGATATTAGAGAAATTGGCCTATAATTGCCAATCTCCTCTCTAGGGCCTTTTTTGTGAAGTAGAATTATGTGACACTCGGTCCATTCTTCTGGAATTTGCCTTGTTTGTAGAATTTCATTGAAAAGTTTTGCCAGTACAGGACTGACTTCCTCTAGGGTACCCTTGAACAATTCATTAGGTATCTTGTCCGGCCCTGGGGCTTTCTCGGGTTTTTGGGAATTTATTGCCTTGATTACTTCTGAAATAAGAATTTCTGGTACTTCGTCTACTTTGTTTTCTTTTGCTTCGTTTACTTCCAGAATCGTGGCCAACTCTGAATCATCTTTATCAGAATACAATAGGCGGTAATAGTCCGTAGCTAGTTTATGTATTGAGAGTCGATTGGTCAAGTGAGATTGGTGTTGCTTTAGTTTTGGTATCCATTCTTTCCCAAATTCGTTTAGTTGTTTCATAGCCTTTTTTGTTCCGCCTGTTCTTTTTATACTTTCTTCCAACACTCTATTTCTTTTCTCCTTACGGTCTTTCCTCATATTCTCCTTAATTTCCTTGCTAAGGCTTGCAATTTTTTCGCGTCTTTCTTTGTCTCCTTTATTTGATATTAGTGTTCTTCTTTCGTCTAATAGTTTTAGTGTCTCTTTGCTTAAATAGCTTTCTTTCCTTCTGGGTTTGTTGACTAGCATCTCTTTCATTTTGTTTTCCAATCTCCTGTATTTAATCCCAGTTTCTGCGTCGGAAGTAATAATATCATTGAGTGATTCTTTTGTGCGGGGGTTAGAGGAATAACTATGTTCTGGTATTTGATACAGTTTATTATTATTTGCTAGGTTTTTCCTGGATCTTTTGGGTTGGTTTAGGTTTAGGCAGCTTCTTACCATACGAGGAGGGGCTCAACCGGAGGAGGAAGCTCCTCCTCCTCCGGTTTCAGAGGAAGAATTTGGCGCGGCGACTCTTCGTCTCCGCGGCAAAAAGACGGCTCCCGGCCCTGACGGCGTTCCCGCTCGGGTGGTGGCCATCGCGGCCACTGAAATGGAGGGAAGGTTTCGGGACCTCTTCAACGCGTGCTTTGCGTCGGGGAGGTTCCCGAAACCTTGGCGGGAAGGCCAATTATGCCTCCTCCCGAAGGGGGGACGGCCGGCGGACTCCCCCTCGGCATACCGGCCCATCGTCTTGCTTGACGAGGCCGGTAAGATGTTCGAGGGGATTATCGCCGGCCGTCTCAAGCGGCATCTGCGGAGCGTGGGACCGGACCTGTCGGACGCCCAGTCCGGATTTCGGGCTGGTCGTTCGACAGTGGACGCCCTGGCCCGACTAAAGGGCCAGGTGACAGAGGCGGCGGGAGTGGGGGATGGAGTGTTGGCTGTGTCATTCGACATTGCCAACGCCTTCAATTCCATCCCCCACTCCACCATCCTGGAAGCGCTCCGGTTTCACGGAGTGCCCCTGTACTTGCGGGGCCTCCTGGCCAGCTACTTGGAGGACCGTGCTGTCCTCCTCGTAGACGGGGCTGGCCAGCTCCGGCGATACGCTGTCGGAGCCGGCGTTCCACAGGGGTCCGTTCTAGGGCCTCTTCTGTGGAACGTCGGTTACGACTGGCTCCTGCGGGGAACTGTTATATCGGATTAACTATTACGTAGAATATAAATTAAAAGTGCTTAGTTTCCCATTGCATTTACGTGAATGCAATAGGAAACCGTTGTTATTCTCGTAAGCGATTCTAACCGTTTTTCCCATCAGTTTGGATTGGACTTCCGTCGGGCATAGTAACTTGTAATACGTGTTTGATAATTGAATATATCTTTCTTTTAGCTAATTAAATAGTTTTTTTTAAAAACCATCTTCCGACCCGCTCCGTAACAGTGGTGTCAGAAGTGGGATACCAGTGTTGATATCGCCGTAACCGTTCCGCTGGTATTCCCTATCGGGTCGTGGTTATCCTAAAAACTGTGAGTGATCATATGTGAATTGTGAACTTTACGTTACCGACAAGCTAATCCATCTCCGGGGTGTTCTTATAAAAAAAAAAAAAAGATTTTATTTTATCCAACATTGCGTACAAAATATAAATTAAGGCAACCCCAGTAAGTTGCAAAAGCACTTGTGTTGGGGCTGTCTCGTTTCTACCTTACAAACCAAAATAACAATGTTGAAACTATAACTACAAATATAGAAAATATGTTAAAAGTGCAAAAGGAATATGTGTAGAAGCGTGTTTGTATGTGTGTGACTGTCTGTATGTGTGTGACTGTCTGTATGTGTGTGTGAGTGTGTGGGGGTTTATATAAGGATGTCGGGACAGAAGAGGTATGTGTAATTGTGTATGTATACAAATGTTTATCTAATTCTGACTAGTATATCTTCAATTTCGTCATAAGTTAGAGTTTTCAACCATGTGACAATAGTTTTTTTACACTCATGCGTGTATAAGGGATATATGTATAGTTTAAAATTAATTTTATTATATATGTAGGTAGACTGAGATTGATATTGACGTCCAGCAAATGCAGTTCTAACGCCAGAGCAGTGAGCTACAATGTCTTTACGTCTTCTATTTTGGGTATCTTTATCAAAAGGGATAGATTTGTGCAAAGTCAAGGTAGTGTATAAAATGTATAATTTTCGCACTGATAGTAAATTACTAATTCTATACAGATCAGTTGTTGAGAACCCATATGGCTTGAAATACATCACCTTGATTAGAGATCGCTGGGCTCTTTCAAGTTCGAGGAATTTCATTTTTGAAGTTCCACCCCACACCGGGATGCAGTAAGTTATTACTGATTGAGTCAAAGCACAGTATATCTTGTTGAGGAGCTGTGCAGACATAAGATGACGTAGGGTTTTGAATATCCATATAAACTTTCTAGTTCTTTTCATGAGTATCTCTATATGCGGATGCCATGACAATCTTTGGTCAACGATTACGCCCAGATATTTTGTGGAGCTTACTTGTTGCAAATATGGACAGTCACAATATGCAGGACAGCCTTTTCCCCTACATGCATTTTTACTCCGAAACCGGTACTGGGTTGAGACCTTTTACTTGGACTAAAGCAAATATAATTGCTTTTCGCAGTATTGAGTGTTAGAAGGTTAGTTTTGAGCCACCTAGCAATATCTGTGAGACCGGATTCAGCAGCAGTTTTTACTTCATTCCAAGACCCTCCCGAATAAACAACAGCGGTATCATCTGCATAGGAGAAAATTCTACCACCGTTACTTTGCAAGTTGCAAAGGGTATTTATATAGATGAGAAAGAGCGTCGGGCCTAACACACTTCCTTGTGGAACTCCATAAAAGACGTTATCTTCATTGCTATGTAAATTATCAATTTTAACCTTTTGCTTTCTGTCTTTCAAATAGCTATCGAACAGAGAAAGAGCCGCACCTCTTATGCCTATATTTTCAAGCCTGCGCAGAAGAATGGGAACGGAAACGGTGTCAAAAGCTTTTTTTAGATCGAGAAATACTGTTAGACATTTGTGACCCTTATCTATCTTTTTTACAATTTCAGAAGTCAGAGTAGTAATAGCATCTTTTGTTGAAAGCCCCTGTCTAAATCCAAATTGTGAATCTGATAAGATGTTATATTTTTGTAAGTAGCTCGTTAATCTCTTGTTAATAACTTTTTCCAAGATTTTTGAAATAGGTGATAAAACAGATATGGGTCGATAATTATTAACATCGCCTACGTCCCCACTCTTATGCACAGGAGTAACCACGGAACGTTTGAACTCTTTAGGAAAAGTTCCTGTTTTAAAACACAGATTAGCTAGCTGGCTAATGAGAGGCACCACGAAATCCCTAGCTAGTTTAAGGAATTTTGTCGGTATACCATCCCAACCAGGTGCGCTTTCGGAGTCAAGACTCATGAGAATGCCGCTCACTTCTTGCGGATCAGTATCAGATAAAAAGAAAGAGGACGACCAGGAATTAGACTGACAGCTAGTGATATCAGGTAAACCAGATCGTGTTATAATATTTTCAGCTAAGGATTGACCAATTGTTATGAAGAAAGAATTAACTCGGTTTAGGGACTCCAGAGGATGCGGTGTGATTCTTAGAAGGTGTGTGTTAGTTGTTTTGGGTGTCTTGAATTGGGTGATTTCATTTATCGTTGACCATAGATGCCTAGGGTTTTTGCTTGAATCAACAATCTGTTTTTTATAGTACTGTCGTTTTAGTGAGAAAACACACCTCGACAAACTCAGTGTCACCTCCTTAAGACGAGTCGCGACAGTAAGCCTTACGAGTATCTTGCGTAAGCCTGCCGGTCGTCCAGAACTCTCACTTCTTCTACATCCAGGGGGCTCACAATACGCAAGCCCTGTTATCGTGATATCGCCGCAAGGAGCAGGTGATTGCCCTTGCCGCCCTGACACGCGGTGCTGCCACGTGTAAGCGCTGATCACGCTCGTGTGACGTGCGCTGCCACCCCGCTGTCCCTGACGTCCCCGTTGCTGCTGGCCGCGAATTATCGCGCCGCTGTACTCCTGCTCCAGTAATCGTGCTAATCCAGTGCCAAGAAATGCGTATCGAATACTTCGTGTTCCTGTGTCTGTGAGTAAAACACATCAGTTTACTGTTATCGCTACAATATTTTAAATTACGAGTAGGCATTCCTATAACCTAGGGTATCACATATCGTAAACTCTATCCATACTTGTATCATACGTTTACCTTTTCAATTTTCTATCAAGTTCATAATGTCTACAGAAACTAATGAAACTACTATGAGTACTTCTAAGAAAACGGCAAAAATCGTGTTGAGCGAACAGTTTCCCATCAATGTGCTCTGTAATTTTATTAGCCCTTATAAAGGAGAACGCGAAACTCTTACCGCTTTTATCACCAATTGCCAGAACGCCTTAGATCTAGCATCACCAAGTCAAACGGTTTTACTAACAAAATATATTTTATCGCGCCTAGAAGGCAAAGCTCAGATCGCATGCTCTAATAAAATATTTGAAGATTTCGACCAATTGAAATGTTTTCTTAAACAAAACTTTGGTGAGAGAAAACATTATAATCATTTGTTGCTAGATTTACAGTCGTGCAGGCAATCGGCAAATGAAACTGTTGCGCAATTCGCACTTCGCGTAGAAAGTTGCCTTACTGATCTTCAATCAGAAATTTATAATTCTGAATCCCTAAAAAGGGATATACCCGGTCGTATAGCTATGACCGAAGATTTGGCCTTATTTACTTTTACTTTAGGGTTACATCCCCGACTTAGTAATAATGTCAGATGCAGAAGCCCAAAATCACTTAATGATGCGATTAACGTGGCTCTCGAGGAAGAAAAGATACAAAACCTCCTATATAAAACATCTATGAAACCTAAATGTAGGGTCTGTGGTAAGCCCGGGCACTCGGATTCTGAATGCTGGGAGAGACAAAAGCGCACGGGGCCACCACACGCTCCGTCGGACCCTCAACCATCAACATCATTTAATAACTCAAGGTCATCATCTAATAATCAACTTTTCTGTAAATATTGTAAAAATAAGGGTCATGATATTACTCAATGTCGTAAAAGAAAATATAATAATGAACGGCGTAATATATCTAATTCCGACAATCGCGACCGACCGGCTGCAACGAATCATATTACATTCGAGTCGCCGATATCACCGACGCCTTATTATATTCCGTGTGAAAATGATGACGACCATAATAATTCTTTAAACTAACTCCACGGATTACGAAAGCGTGCCGATGTCATCCGGATAAATTAGGCACTCGTACCTTTATACATAAATCGCATAAAAATGACCTTTCATCTCAACACGCTCTTCTAAGAGTCCCTGAATCGTTGAGTCCAAACAATATTTCATCTCAGCATGCTCCAAAGAGAGTCCCTGTTTCGCTGAGTCATCCCTCTGTTTCATCTCAACACGCTCTTCCAAGAGTCCCTGAATCGTTGAGTCAAAAACATATTTCATCTCAGCATGCTCCAAAGAGAGTCCCTGTTTCGCTGAGTCGTCCCTCTGTTTCATCTCGACATACTCCTCCGAGAGTCTCTGTCTCGTCGAGTCCAAATCCTGTTGCACCTCAACACACTCTTTCAAGAGCCTCTGAATCGTTGAGTCAAAAGTCCGCTTCACCTCAGCATGCTCCAAAGGGAGTCCCTGTTTCGCTGAGTCAAACCTCTGTCTCATCTCGCCACACTCCACAGATAACCGCTGTTCCGTCGAGTCAAAATACTATTTTACCTCAACGCGCTTCTAATAGAGCCGCTGTATCGCTGAGTCCAAATCTACCCTCTCATAATGAATCCGCTGTGCCGCAGCCTAAAGAGGAAATTAAAACTAATCTTGAAATCCCTGTTTATGAGATATCTTCATACTCAAAGAAAGTGTCACTGCCTGACATATATATAACTACTTCGCTTTCTGTTCATCCGTTGTGTCTTCTTATTGATACGGGAGCGAGTATTAGTTTGATCAAACTGTCAAGTTTAACCAAAGCGCCTGAATTATCTCGCGAAATAGTTAAGATAAAAGGCTTTAATAACATTGGCACTTATTCAGAAACTTTAGGTACATGTCAATTAGACTTTACTTCGGAAAATAATTGCCACGAATATAAATTTCACGTAGTTGACGATAATATTAATTTAGAGTATGATGGTATCATGGGTAGCGACTTATTAAATCATTTCAAAGCCAATATAGACTATAACTCACAATCGGTTCATATATGCGGACAGAGTCTGGACATTAACTATATTCAACCGACTTACGTCATCCCCGCTCGCTCCGAAGCGGTCATCGAATGCGCAGTATCTAATTACTCGCGTGAACATTATGATAACGATGAGGGTCTATTATTAGATCACTCTATAAGCGAAGGTATTTATTTCGCAAATTGTCTTGTTACTATAAAACCTAATAAAAGAATTAACGTAACCGTCTTAAATACTACTGATTCTGATGTCCAAGTTCAAAACTTTAAGGTCCAGTTAACACCTCTTGAACGAAATATTACCTCAGATTCAAAAGAATCCGTGAACGCTTTATCCTATTCTGAATCTGACAGACCGCAAAGGGTATTAAATCTCATACGCTGTTCTCATCTAAACTCTGAAGAAAAAGAAGCTTTGCTAGAATGTTGTTCTGAGTACACAGATATTTTTCACTTAGAAGGTGAACCTTTATCATTCACAAACGCGATCGAGCATACTATAGATTCGGGTGATGCGCCCCCTATTCACGTAAAATCTTACCGTTTCCCTGAGTGCCACAAGGAAGAAGTGGACTCACAAATTCGCAAGATGCTTGATCAAAATATTATACGTCCGTCAACATCACCTTGGAGCGCCCCCGTTTGGGTAGTCCCTAAGAAGATGGACGCTTCTGGGAAAAAGAAATGGCGTGTAGTAATAGACTACCGCCGTCTGAATGACGTCACTGTCTCTGAGAGTTATCCTTTGCCGCTTATCACTGATATCTTAGATCAGCTAGGTCACTCAAAATATTTTAGCACATTAGACCTGTCAAGTGGCTTCCATCAGACCAAGCTCAATCCCCTAGATGCACACAAAACGGGGTTCTCAATAAACACAAATTCTAGCACTGCAGGGCACTACGAATTCCTGCGGATGCCTTTTGGTCTTAAAAATGCTCCATCAACCTTCCAGAAGTTGATGAACACTGTCCTTTCTGGTCTCCAAGGCCTCCACGCATATGTGTATCTTGATGACATCATAATCTACAGTAGTAACTTGTTAACTCATATGGAAAAAATCAGGTTAATCTTCGACCGCATCCGAAAATTTAATTTAAAACTTCAACCGGACAAATGCGAGTTCTTGCGACGCGAGGTCGCTTACCTTGGTCATATAATCACAGATAAAGGTGTCCGTCCAAATCCCGAGAAGGTCAAGGCCGTCTCTCAATTCCCTACTCCCAAGAATCCGAAGGATATAAAATCATTTCTAGGGCTAGTCGGCTACTATCGCCGTTTTATTAATAACTTCTCCCAAATCACTAAACCACTGACTGCCCTTCTGAAAAAGGATGCTATATTTCAATGGTCGAATAGTCAAGAACAAGCGTTCACCACCCTCAAGGATAAACTAACTTCAGCGCCTCTGCTTCAATATCCTGATTTTACACAACCATTCCTTTTAACAACCGATGCTTCCAATTATGCGATAGGAGCCGTACTCTCTCAAGGCGCAATCGGTTCTGACAAACCCGTCTCATATGCATCGCGTACCCTAAATAAAGCCGAGGGCAACTATTCAACTATTGAAAAGGAGCTCCTAGCGATTTTATTCGGCGTAAAAACATTTCGCCCTTACTTGTTTGGTCGTAAATTCAAAATAATTACAGACCACAAACCTCTGGTATGGCTTTTCAATGTCAAGGACCCAGGATCTAGACTCATTAGATGGCGTTTGAAACTTGAGGAGTACGACTACGAAATCGTTTATAAGAAAGGTAAATTAAACGCAAACGCCGACGCTTTATCTCGGTTCCCTGTAAATGTATTACAGGATAATGAAGGTTCTAACTCGATTATCTGCAACCCGGCAGAAACATCTAATAACGAAGAAGACTCACATAATTCAGCATCCATATCAGAAACTTACGAGCAGTTTCTTAAAATTATAAAACAATCCGATGTGTCATTCGACACCATCATTCAAGAACACAACGAGTCGTTAATGAGAGCAAAGTGTAAACTTATTGCCTATCCGACATCCATTGACTTAGACGAATCTGTCCCTTATTGCAAGGATATTATGGATGCCTCCACTAGCGAACCTAATATTTGCGACGTAGAACGCGAATTAAACACTTACTATTCTACCTCTAATAATGATCATTTATTCACTCATTTATTTCTAAAAATAAATCATTATGACGAAATGACTTATAAGGACATATTTAACCTCCTTCGTGATTATAGAGACATGATAAAGTATTGGTACATAGAAGAAAAAGAATTCGCGATATCAGACTTTACAGATCCTTACACAAAATTATCTTACACAAAAATTTATAATATCTTATCATTTCTATTTCACAACACGAACATTAAAGTCAACATCTACCGTAACTCTATCCGATATCCGACCCCTGACGAGGTCAAACGCATTCTTAGAGATAATCATGATTCTCCTCTAGCTGGTCACCCAGGTATATCACGCATGTTTGAAAGAATCAAAACTCAATTCTGGTGGAAAAACATGAGGCAAGATATCGAGGATTATGTGAAAAATTGCCGCTCTTGCCAAATAAATAAACCTCTAAGACAAACAAATAAGGCCCCTATGATTATCACGTCAACGGCATCTCGGCCTAATGAAAAACTCTATCTTGATTTAGTCGGTCCACTCCCTGAAACACATGAATACAAATATAAGTTCTTGCTTACTCTACAAGATGACTTAACTAAATTTTCTCAGGCCTATCCTATGCAATCCTGTTCTGCCGAAGAAACAGCGAAGTCTTTAGTCCTATTCATATCTCATATGGGAATTCCTAAACTAATAATATCCGATCAAGGCACCAACTTCTGCTCTGATGTCTTCAAACAACTTGAGAAGCTGTTTAACATTAAACACGTGTTCGCATCTCCCTACCACCCTCAGACATGCGGTGCCCTTGAACGCAGTCATTCTACTCTAAAAGAGTATCTCAGATCATATATAGGTGAGAATCAACACACTTGGGACCTCTATATTCCCAGTGCTATGATAGCATATAATTCAAATATACATAGCACCACAGGTTACTCACCCCCGGAATTGCTTTTCGGGTTCAAACCCTACTTACCTTCAAGTATCGATACTCTCGATACTAATACCTATACGGATTACATCCGGGCCCTTAATCACCGACTATACTATAGTCGTCAGAAAGCTCTCCAAAATATTCAATCCTCTAAAGAGAAATCAAAAACTTATTATGATTCCCGCACAAAGCCATTATCCTACAAAACAGGAGATATGGTATATGTCCGTTGCCACCATAAGCAGAATAAGGCGCTATCTCCAGTATGGAAAGGCCCATACAAAATAATAAAGTTAAATGGCAACCATTCCGTTACACTACTAATTAATCGTAAACATGTACGTCACCATTACGATGAAATCAAGCCGGCCGGTGACGTAACAGTCACAAGTATAATATTAGCGACGTAAGGAACGATACACGAGCGCTTCATTGCTATTTCAGATCGAATATGTTTCTTCTATCGTCAGCAGTCCCGGCCTCTACTTTGATAAGCTCTTAGATATTAAGTTTACTAATAATGACTGGAATGTTATAGCATACGTATATATAAGTCATGTACAACCTAACCTAGATAAGGTCGAATTTTTATTTGAAAAACTTAACGTATTTTGTAACCCACTAACTTCTTCTAAAATACAGTCCGACTGTATTAATTCGTTATCCGCTTTAAAAAATCGTCATATTCTTAACGTAAGCAAATTCTCTTCTATATCATACTTCAATAACACTATAATCTAAGGTGAATGAAACCGAAAATCATATTACGGAATATGGAAACAATCTATAAAAAATTAGAAATTAAATCTGAATTATTAAGTTCTTTATTACATTCATTAGAGTCCACCATAATGACTTTGTCTTTCGATATTGAAGATATTAATAATGCAATCCTTTCCGCGAAACTCAACGTTTTGTATCCTACTGTTCTCAGTCCGCATCGGTTGTATAGTGAATTAGATAAGCATAGGAATAATCTTCCTAATCATTATGAACTTCCTGTACCTTTAACGTTACAGAATATACACGCTCTAATCGATATTTCACAACTTGCGTGTTTTTTCCATTTAAATAGAGTTATTATTGTCGTTAAGATCCCTCTAATATTACCACAAGCCTATGACCTATATAGGATAATTCCACTACCTGTTCCTTACGATATGTCGAAACCCGATACCTACGTTCTTATCGAGCCAACTAGCTCATATGTAGCGATTACAGCCGACCGAATGTTTTATTCACTCATAACAGACATAGACAAGTGCAAAATAATAAGTGATAAGTGTTATGTGTGCGTATTAACTAATGTGTTTTCAGCGATTACCAGCCCTACGTGTGAAACGACTCTCTTAAGTGACGTAATTAGCAAACTTCCTGATATATGTGTAACAAAGCTTATTCATGGCTCAATCGATCTATTTCATAAGTTAACTTTAAACCGCTGGATTTTTGTACAATCCGAACCTGGCAAGTGTCATGTAACTTGTAATGATAAAGACACAAACTCTGACGTTATTTTGTTTGGTACTGGTGTCTTGACCTTGCCCAGGAGCTGCAAGGCTTTTTATAAGACGTTGCAATTCGCCGCTGTAGGCGAAACATTCATCGGAAATATAACTAATAAAATATCAAACTTCAACATCTTACAAGATGATTGTTGTGAGCGATCTAAGTTGAATAAAACCTTACAGCGATTACCTTTCTCAAAATTAAATAACTTAGATAACATTGATTCTCTACTACGAGCCAGCATCCACTTAGATTCTTTTGAGGAAGAGATTAGTAAGATAGAAAACCCATCTCATTTTCAAACTTATAGCACTCACTATTTGTCCTTTAGCCTGTGTGTCTCTGTTTTAACTTTGTTTTATATTATATACAAGAGCCGTAAGTCTTTTTGTTCAACTAATGCTCCATGCTGCATTCAAATATTTAATCAATGCCATAATACCAAACATAATTCAGTACCCGTTTCTCAAACCACATTTCATGGCGATAAGGTAGCAACAATCAATAAGGATGAGTCAGAGTCTGTAGAAGACATAAGGGTGACGCCAACCCCTATTAAAAGAAACATCCTGTTTAGCAAAACTCACGATATTTAATTGTAATACCATTATTAATTATTATATTAAAAGATAAACATAAATAAATATTGTAAGTATAAGCAATTTTTATTGTTAATTTTAATCTTAATTTTAATAATCTTGAATCAAAACTTGAATTATGATAAATCAATTGTAATAATTATAATTTTAGAGTAACTATTCTCTTTGTTTCCTACTAGTTATTTCCATGTCTTCCTATCTTAGATAAATCTTAAAAGTAGTCGTTATCTCGATGTTTTATTTTTATTATAACTGTGTTTCTTTTGTTTTCACTGTCATAATATGTTGTAATGCTTCGACGTAAATCCAATTTAGCATCCAAGACTTAGCATAGATTAACCCTTACATCTCTCATCACTTTCAGATGTGATGATCGATCTTAACGGGGGGGTTGTTATATCGGATTAACTATTACGTAGAATATAAATTAAAAGTGCTTAGTTTCCCATTGCATTTACGTGAATGCAATAGGAAACCGTTGTTATTCTCGTAAGCGATTCTAACCGTTTTTCCCATCAGTTTGGATTGGACTTCCGTCGGGCATAGTAACTTGTAATACGTGTTTGATAATTGAATATATCTTTCTTTTAGCTAATTAAATAGTTTTTTTTAAAAACCATCTTCCGACCCGCTCCGTAACAGAACCCTCCTTCGAGGTACGAGTGTCATCTGCTACGCGGATGACACTCTCCTCACTTCCCGCGGGAGCACCTTCCGGGAGGCAGCCAGTTTGGCATCGGCGGGCGGATCCTCAGTGGCCGGAAGGATCCGCCGCCTGGGCTTGAGGGTGGCGCTGCACAAAACGGAGGCCGTGTTCTTCCACGGCCCCCGGCAGCGCCCCCCACATGACGCCCACATTTTTGTGGAGGGCGTCAGGGTCGGGGTCGAGGCCCAGATGAAGTATCTGGGCCTCACGTTGGACAGCAGGTGGCGCTTCGGCCCGCAGTTTAGCGGGCTGTCGAGGCGCCTGCTGAAAGCTGCGGACGCCCTCTCATGGCTCATGCCGAACATGAGAGGGCCAAGCATGCGGTGCCGGCGTCTATACGCCGGCATTCTGCGGAGTATGGCCCTTTATGGGGCCCCCATTTGGGCGGACTCCCTCCATAGGAGGGAGAATGCCACCGCTCTTCGGGCGCCCCAAAGAGCCATCGCCCAGCGGGCAGCGCGGGCCTACCGCACAGTAGGCTTCGCTTCGGCATGCGCTCTGGCGGGCACCCCGCCTTGGGAGCTCGAGGCGTGGGTGCTCGCCAGAGTGTACGAGTGGACGGCGGGGCGCAGGGCGCTGGGCGAGCGTCCGGCCCCCGAATTGAGGGAGGCCGTCCGGCGGGAGGGGAGGGTCGCTCTTGTCCAGGAGTGGACGCTGGACCTCGCCTCTGCCGTCTTCGGCCGCCGTACCCTCGACGCCATCGGGCCGGTCCTGGAGGACTGGCTCGACAGGCGTCACGGGTTTCTCTCCTTCCGTCTGGTGCAGGTACTCTCCGGTCACGGCTGCTTCGGCAGGTACCTGCACCGGATAGGACGAGAGGAGACACCGTCGTGCCACGGCTGTGGCGCGGCGGAGGACACGGCGGAACACACCCTCGCGGTGTGCCCGTCGTGGGCCGTGCCGCGCCGCGGTCTTGTCGCGGCGGTTGGTGGGAACCTCTCGCTGCCCGCCATCGTCAGAGCGATGGTGGGGAGCGAGGAGGCTTGGGTGGCGATGGTCTCCTTCTGCGAGGTCGTGATGTCGCAGAAGGAGGCAGCGGAGCGCGAGCGGGAGGAGGATCCCCTCGCTCCGGCGCCCCGCAGGCGGCGTAGGGGGAGGAGAAGGCGGGATTTCGCCCGCTTTCTCCCTCCCTGAGGTGAGCGGCGGGTGTGAGGCCGACGCCCGCCTTACATCGCTCACCACGTGGGAGCCACGGCCCCTCCCTGGGAGGGGCAATTGAGGGCCCGCCTTTTTAGGCGGGTTTCGCCGGCGGGGGAGAGGTAGCTCAGGCTGCGCTAGTTTCCCACTCCCCCGCCACTATGGCGATGCCGGAGTGCCGCTGTGGGTTTAGTGGGTATTCCCAGCTACGGGTGGGCGAGTCCCACACACGCCCTTCGGTAAGGTGCGTAAATGCATTACCACAGCGTAAAAAAAAAAAAAAAAAAAAGCTTCTTACCATACGGTGGTCTGTGTTAAAGTTGAGGTTTTTGACTATGTTGGTATCTGTGAACGCGCGTGCTTTGTTGGTTATAATGAAATCAATTTCAGTTTTGAATTTTGCACCTGGGGAGGACCACGTCCATTTGCTTTTGGTTTTTTTGTAAAAGCGTGAGTTCATTAAAAAAAGGTTATTTTCCATCATGAATTCTACTAGTTTCTGTCCATTTTGGCTTCTTTTGCCGTGCCCAAACTTCCCGATTGAGGATTCTTCTCCAATTTGCCTTTCTCCCACTTGTGCGTTAAAGTCGCCCATGATTATTATGTTGTTGTTGTAGTGCGGTTTTATTGCTTCTGAGATACTCTCATAGAAATATTCTATGTCGGATTTTTCCGCTTGTTCTGTTGGGGCGTATATTTGAAAGATGGCCCAGTCTTTCTTGTAGCCAGGGAATTTTAAATGAACTACCGCAATTCTATCGGAAACTCCTTCAAATCCCATTGTGTTCTTCTTCAGTTTAGATTTAATAAGGAAACCTACTCCTTTTTGTCCGTTGTGTTCTCCTTTGTGGAACATGATATAGTCTTTCCTCTCTTCTATTCTTTCTCCTGGCCTTCTCATCTCGCTGATGCCCATTATGTCCCATTTTAAGTTGGATATTATTACTATTTCTAGTTCTTTTAGATTCTCTTCGGTTCTTAGTGTCCGAGTATTCAGTGTGCAGACATGTATATGTTCGTTGATTTTTTTATCTTGTATTATCTGTATTGTTTTCTTTTTGTGTATATTTTTAAAGGGAAGGTTTGCTTTATGAAGTCTCGAATCGTAATGTTTTGATTTAGATGGAGGGTGTTTGTCTTCTTCCCCCACGGTGACAAGCCGGCTTGGGGTGCGATTTGTGGGTGTTATGTTTGGTAAAGTGGTTGTTGGGGTTATTTGGTTCCGGGTGTCGCGTTTTAGTTTTTTGAGAGATTTGTTAATGAGGCCGATTTCCCGCGCTCTACATAGTTTAGTATATTTGGTCTGATTATTTCCTTTGTCGCAGTTTTAGAGGGGGGATCGTCCATGGTGGTCAATGTACTTTGTGTATTACTTGCATTGGCTTTCTTATGTGATGGTGTTTTTGGAGATCCTGAAGTCTCTCTTTTCCTCTTTTCTCTGTTGTTTTCCTGTATCTTCTTTACTATCAGTTTGTCGTATTTTATGAACGCTATATTCCCTTTCTTCTTTTCCTCCTCAACTTGCAGTTGCAGCTGTCTACGTTTTTCTAATATTTCTTTAGGGTAATCTTCTTTGATTTTTACACCTTCTTGTAGGTTAGATCTGTTTCGCAGAATCATATGTTTTTTCCACGTAGTTGTGAGTGAGACTAAAACCGGGCGATTTTTAGCGGGCTCTTTTTTACCGATTCTGTAAATATATGTATAATTTCGAAGACTTCAAAATGTACTCCCATTTCTATTATAATGTCTTTTATGCAGTCTACTAACTCCGTTTCTGTTGTTGCTTTACCTTCCTCGATGCCATAAAATACGAGGTTATTTTTGCGCTTATCCTTATCAACGAATTTAAGTTTTAACTGTAACTCACTTATTTTATTTTTGAGTTGTGCGTTTTCTACGGCGATCTCCTTAAACTTTTCGTCAAGTGCTGCCATGACATTTTGGGTTACTGAAGTTGTTATAAGTTTGGTTTGTTGGTCTAACTTTTCATTTAGTTTTGCCATCAGGATTTCCATGCTTTTCTCCATCTTTGTATTTTTTCTTTTTTTTTATGTATATATATATATATGTATTTATATTTCTATGGCAACACTTGTTTCGCTGTGGCAACACTTGTTTTACTGTGACAACACTTGTTTTGATATGGCAACACTTGTTGCTTGTTATGTTGGTGCTGTAGTTTCCGCTCTATAGTCTATGTTCAATTCGCATCAGATGACATTTGACACTAATTTTTTATAGGTTAGAATGTTTTTATGTGGTTGATTTGTACTCACAATTTCTCACTTTTTCTGCATTTTTTGCGCTAAACGCATGTATTGCTCTTTAATGTAGCTAATAGTTCGTATTAAACACTATATTGGCACTTTTTTGCACTGTTTGATTTTAATTTTCCACGGAGCTCTGTGACGTGCGTATTGACTGAACGACGACCGGCATAAGAAGATGTATATTACGGAGCAAATGCCATTAATACTTTGCTTACAGATAAAAGATTGACTTCTGAACAAATCCACTTATTCCAAACGAGATGCATTCAATTCTTTATTGAAGCTTGTGATCAAATCATACAAAGTTTCCCAATTAGCAATAACCCTTTAAAAGATTTGGGAGCTTTCTCTCCGGAAAATGTAAAAAAAGGTGATCTGTCATCAATAGTACCAATATGTAGACAATTCCCAAATTTAATAGACAACAATAATTATCAAAGTATTGACACAGAATGGCGATTGCTTCGGAACACGAAAGAAATTGCGTCGTTTAGTGAAAAAACTGAAGAATTTTGGGCGAGCATTGGCAGCATGAAGTATGGTGATGGCACACTCATATTTGAAAACATTTGTACTTTTGTTTTTAAAATACTATGTTTGCCACACTCATCTGCCAACGTGGAAAGAATTTTCTCTTCAATAAATTTAATGAAAACTAAACAACGCAACAAACTATCCACGGAATCGATAATAGGTCTCCTACACACCAAACGAGTTATAACAGAAAACAACCAAACTTGTTATAATTTTAATATAGAAAATAAAATTTTCGAAAAAGTTTCTACCAAGAAATGGTATGAGGATCACTGAACCTAAAAATCTTAAAATGTACCTATGTATGTTTCTTTTTAATAAAGTAATTAGAGCGCAAAATACATTTATTTTATTTTTTTAAAACCTCTCGATTTCTCCCGATTTTTGGCTGGAAAATCTACCGTTTTTTTATTTTTGTCTTTTGCAACACTGATCGCAACGCGGTCCGAGTCACTAGTGTATTGTATTCCACGCAAGATGTCTACACAAAGTACCGTTAGCAAGGCAAAAAAAGAAAGCACGCCGTTTTTAAAAATGATTAACACAGGTACTCTTTATATAGTGGCGCACGCGGGAACAAAGGATGGGTTTATTGAAAATATCTCTTTGGTTTCCAAGGCCAACTCTACAGCTGGCGATTACCATGCGTATATGAGCTACGGTAATTATATTAAATGGCTCAACGAAAAACTTTTACCCAATTTACCTGAACGCTCTGTGATTGTCCTAGATAATGCTTCCTACCATTTGAACGATCACTTCTTAAATTAGAATTGTATGATATAATAAAAAAACACAAAGACCAACACATAAGATACAAACTCGATCACTTTATTAAGAGCAGGTGCCCACTATCACCCAGAATTAAATGGGGAATTGTAAAAAAATATATTGATTCAAAGAATATTGAGCAAAATATGACTAGCACGGAAAAACTAATGAAAGCTTAAACAACGTTACAGCGAAACGTGCATAAAACCTGTAGTTATGTCGAAAAAACAGAAAAAGAATACTTGAAATACTGTGACCAAGATTTTGAGACCGTTATTGATCTGCAAAATGATTCGGATGACAGCGAATCAGAATCCGAAAATCAAGTATTTGACATTGATTAAAAATGACGATCAATAATGACCAAAGTGGTCATTATTGTTCTTTGTTTCTTTTTACTAAATAAAAATGCATAATAATTTACATTCACTTGTTTTGTTTCTATCAAGCAATTTACCACATTTACTCCCTATAAATAAAAGGTTGATAAATATTCAAATAACTAAATAATCATTATTAATAATTAAAGATCAAAAATTAAAACAATTTAAAAATGCGTTTCAAACTGCTAACGCTCCTTCAGTTTACACACACAAACGCACCTATATGTATACGCCACTACTACAACCAAAGTCAAACCTTCATCGTGAGGTAGAAATACTATAACCATCCATACTAATATTATAAATGCGAAAGTAACTCTGTCTGTCTGTCTGTCTGTCTGTCTGTCTGTCTGTCTGTCTGTCTGTTACGCTTTCCTGCTTAAACCTCTCAACCGATTTTGATGAAATTTGGCACAGACAATCTTTAGACCCTGAGAAAGAACATAGGCTACCTTTTATCCCGGAAAAAATTGATGTTCCCGAGGGAAATCTAAAAAGCGCGATATAACCGAACTCCACGCGGGCGAAGCCGCGGGTGGAAAGCTAGTAATAAATAATTCAACCATGCAAATTATTCTAACCTCTATGCATCCACTCTGGAGTGAGCCAGAAGCAAGAAAGTCCAGCGGAATTATCTTGACAGTAAGAGTATTGTTACGAATGGACCTTATGTCGATGGCACAAGGTTCAATATCGCGTGACATGCAGTGTATCACTTTTAAGCCCTATTTCCCCAGATCTAGACATTTCCTAGGTACAATAATAAAACGCATTGCTAGACTTAGGATGGCCTATCGAATGGTACAGGTCTCAACAGTTTTGTCAACAAAGTGTCGACATCGAAATTTCTAGAAACCTGTTTCCGGGAATTATCGTAGGTACTTACTTGGCCGGTGACCTCGAAGTTATGCAGTATTATTATTACGTCTAGAGGATTCTGGAATGTTCGATCAGCTGGCCTATATATAGCGCCGTGACGCCGGCGCAGAGGCGTAGTCGGCCGCCGCCACCAAAACATCAACGTGAACAAACTCAACAACAAACCGCCTTGTCGGCGGGAGCACCCGGGGAAAGACACCCCGGGTCTACAATAATAGAGGCCGCTCTCCGGGTCCTTCAGGACATCCTGCTGGCGCTCAGCAGGGGTCAGGACCCGGTGCCAGTTTTTCTCACCGGTATAACTGACCTGATCATGTTAAACAGACATGTCTAAGCCGGTGAGAATCCTTCACTGGAATGCCCGCGGCCTCAGGGAGAAGGTCGTGCTCCTCCGTCCTCTCCTGCAGGAACAGGACATCGACGTGGCGCTCATCAGCGAGACGCTCCTGAGACCTGGGGACACGGTCAAGTTCCCAGGTTATCACGTCTACCAGAAGGATGGGCAATACAATGAGACCAACAGCCAGCGACACCGGATTTCCCAAGGCCTGGTGGTGCTGGTGAAGCGAAGAGTCGTCCACCAGGAGCTACCGCCCCCAACACTCAGCAGCATCTCAGCACTGGGTGTGCAGCTGCATGTCGCCGGTAGGCACGTGTGTATGTACGCAGCATACAAGCAGCCGCAGAAACCGCTCAACACCAGCGACATACACACGCTGCTAGCCTCACCACATCCTACCATCATCGCCGGCGACCTTAACTGTAAGCACCCGGCGTGGAACAGCGGAACCATCAACCAGGGGGGCCGACGACTCTTCGCCGACGCGGAGGCCAAAGGGTACGACGTGTCCGGACCGAAGACGCCGACCCACTACCCAGACAACATAGCACACACACCCGATGTGCTGGACATCGTCGTACACCGGGGCCTCGCCTGCCAGATCGCGCAGGAGGTGCTGGACGACGAGCTGAAGTCCGACCACCAGCCAGTGCTCGTCCGCCTGACTGACCACACCACCAGAGTTGCCCATCCGGCGCCACGTCGACACACGGATTGGGACAAATTCAGGAAGGTAATGGAGGCCACCACGCACACTCGGCCCGTCGCCGACGCCTTGGACGTGAACGAGTTGGCTGAGGGGCTCACCGCCAGCATCAAGAGCGCCTTGGAAGCGGCGACATGCACATCCACCGCGTCACAGGGGCGCTACCAGAAGCTCCCCGCACACATCGCAAACATGATCGCCGACAAGAGGCGTCTGCGCAGGCAACAAACAAGATGCCCCACCATTAAGAACCAGCTCAACCGTGTCACGGACAAGGTTAAGGCCGAGCTACACGCGCACGCATCGGAGAGCTGGGAGTACATTATAGACTCGGCAGACGGCGACTGGGCGTCGGTACACCGGCTGTGCCGACGCCTAAAGAATACCCCAGACCCGGTGCGCCCGCTACGCAACAGCGACGGGGCGCTACGCTACACGGCGGCCGACCGGGCCGAAATATTCGCCGAGCACCTGGAGCGTCAGTTCACGCCGAACCCGACAGACGCCCTGGACCATGTCGCAGCAGTGGAGCAACACCTTGGAGAATACTTCAAGACGCCGGTAGCTCCAGATGAAGACCCCATATTTTTCTCCCCGGGCCAAGTACTGGGGGCAATAAGGCGCACCAAGCCCAGAAAGGCACCCCGGTGCGGACGGAATCACAAACACCGCCCTCCGATACCTGCCACCGAAATCGGTGGCGGCAATAGCGCGCCTATATAACGGTATACCCCGCACCGGAACCTTCCCCAACTGCTGGAAGCAGGGGAAGGTGATCATGTTGCCCAAGCCCGGGAAGAACGTGTCAAAGCCGGAAAGCTACCGGCCGATCACGCTCCTCTCCACAACCTCCAAGGTGTTCGAGGCACTCCTGCTGCAACACCTGCTGCCGCACACCACGCCCCGCCCGGAACAATCTGGCTTCCGGGCGGAACACAGTACGACGCTCCAGTTGTCGAGGGTACTGCACACACTCACCGCGGCCATGAACAAGAGGGAGTACGCCGCTGCAGTATTCCTCGACATGGAAAAGGCATTCGACCGGGTCTGGCACGCCGGCCTTATTTACAAGCTGACCAAGACAACCGCGCCTCGTCGCTTGATACAGGTGGTCTCCTCCTTCCTGAAAGACAGGACATTCAAGGTTTCGGTGGAGAACGTGTCATCGAGCGCGCGCCCCATTGGAGCGGGCGTGCCGCAGGGAAGCTGCGTCTCGCCTGCGTTGTACTCGGTATACACCGACGACATCCCCGCCACGCACACTGCAACCCTCGCGCTGTACGCAGATGACGCCGCGTACATCACCACGTCGTTGTCGGCCGATCACGCGGCCGATCACGCGGCCATCAAGATGCAGCGCGTTCTGGACGACCTCCCCGACTGGCTCAGCAAGTGTAGACTGTCGGTGAACGCAGGTAAGACGCAGGCTATAATCGTCACGGCACGAAGCGGACGTCATCCACCGAACCTTCAGCTCATGGGGACCGAGGTCGAGTGGACCAGGACCGCCAAATACCTGGGGGTCACACTCGACAGCCGGCTCACCATGGGCCCGCACGTCTGCGACACCGTCGCGCGGGTAAAGGCAGAAACCTATTGCGCCCGGTGCTCTCGTCACGCCTCTCCACGCGAGTCAAGCTGGGGATCTACAAGACTTACGTGCGGCCGCAGCTTACATACGCTGCCCCGGCTTGGCTCGCCCTCACGGCCGAGACATACAGGAAGAAGCTCCGGACGCAGCAGAACATCACGCTGCGTCAGATCGTCCAAGCTCCCCGGTACGTGAGGAACTCGGTCATTAGCAGGGACCTGCGAGTCGAGAGCATCGATGACTTCGTTATCCGCCTGGCGAATGGGATGTTCTCGCGTGCCAGCACCTCCGAGCTCCATCACATCAAAGACATTGCGCCCTGGCACGCGAGGCCTCCCGATAAGAAGAGATTCCCGCGCGACCTCATAGCAGACGTCGCGCTACCGGACTTGACACCCGGGTAGGTCACAAACACAAATACACGTGACCTACTCAGACAAGGATAGACACTATACATTCGCAACACGACGCCGCCGTGCGCATTTGCGGACTGTATTTATATAGGCGCTATGCGCGCGACGAACACACATGCACTACTCCACATGCAGGTACACACTCAGAATACCGCACGAGCGGTGAACACACACCTACAAACCGCTCGTAACACACAATACCCCCAGTACCCTCGCAGCCTACTGTACATAGCTGGTTGAGCTGTTAGGGGGTCGGGGTAATCACCCGCTGTAGCGGAGCGCCAACCAAAGCCGACGCCCGGTCGCTGATCGACTCTTGCTGGGCCTTCACGGGGGCAACCCGTGATCCAACCTGGTATGGGTCTGATCGCACGGGCGTCGTGAAACACTTCAGGCGCTCCTACAGCCACACACAACAAAGCACACCGTCCACCGCCGGAGGGAAGGCACACCCTCGCGGCGTCAACTTAGGTGTGCGAAGTTGGAGGAACAGCACCCCTAGGGTGCAACCTAAAGACGGGTCTCCATTTTTGGAGGCCGAGAGACCGACCCCACGGTCATGGGGCCATTAAGGAGCCCCCAAACCGTCTCCTCGCGCCCCCAACTCGGGGTCGCAGAGAGGACCACGAACGCAACGCAGAGTCAGTCTACACTCGACTAGCGATACGAAAACAGCGACAGTTAAAAAGCGATCTTTGAGAATACCTACTGCGACAACTGTAACGAGAACTGTGAGTATTACGTATTACTCACAGTTCTCGTTCGTGGACTTCGTGGACATAAGGGAAGCCTTCGGTGCAACGTCAGCGACATTCTACTTGTCATTGCCTACAATCGACTGTACCTTCGTTGCCAATAAACTTCATAACCCTTAACCGGCATTTTAGTACCCCTAGCCCGTAACAACTGGTGTCAGAAGCGGCATGCCGGTCACGCCAAGGGAAGACGAAAGCGTTCGCACGCGAAGACAAGCAGCGATGGATTTGGCGCGTCAAGAGGAAGAATCGCTTGGTGTCCCTGTACGCGTAGAAGATGCGGCCGTCGTAACACCGACGAATGTGAGTGCGCCTAGTACCACCACTATTCCCGGAACCAGCGGATGCGATTTATCGGCGTTACTGGCCCACTTGACAGCTCAAATAAAAAGTATAGCAGAATCCCAGGCAGAAATAAAACAATCCCAGGCAGAAACCCAGGCAAAAATAGATAAATCCCAGGCAGAAACCCAGGCACAAATCATTAAGTGTAGCAGAATCCCAGGCAAAATCCCAGAAATCAGTATTGGAACTCAATGAAAAGTGGGAAACAACCAAAGAAGAGGTTAATGAGCTTAAAATAAAAACAGCACAACAAGATGCCCGTATGGACCAGCAAGACATGCGTATAGACAAACAAGATGCGCGTATGGAGAAACTTGACAATACCATCATGGAGTGTGAGAAAGAAATACAGTTTCTCCATAAAACGGTGCAGAAAGGAGGTATTAAAGGTGTGGTACCTGTACCCAGTGCTTTGCCGACGTTCCAAGTACCTCATTTTGACGGAACAACGTCATGGGTGGCCTTCCGCCTTCAATTCGAAACGGTCGCAAAAGACAACAACTGGGACGACGACCAAGCGGTAACCGCTCTTACGCTTGCTCTGCGTGGTGATGCGGTACAAATTCTCGAAAATATTTCCGGTGATTGCAATACCCTAGCCTGTCTGCTAGAAGCGTTGGAGTCTAGATACGGGGAGAAACACCTCGAACATGTCTACAAGGCTCAACTCCGCGACCGCACACAGAAGAGCAGTGAGGGTTTGCAACAATGGGCAACGGAAATAGAACGTATTGTTCTGAGGGCCTATGCATTAACACCGGGATTAATTGATGCTACTACGGTGCAAGCTTTTACCGATGGAATCCGAAATGCGGAAGTCAGGGCTGCAGTTCGTCTTGGCCACCATCAGACTCTGAAGGCAGCCTTGACACACGCTCTGGAGGTGGAAGCAGTACGTCAAGATGGCCGACAACACCACCGCATTCGTGAGGTAACCCCAATAATAAAAACTCGGCAAGGACCAACCTGCTATGAATGCGGCGAAAAGGGGCATATTCGAATCAATTGTCCCAGGAAGTCTAAAGGAAGAAGTACTTCTGGGACACAGGTGGAAGCTGAGGATTTAAACTAGGAGCAACCAGGGCTATGGGGCGAGTACTGGCTGGTCGTCACAAAGCCCCCATTATAACAATATCACAAGTGGGTGACGGAAACAGTCTTATTACAGAAGGAGAACTGAATGGTAAGTCATGCAGTTTCACATTGGATACTGGTGCATCAAGAACTATTGCACGACCGGAGCTATTTCCTCGCACCATTGCATGGAAAAGAGGATCTTCACAATGCCGATTACAAACCGCCACCGGCCAACCAGTACTCGTCCTTGGTGAAACGAATTTGACTTTGAAAATGGGTGATAAGACATTCACGCACCCTGTTTTAGTAGCAAATATTACAGATGATTGCATAATAGGACTGGACTTTTTGAAGAAACAGCAGTGCGTCCTTAATGTAGCAAAAGGAGTATTGAGTTTTCCAGAACAAGAAGTATTTCTTCAAGGTGGAAAACAGGGATCAGTGTACTGTGTAAGGAGAACGGTATTACCACCAAGATCAGAAACCTTAGTAGATATTAGGTTATCACCAATAGGATGCCGTAAACGCTGCATTATATAATTAAAAATCAAACGAACTTACCAAGTGAAGTTCGATGATAATTATGTGAGCGGCTTCTTTCGACGCGATTTGGTTAACAAATTGTAGATGTGTACCACGCATCAGCCTATCACACGGATTTTTTAAATACATTTTTTTTTTTTTTTTTTTTTTTAAACACTGGCAACTTACTTTTACCCCCACTACCCCCACTCTGCTGCTCCTGTCGGTTCGAACGGTCGGCGCGATCTACTCCTCATTTTAGTTGAAAGTATAATTATATATGTATATTTTGTATTTGTATGTATGTTAGGGTAGGGCATAAGTACTTATAGCAAAATGTAATATAATAGGGTGGGTGTATATAAATCGCGTCGAAAGAAGCCGCTCACATAATTATCATCGAACTTCACTTGGTAAGTTCGTTTGATTTTTAATTATGTTTCGCAGCTTCTTTCTTTGCGATTTGGTTAACAAATTGTAGGATGTTTAGAGGTGACAAATATAAAATATACCTATATAGGTACTTAAATTTTTATAAAACAAATTATTTCATAATAAATGAATAGTTTTTACTAATATTATATGAAATTTTCGAACACCTCTTTATAAGCAAATCATAACAGATGTTCATTTAACAGATAAACGTAACAACAGATTTACATGTGTTAATCTGTAGAATTTAATATTGAGCTTGCAAATTATCCTCGACTATCGATTTTTTATCAGCAGTATTTCTAATCACACCAATACTGACACCTGAGCTGCTGGCTCTGGATGTGGCTGCATGACGAGTACTATGCGCACTAAATATACAAATATCAATACTTACCACTCTTTTGTAATATTTTCTTAATCCAACCGTTGGGATGACACCTTCTTATAAGGTTTCTTGTAACTGATGAATAAATAATCATTAATAGTCTGTCGAATGGAATTTGTTTTATTTATATAGTCATGTAAACAGGTAGCTGGACATATATTAGGTTTTTCATTACAGAAAGGTAATTTCAAAAAGGGTTGAAAAGAATTCGGTTTCGAGGTGTTTATTAAATCTGGAATTTTAATGGTAATTAGGTTTTGATTAATGACATTAATATTGCTTTACTTTTATTTGTGAAAAATGTTTATACTCTATGAACAGTTACTAGAGCCAACAAGGTAAATGAATACTTTGAAAGAGTTTCCAGGTTGTTCAACTAAATAGCCAAGAACAGTATCAGTATCCCAAGTCATATTATACCTTGGTTGACATGGTCTTGATCTGAAAACTCCTTTCATAAACCTTTTTATTCGCGAGTCCTGTAATATATTTGGAAATAATATTGACAGGGCGATTTGTACGAATTAATTGTGCCATATTTAGCACCTTTATCAAATACTGTTGTAAGGAAATCTAAAATTACGGTAACATTGGTATCCAAATAGTCACAACCGCTTTGTTTACAATATTCTAACCAGGGTCTAATACAAGTGTCATATTGCTTGTACGTGTTATCTGAAAGCGAATTGATCATAATGCTAACCGTCCTCACTGGTATTAATATCTTCAGATATTTTTGCCGGATAACTTTGCGGCAACTAAGCGAAGTGTCTTGTGAAGATTGTTGGGTGTTCCGAAAGGAGCTGACAAAAGATTAACGGCAGGACTGAAATGTATAAAGGATGGGCAGGCTAGTCTTAAACAAAGGAAACGAGGGTTGTTATGACCAATATGGTACAACTACTGCTTCTTCTGCCTTGTCGGCTTTTATTTTTCGTAACACTTTTAAAATTAAAATAAAGGGGGGAAAAGCATAAAAATATAATTATGTCCAGGACACAGTAAAGGTGTCGATAGTCCATGCGTCAGGGTCGATCTTCCAAGTAATATACATTTGGCACTACAGCGACTCTCTAACTAATCTATTTCAAAAAAGGCCAAACACCTGACAAAACTTTTTCGAAAGCATAGTCTGCCAATTTCCATTCCGTATCCTGAAATGCCTTTCTAGACAAAATATCGGCCTCACAGTTATCTTTGGTATTTATGTAAGATACAAAAATATATATCTTTCGGGACACACACCATTGCCAGATTTCTCTGGTTACATTGTTTAAATGTGGGTACTGCACGTTTCCCATACGGTGGATGCAACAAATAGCCGTTGTATTGTCGATTCTCAATAAAATGTCTACTTACATTATAAAGATCCTTTGCAAAAACCTTAAGTGCGAGGAAAACAGCTTTTAATTCTAATTCATTTATGTGTGAACAAGATTCGTCATTTTTCCAATAACCGGACGCTTCCCTAATATTACAAAAAGCGCCCCAGCCAGTTAAACTCGAATCGGAAAATATTTCGAAACTAAATTGATTAAATCTAAAAGGCGAACAAGCACTATCAATGTGATTTAACCACAAACAAAAATCATCTTGCAATTTTTAAAATTACTGGGTAGGTGAATAATTTGTTCTTGTTGAATAACTGTCATTATTTTGTAAACACAGGTACTTGTGACGTTCAAACAATTTAGTGTATAACCCAGAATATTGAACCGCACGGCAATACAAACCGGCAGACCAATTTATTCTAGCAAAATTGCGAAGTTTGCATTTTCGTTTGTGTGTCCTTTTCTGTTCTTTTTGTCAGGAAGGTATAGTGTCATAAGTTTTGAATCGTAAATAAAACCTAATTTGCATTGTTGTTTTGGTGTAAGTTAACTTTTTCTGTATTGATTATAAAACCTAGATCTGTCAAAACTTTCATTGTGTAATTAACGTTATCGTTACATTCTTTATATGATTGGCCGAAACAAAGGATATCGTTTAAATATATAGCGAATATGTAATCTTTATTTCGTAAGTATTCTAATACGGGTTTAAATAATTTAGTAAAAACGTATGGTGCTGTACATAACCTGCATAACCAGTAACAATACATAAACCAAATGGGAGGCAAGTGAATTCGTACAATCACCGGTGAGGTTTTGATAAGTGCGTGATTTGAAACGCAAGTATTTTCGATATGATTTAGTAACACTGATTAAAAAAGGCCTTTTTAAATTGATAGATGCCATGAAACAGTTTGGTGTTATTAATTTTGAGGCAGTGCGATAATCTTCTATCTTAAAATAACTTTCTTGTTTAGGTTTTTTTTTTGTAACTATTAGTTTAAGTTGATTTTTGTGTCTTTTGCGTAACCTTGCGGGCCTCTGCCGATTTTGCATTATTGGCATATTTACTTTTTCGGACATGCGTCGCCAAAAAATATTTATCTGTGCATGAATTTACGAGGGTATCTCGAAGACCGGTACTTATGGATGACATAAAATTTCTTTCCCATTTTAGTTGAAGTTTTCGAAATTAGACTTCAATAACCGGAGCTAACGCTGCGAGTGCAGTACCTATTTATTTCTGCCTATACATAAGCGAGAAATCCGTTTTAAGAGTTCCGTCAATGCGGTTTTAGCCTCCGGATTTAATAGAGGCGGTACCAACAATTAGCAATTTTGGGAAAAAATATTCCTTTGCTAGTTATTCCTTGACCTCCTTGCAGATGTAGTATAAATCTTTTTTCTCCGTTAAGTTTCGGTACTAAAGAATACACTAGATACAAATTGAGTTTTCGTAAGTACATTTACAATTCCCAATTTTAAGTAATTTAATTAAAGATTTTGAAAATCTGCGGCCTCTTGGGGTGATTTTGTATATGAAACAATACTGTTACTCTGGACTGGTGGGTTATTGAAAGGAATAGTGTAGCCTTCGGCCCATAATAAGACAATAGGATCATTTGTAATGTTCGCCCACCTTTGTGAGAAAAAACGTAAACGTCCTGCGTACAGCCTCTTTTGCGTTAGCGGCGAGCTTGGACGTTTCTGCCACGACGCGGCGGTGAGGCGTGCGGCGGCGGTGAGCGCTCGCGGGCTGCTCTGCGCGGCAGTGGTGGCAGGGCCCGGCTGCTCTGCTGCTGGTGCTGGCGGTGAGGCGTGCGGCGGCGGTAAGCGCTTTCGCGGGCTGCTCTGCGCGGCGGTGGTGGCGGGGCCCGGCTGCTCTGCTGCTGGTGCTGGCAGTGGTGGCGGGCTGACTCTTCCGTGCATACTGCTTGCCCGCTACTTTTGATGGGAGTTTGAAGTTCAGTCTCCGGTTCTGGCGCTTCACCTAGCAACGCTAGGATGTCAGTGTCCAAGACGGCGTCTTCGACTGCGCCCGTCAAGCCATCAGCGTCAGTATCTTGCATTGGGCGGGTCAGGAACAGTCTCCGCCAGCCACTGCAGCTTCGGTTTCGAGTTGGTATGAGCAGCCAGCAAGAACGAAAGTTCTTGTAAAAACTATTAAATTGAAATAGCCCCGAATAGCTATTCGCATTTTTTTACTTTGAGGTAAAGCCCAGAGTAATGGCAGTTACGCATCAGTTTATAATAAAGTGGATGGATACAACCCAGTTATTCATACTAAATAAGTATAAACGGCAGTTGTTCGCATCTTTGAGGGTAAAAGCCCAGAGTATTGGCAGTTACGCATCAGTTTATAATAAAAGTGGATGGATACAACCCAGTTATTCATACTAAATAAGTATAAACGGTAGTTGTTCGCATCTTTGAGGGTAAAAGCCCAGAGTATTGGCAGTTACGCATCAGTTTATAATAAAAGTGGATGGATACAACCCAGTTATTCATACTAAATAAGTATAAACGGTAGTTGTTCGCATCTTTGAGGGTAAAAGCCCAAAGTATTGGCAGTTACGCATCAGTTTTTCATTTAACCTCCCTAATTTTTCACCTAATCCTTTCTTCCGAGTCCTCGTACTTCCGTTTCTTTCCCATGTTCAAATTCAAATAATGGTGCGGCAGGTTCTTTCCCAATGACGTGCGTAGGCTTCGGCACGAAACACATAATGAGGAGTAGATCGCGCCGACCGTTCAGACCGACAGGAGCAGCAGAGTAGGGGGGTAGTGGGGTAAAAAAAAGTTGCCAGTGTTTAAAAAAAAAAAAAAAACAATGTATTTAAAAAATCCGTGTGATAGGCTGATGCGTGGTACACATCTACAATTTGTTAACCAAATCGCAAAGAAAGAAGCTGCGAAACATAATAGAAGATTCTGGAGATCACCCAGACTGGATAACAGCAAGGACACTGATGATGATTTCCGATAAACCAAAAGTACGCATTATCAACTTTAGTAACAAGGAAATAATTCTTGAAAAGAATTGCATCGTGGGTGTGTGCGACCATGTAGCATCATTGCGAAAAACAGAGGCGCACGAAAAGGAACGTGATAAGAAGTGGCAGGAATATGTATAGACTCTACTCGAAAATTGTAAGGGCAATTTAAAAAGTTCGAAAGTCACAAAGTTAAGCAACTGTTGCATAACTTCCATGACATCTTCTCTAAGACCGACAGTGACGTGGGAAGGACCGGGCTCGTCAAACACCATATAGATACGGGCGATACACAGCCGATAAGACAGAGACCACGTCGTATCCCCTTTGCAAGAGAACAGGAAGTGTCGGAAATGCTAAGAGATATGGAGAAAAATCGGATTATCGAAGCGTCTACCAGCCCTTGGTCATCTCCAGTTGTCCTAGTCAAGAAAAAGGATGGCAGTACAAGGTTTTGCGTTGACTACAGGATGTTGAACGATGCCACGTAAAAGGATAGTTATTCTCTGCCACGTATAGATGACACTTTGGACTTGCTAAGTGGCATGAAATGGTTCTCCACAGTTGACCTCAAAAGTGGATATTGGCAAGTGGAAATCTGTCAGCAGAATAAAGAAAAGACCGCTTTCACCACTGGTCCTGGAAACGGTCTCTGGCAATTCAATGTCATGCCTTTTGGACTGTGCAATGCTCCAGCTACATTTGAGCGCCTAATGGAGCGCATCTTGGTGGGGTTGCTTGGTGATGCATGCCTGGTCTATTTGGATGACATCATCATTATGGGACGAAACTTCGCAGAGCACCTACGCAGTTTGGAGAAAGTGTTCCAGAAACTGCGTGAAGCAAATTTAATACTCAGTCCTAGTAAATGTACACTATTCCAGAAAGAGGTTGGATACTTAGGACACATTATTTCGGCGCAAGGAATTCGAACAGACATTGAAAAAATAAAAGCCGTGTCGAAGTGGCCTACCCCTCGTAATAAAACTGAGGTACGCTCTTTCCTGGGTCAGCGACATTCTACTTGTCATTGCCTACAATCGACTGTACCTTCGTTGCCAATAAACTTCATAACCCTTAACCGGCATTTTAGTACCCCTAGCCCGTAACAGTATCATTAACCAAGCTATAAACCAATCTTAAGGATCAGAAGCGTAATTAATTTTTAAAGGAAAGTTCGGTGTTTCCTATCAACTATTTAATTTGATGATTTTAAGAAAATACAAAACGCAGATAGTCGAACACAAAATAATTAACGTCACGGTCAAGTGGACAAAATAATCGAAAAAAAAAAAATTAGCACGTGGCAAATTAGCACGCGGTAATTTGCCACGTGCTAATTATTTGTTTTTTTTTCGGTTACTTTTAAAGAAATAAGTACAACGTGTTAGTTACTTTGCTTTTGTATGTGATTTGCAGTAAACAACCGTTAGTATTTGAATTTTGATTAGTTTAGTGTCGTTTTTGTTGGTTAGTTAAGTAGCGTGTCGTACAATAAATATGCCTAGACGCGAACACACGCCTCGTGAGGATCGTAATGTTTCTCTTAGGCGCGATGATAACCGTAGAGTGCGAAATCGCGAAACGTGTAGTAGATCCAGGCGTCGCGACAGATCTAATAGTCCCGACAGTCCACGTGGGCATCGTGATGGGTCTTTTAGGCCCCGGAATAGCCCTCACCGTGACCCCTTGAATGAAATACTGGATCGGTTAAGTGCTCTGGAAGAACGATTGCCTCCAAGGGCCACGTCTATACCCACCCTTTTACCGTCGCATCCTTGCACTGGAAGCCAGACGCCGGTATTGACTTCAACAGCTGCCGAGGGACCTCTGGGGACACGTGAGGCTGACGCTGCGGACAGGATTGTGGGTGCACTTTCTTCGCTAATTCAAGTAAGACCGAAGCATTACTATATATCTGTGTTTGATCCCAGTTTACACGACTGTGACATACGGTGTGCAGAGGTAGATCAAGCACGCGATCTTAATCATTGGAACGATCAGGAATGTCTGGGGCGCATTGGCAACTGCTTACGTGGTGATGCTAAGGCATGGCTCAATGAGTGGGTGACCAATGACCGGTCATGGACAAACTTCAAAACTGAATACCGGTCTTTGTGTCCGCGCGAAGTTGATATGGCCACTTTACTGTTTGACGTCATGTCCACCAATTCTAATAAGTTCACCACGTACGCGGAATATGCACGAAAGTCTCTGTTGCGTCTGAACATTGTTAGGGGACTTTCGGATGAATTAAAAACCGCTATTGTGATCCGCGGCATTTCAGATCCCCAAGTTAAAGCTGCGTCTACTAACGCCAAGTTGCTGTTGAAGGAATTAGTAGAATTCCTCTCTGTTTACGTAAAGCCCAAAATTGCATCTGCTGTCACCAGCACTGCCGTCATAAGGAAAAAAGACGCATCTAACATTTTTTTTTATGCGAAATATAAAAATATTGGTGCATGCCTTTTTTTACTGATTAAGAATATGCATGTAACTCAATTTGGAAAAAAAAAAATGTTAGATGCGTCTTTTTTCCTTATGACGGCAGAGCAATCCTGCTCGCACGTCAGACCCTGACCCACGGAAACGTAAAGCTTTTGAGCAGTATGATCGATTGGTTTGTTTCACATGCGGTAATGTAGATCACAAACAGGTTCATTGCCTAAAAAAGGTCAAAGAATTCTGAAAATGACACGAAGAGTTCCCATTCTAAAGTTGATTTCACTATCCCTAAAACACAACCGTCAAGTTCGAGTTCCAAGCCATGAAGACTTGCACTTTCTGTAAAAAGAACGGGCATTCTGATGACACTTGTTTTCTTAAACAGCGTATAGGTTTTGCAAAAAAATACTTCTAGAAACGTAAATTTTTGCTCAGAATGTCCTCCGGACATAACAATGCAAACCTGCAGTCACAATGTGCCAGTGGATGTCTTAATTGATTCTGGTTCAGATATTTCTCTTATATCCGATTCTGGTTTAAAGCACTTTAATTTAAATAAGATTCCAACCTATCGTCGTATGCGAGGTATTGGAAGCCAGGATACTTACGGTAGTACTGTAATTGAATTTCCCGAGTTATCCCTAAAAGCCACAGTGTATGCAAGCTCCAATTTTAATAGGCACTGATGTTCTAAACCGTAGTGGCGTTGTTTATTTTCGAACAAATAATTCGCAACGTCGCACTGCTGCGTTGGAAGATGTCTTCAAGCTCCTGGACTGGAAAGGACTTGGCATCAACATCAACGGCGAGTACATCACTAATCTCCGTTTCGCAGATGATATCGTGGTCATGGCTGAGACCCTGGAAGACTTGGGCAAAATGCTCAATGACCTTAGCAGAGCTTCCCAACAAGTGGGTCTAAAAATGAACATGGATAAGACGAAGATCATGTCGAACTCTCATGTCGCATCCACTCCAATTGTAGTTGGTTGCTCTGCACTCGAAGTTGTTGACGAGTATATATACCTGGGACAGAAAGTCCAACTAGGTAGGTCCAACTTCGAGAAAAAGGTGTCTCGGCGAATCCAGCTCGGTTGGGCAGCGTTCGGGAAGCTACGCTACATCTTCTCGTCGTCCAAGATACCACAGTGTCTCAAGACGAAAGTCTTTGACCAGTGTGTGTTGCCAGTGATGACTTACGGAACTGAAACGTGGTCGCTCACAATGGGCCTCATACGAAGGCCCAGAGTCACACAAAGGGCAATGAAAAGAGCGCTAGGAGTTTCTCTGCGTGATCGAATCAGAAATGAGGAGATCCGCAGAAGAACCAAAGTCACCGACATAGCTCTGCGAGTCGCTAAACTTAAGTGGCAGTGGGCAGGGCACATTGCTTGTAGAACCGATGGCCGATGGGGCAGTAAGGTTCTGGAGTGGCGGCCACGTACTGGAAGACGCAGCGTAGGGAGGCCCCCAACAAGGTGGACTGATGACCTGGTGAAGGTCGCGGGAAGCCGATGGATGCGGGCAGCACAAGACCGGTCATCGTGAAAAGCCTTGGGGGAGGCCTTTGTCCAGCAGTGGACATCTATAGGCTGAGGAAGAATTCGCAACGTTTAATAAGAATTCCGTGTGTAAGTAACGTGACAACTGTAGAGTTGGCCCAAATTAAAACTCCGTTAACTGGTAGTGAAAGGGAACGTTTACTAGATTTGATTAAGGAATTTTCTGACACTTTTATTACTGGAACGGCGACTTCCACGGTCAATACGGGAAGTATGGAAATCAGACTTAACAGTGACACCCCAGAAATTATCGATCTTATAAGATCGCAGCATTTTTCGTCTGCGGATAGCTTATAAGCTATCCGCAGACGAAAAATGCTGCGTTCGTGAAATAATAAGCGAGCTTTAGAGTAAGGGTATTATTCGTGATTCTCGGTCTGATTATGCAAGTCCTATCATCCTTGTTAAGAAAAAGGACGGGGCTGATAGGATGTGCGTCGACTACCGGGCCCTAAATGCTGTCACAATTAAGGAACGATTTCCCGTTACCGTTAAGAGATGACCAAATGGATAAACTGGGCAGTTTTAAGTATTGGGCAGTTTTTAGTCTCGATATGGCAACTGGTTTTCACCAATCGCCAATGAAAGATGAAGATTCCATTAGTAAGACGACATTTGTAACATCTGAAGAGTATTACGAGTATTTAATTGTATACCAAAGGATTATCACCAAAACTCTGAAGCGCCTGATAACCGGCAAAGTCCTTATTTATATCGATGATGTACTGGTTATGTCGAATTCTGTAAGCGATGGTCTGGAAACTTTACGCGAGGTTCTTAAGACCTTAACCAACGCAGGATTTTCGGTTCATCTTAAAAAGTGTATGTTTCTGGACACTGAACTTGAATACCTGGGTAGACTTGTAGGACATGGTCAGATTAAGCCGAGTCCAACCAAGACTGAAGCTTTGATTAAGTCTCCTAAACCATCTAATGTAAGGGAGGTTCGTCAGTTTCTGGGACTGGCCGGCTATTTTAAAAGGTACATTGCAGGATACGCATCTAAAACTTCTTGTATTGCCAAGCTTCTCAGAAAGGGTGAACCTTTCGTTTGAGGCGCCGAACAGGATGCCGCACGCGACTACATAATTTAGAGTCTGACTCAGGAACCAGTTTTAGCAATCTTTGACCCTAACCTGCCCACTGAGCTCCATACCGACGCTAGCGTGAGGGTAGGCGGAAGCGCGTTGTCGTCTATTTTAGTAAGTCCACACAATGGGGCCGAGTCGCGTTACCATAGTTATGAACTCGAAACTTTGGCAATTGTTCGTGCATTACAACATTTTCTATACTACTTGATTGGCATAAAATTCAATATTATCACAGATTGTAATTCGTGTAGAGACCTGTTACCGCGTGTGGCCCGTTGGTGGATTTATATGCAAGACTTCCAATTCACGCTGGAATATAGGAAAGGGTGCCTTATGCAACACGCAATTTTCTGAGCCGACAACCCGCTACCGTTCTTCAAATTCAAAATCCACGAAATTGGGCGAAGATTGCTCAGACTGCTGACTGTGAAACTCAAGACTTAATGCAAAAGCTGAGAGAAGGTCAATTAGATTCAACGCAGTTTTTTTTTATCAAAAACAATTTCTTGTATTATAAGTATACAGCAACTAGTGAAGATTTTCGTCTGCTTTGTTTTATTTCTAAGGGACATAGATTAAGTTTGTTAAGAGTTTTTCATGACGATCATGACCATATTGGAATAGATAAAACTATAGATCTAATATTGCGACATTTTTGGTTTCCCGGTTTGCAAGCTTTTAATACGCTAAAAATACGTTGGCCATTGTATTGTATGCTTTGCTCATATAAAGGTGCCTCGAGCGCCAAGCCAACCCATAGTCTTGGAAGAAGCCAAAAATACCGTTTTCAGTAATTCATACAGATGTTCTTGGTCCCTTAACTGAGTCAAATGGTTTCCGATATATATGTACTATTAGTTGTAGATTCTTTTTCAAAGTACTGTCTATTGTATGCTCTGTATCGACAAGATACCGCCGAATTGAAGCGGGTATTTTCTAATGCTGTCCCTTTGTTTGGCAGACCATCAACTATCGTATGTGACCGCGGCAGGATGTTTGAGAGCTCGTCCTTTCAAGATTGGGCTAATGAGCTTGGCTGTGACGTACATTTTATCACGCCGACAATGCATCGTGAGAATGAACAGGCCGAGCGATACTGTCGAACGGTGCTCAACATGCTGCGAACAGAAGTCAACAGTAAGGGTGCCCAATGGGCCGATGTTCTATGGAAAGTTCAGCTAACCTTAAACATCACAAGGCAAGCAACAACTCGCACGTCTAGAGATGGGCAAACAACCGGGTTTAAACCCTATTACTGGGTTAAAACCCAATAAAGACCCATTTATTCCCTCCCACCGGGTTTTTATTTTAATTATAATTTAAACACGGTAAATGTAAATATTTGTGAATATTATAGTCCGTATTATATAGTATTGTAATAGTAAGAGTCATCGTCCGTTTTTTGAAGAAAAAAAGGCTATTTTTAGATTAGATTATATACTATACTTCTTCTTCTTCAGCCTATAGAGGTTCACTGCTGAACAAAGGTCTCCCCCAAGGCTTTTTCACGATGACCGGTCTTGTGCTGCTCACATCCGTCGGCTTCCCGCGACTTTCACCAGGTCATCGGTCCGCCTTGTTGGGGGCCTATTTACGCTGCATCTTCCGGTACGTGGCCGCTACTTCAGAAACTTACTACCCCGTCGGCCATCGGTTCTACGAGCAATGTGCCACTTAATTTTAGCGACTTGAAGAGCTATGTCGGTGACTTTGGTTCTTCTGCGGATCTCCTCATCTCTGATTCGATCGCGCCGAGAAATTCCGAGCATAGGTCTTTCCATCGCCCTTTGTGTAACTCTTAGCCTTCGTATGAGGCTCATTGTGAGCGACCACGTTTCAGTTCCGTAAGTCATCACTAGAAACATACACTGATCAAAGACTTTAGTCTTGAGACACTGTGGTATCTTGGACGACGCGAAGATGTAGCGTAGCTTCGCGATTGCTGCCCAGCCGAGCTGGATTCGACGAGACACCTCTTTCTCGAAGTTGGACTGTTTGTCCCAGGTATATATGGTTATGTATACTCGTTAACAACTTCGAGTGCAGAGAAACGTACGTACGTAAACGAAAAAAAGAGAAAAAAGAGAGAGAGTGAGAGAAAGGAGAGTTCGACATGATCTTCGTCTTATCCATGTTCATCTTTAGACCCACTTAGGAAGCTCTGCTGAGGTCATTGTGCAATTCGCCCAAGTCGTCCAGGGTCTCCGCTATGACCACGGTATCATCTGCAAAACGGAGATTAATTATGTACTCGCGGTTGATGTTGATGACAAGTCCTTTCCAGTCCAGGAGCTTGAAGATATCTTCCAACGCAGCAATGAACAATTTGGGAGATATGACATCTCCTTGTCTCACTCTAGGCTGCAGTTGGATCGGTTTCTAGTCCTGATGCTGGAGACGGACTGACATGGTGGCGTTTTTGTACAAACACTCACCCCAATGTGTCGATAGTCAATTTGGCACCGCTGGAGAGACTGTAGCACCGCCCAAGTCTCGATCAAATCGAAGGCCTTCTCATATTCCACAAACGCTAAGCATAGTGGTTTGTTATACTCCTCGGACTTCTGTATAACTTGCCGCAGCGTATATATGTGATCTATGATGCTAAAGCCTTTTTGGAAGCCTGCTATATAAAGCCTTTGCGGAGCGAGACGATTCACGATGACCCTAGAAAACAGCTTATAGACATGGCTCAGGAGGGATATCGGTCTGTAGTTTTTCAGTAAGGTATTATCACCTTTTTTGAAAAATAATACCACCACGCTCATGTGCCATGCCGAAGGCGTTTCGCCTTTGAAAATGACGGAATCAATTAGCTTCTGAAGCGCTTTAAGAACCGGTTTGCCACCTGCTTTCAGAAGCTCAGCGGTAATTCCATCATCTCCAGCCACCTTATCGTTCTTGAGCTGTTTCAGGGCTATACTAATCTCGTACAGGCTGACGTCCGGGATGTCGTTGGTGTAGTGTCGGGTTAGTCTGGCTCTAGGATCATTGGCCAGGCTCACAACAGGTGCGCGTGTTGATGTGTATAACTCTCCGTAGAATTTCTCAATTTCACCCAAAAAGCTGGGGGTGGAAGTGACGATCCTACCATCCCCATTCTTCAGCTTCGTCAGTAGGCTCTGTCGAACAGACAAATCTCTTGCGAACACTTTGGAACCTTTGTTCCGCTTGATAGCCTCTTTAATACAATTTGTATTAAATTGGCGTATATCGCGAGTCAGAGACTTTGAGATTTGTCTGTTAAGGCATCTGATACGCGAAGCGTCATCAGGGGATTTTAAGACCACTTCCCGTCTTTCTTCTATTAGCCGACGGGTGGGACAGGAGATCTTCTTCTGTCCTTTTGAAGGGAAGGTTTTGAAGAACTTGGACCCTTCCGTATGCAGTTTCCACAAACCTGTTGTTATAGTGGTCCACCTCTACGCATTCACCGAGGCATTCAAAGCGATTTTGCAGTTCGATGTGAAAGCTTTTAGAGTTTTGGAGCTGGGTTGATGCTGGACGGAGCGTAGACTTCATAAATCGAGAGCATTCGAACCTAATGTTGAGGTTCAAGATGCCTCTAACAATATGGTGATCACTCCCGGTTTAAACCGCATAGAGCACGAAGACATCGATGAACATTTGCCTTCTCGTTGATATTATGAAGTCTATCTCGTTTTTGGTCTCACCATCGGTGCTAATCCAGCTCCACTTGAGGTACAATGGTTTCTTGAAAAAAGAATTCATCACAAAGACTCCTTCCTTTTCCATGAAGTCCTAGCATCTGATCTCGGGGATTCCGATTTCCAACTCTAAATTGCCCCACTTTCATCTCGTCCGCCTTTCGCATGCCCAGTTTTGCGTAAAAGTCCCCCATGACAACAGTGTAGTGGGTTTAAGAGGCAAATATGTGTCTACTGACGTCTTCATATATAACCTCCACCTCACTATACAGTACGCGGCGCAGTACAGCTGATTTTCGGGTCTTAAATCGAAATGTGATGCAGAATACGGCGTGCAGGACTGTGCGTAACCACATAACTTCGAATAACATTATATATTTCCGAAACTGCAATGGTTAACGAGAAAACTGGAACGCAAAATCTGAAACGGCCGCCATTTTGGTTCAAGTTATATTCCGAGTACTGCATATTTCTTTGGATACCCTTGAAAGATGTAGTGAAGAATGTTAATTCATAGGATGGACTCTTAAATCAGCAGTAAAGTGTATGTCTTAAACTACTGTAACTATTATTTTAAAATAGGCTTGATCATACAATGAATGGACTGTGATGAAATATCACGTTCGAAAAGTAAGTGGTCAAACTTGCTGTGATCTAAAATGCACTACTATTAGTGATATTTATACTCCAAAAAACACTAGAAGTACCTAAGTCGTGTTAGGTCCACAATCCATCCCTATAAAGTGCGTATGTTTGTATGTCTGTCTGTATGTATGTGCCCGAAGTTGCTCAAAACCCTCACCACTATAGATAATCATATAGATCAGGATGCGCTGAGTTCAAAAAACTATTTTCTATTTTTCCGTTATCGCAACTAGCCTTCTATGCTTAAAACCGATTTGAAAAAAAAAATGCAAGGGGTTTCTATTGATACTTTTGATACGCAAATTAATGTGGCTCCAATTTACACAGCAAGGATTTTAATCAAGCAAAAAAAATTAAAAGAAATGATAATAAAAATAAAAAAAATTATGAGTGAACATATGGATGTGCCGAATGTGCACATGACGTGCTGGCATGTCTTGTGCCAGCACGTCACGTTTGACATCGCCGGAACGTCCACTATGAGCTGTTCAGCGTCGTGTAGTGAATTTTGTTTTCGTTTCGAATCGATGTTTCGTTTTCGATTCTTCAAAATGGAGCAAATTTTAAGTCAGTGTGACCATATGTGGCAGGATCCTGCCTTTTTGGCAGTTTTAGCCCTTTATTTTACTCTCTGGCACTTTTGTTTGATGTTTTAGAAATCTGGCAGGTTTTGGCAGTATTGACCTTGTATTAATAATATAAGCTGACAAATTTGGCAGTATAGCCGCTAGCCGCTGCAGCCCACAAAAAGAGCTGGATGCAGTATCCAATTTCTAATTCAAATAATTCTTTATTCAAGTAGGCTTAGATACAAGCACTTTCGAATCGTCAGTTACAACCAGAGAACAGAGCAATTTGTTGTTAGGAACAATACAAAATAAATAAAATGATAAAAATAAAAAGCCTAAAAGTATGGCAAAAGAAAAAAAAACTGGAATGTATCTAGAACAAAATTCTTATGTCAAATAAAACAAAAAAATAGTATTTAATAAAAATAATCTAGAATGTTTCTAGAAGGAAATTCTAATGTCAATATGTAAAAACTAAATTATGGCTAAAAATTATTACCCTAAGAGGTAATCGTTCAGAAACGCTTGTTTCTGAACGATTACCTCTTAAGGTATTAATTTTTTTAGGGTATTAGTTTTAGTCTTTTTATCCTTCTAAATACAACTTTGATTTAGACTAATCTCTCACGAGGTTTTATCATTCATGTAGTCCTGTATGTTATAATAAGATTTAGAAATCAGTTTACGTTTTACTATATTTTTGAATTTATAAATAGATAAGTCAGTATCGTAGTAGTCGGTATTTTAAAATGCCTATGACAACACTGGCAACGCAAAGACCTTTCGTTCAGGGATTTCCCATAACATCAATAGTTGGATTTGTAATACCTTCCATTTTAAACTTTAAACTGCCGAGTAAAATGTTTATAATAATATAGTATCTTTGTGTGTGTGTGTGTGTGTGTGTGTGTGTCAGTTGTTTCTTATTAGTCGCCTAGTCGGACTAGAAGAAAAACTGTCAGAAAAACTATTTTGTTTCGAATTTCGTGCGGTGTGAGTGTGAAGGTTTTTCATTCTTGATTAAACATGAAACGTAAATATGAACGATTATATCGTGTAGAGTGGGAGCAGGATCCATTACTTTCGTCCTGGATAACAAAAGCGTAAGATGAAGATGTAGCATGGTGTAAAGCATGTAACACTAAGTTAACGCCTAGATTGTCTATCATAAGAGAACATGCAAACACTACAAAGCACAAGAAGAACATGATCGGATATAGTGGGCAGTCATCGGTAAGTACATTGTTCAGGTGAGACATTTTTACATATAAAAATGCTCCCACACAGCAGTAATTTAACCTTTAAAAATATCGCGTAGCACGATAATATTCTAGAATACGGTGTGTAAAATACTCTAAAAACATTGATATAATATTAAACTAAATATCAAAGTTTAAAAAGATATACAATTAATGTTATGTAACATTCTCTAACGTTACACCTGTGTGGCAGCTTAACAGGAAAATTGTAGGGAGTATTAGTAAGTCAAGTTAGTAGTAGCATTACTATTAACATTTCTTTGTAATTTCAGGTGCAAAAGTTTTTTAAGACGTCTTCACTAGAAGATCAGGTGAAGAAAGCAGAGCTCAACATGTGTGCTCTGTTGGTAGAACATAATTTACCCTTTCGCGTCATGGATCCTATGAGTGAAATTATTTCAAAATGCTTTACCGATCCAGAGGTGGCTAAATCTTTCTCCTGTAAACGAACCAAAGCAGCTGCGGTAACATATAATGTTTTGAAGCCGGAAGTGGAGAGGGAAATGCAGGCAGATTTAAGATCATGTCAGAATGTTAGTACCCGTGCACTGGTATATTCTTTGATCATAGATGAGAGTACAGACGTTTCATCGACGAAAATGCTTGTTATAGTTATTAAATACTATTCTGAGAAGTCACTAGCGTCGAAAACAAAATTTCTAACTATGGTAGATTTAGAAGGGGAATCGGCACAGAATTTGTTTGACGCTCTTTCAAAAGCTTTACGGGACTCAAACCTTGATTTAAAAGATGCCGTTGGTTTCGGAGCCGACACTACCAATGTAATGTTTGGTGAACATGGTGGTATTATTGCTAAAATTAAGAATGTGAATCCGCATTGCTTATTTATTAAATGTGTTTGTCATTCCGCGGCTTTATCTGTTAGTCACGCAACCAAAGACACATTACCAAGAGCTGTGAATCAAATAGTCAAAGAAGTTTATGGGTATTTTGCTCACAGTAGCAAAAGGCAGAGGGAATTTTCAGAGTTCCAAGAATTTGTAAATACGGATAAACATAAAATACTACAACATTACGATATTCGTTGGCTCTCATTCCACTCCTGTGTCAACAGAAATCTTGAGCAATGGGATGCGCTAAAAGTTTACTTTCAAGGCCAGTATTTGCACGACAAAAATATATCCTCTCAATTTTTATACGAGAGCTTTAATAACAAAATATTTAAACTATATTTTTATGCACTTGACTACATTCTGCCTATTGTCAATAAATTAAATACGGTATTTCAAGGGGATTATACGACAGTACACTTAGTTTATAAAGACGTGTCTGAAATGTTTATGGCATTGTTAAGCTGTTACATGAAAGTCAATTACGTTAAGAGTACAGACCCACTTCTTCTAGATCCGACATCCAGCGTTAACTACTTACCTTTGAAGGATATGTATTTAGGTGTTAACGTCGGCATAGAAATTACTTGTTTAGCAAGAGACATAAATCTGAAACCTGCAATACAAACGTTTCTTGAGCATATGCAATCCTTTCTTATTCAACTTTCATGTCAGCTTAAAACACGTCTACCATTAAATGACCTTTTTAAGCAATTACAGTTCTTAGCTCCTCAAGACGTTGTATACAAGGAGTTTTCTTCGATAGCAAATGTTATTACGCAATTCCCAAATCTTGTTGATGAGCATACAATTCAAAAAGTTGACGACGAATACAGACAATTAAAACTTGACAAAGATGTTAGTGATTTATTAGAATCTGGCGGAAGTAATGCTAACACAACTCTAAATATTGATAAATTTTGGGGTGCCATCGGTAAAATTCGAAATTCAAATGGAGACTTAAAATATGTTAATGTTTATAATTTTGTAAAAGGTTTGTTGTGTTTACCAATGTCGAATGCTGCTTGTGAAAGGATATTCTCGCAAATCAACCTGATAAAAACAAAAACGCGGAATAGATTCATTAATAAACATGTCGCCGCTATTTTACATGTTAAACAGGGCATTAGTGAATATGGTGATTGCGTTTCATTTCAGCCAACTAAAGAAATGATTAATCAAATGTCAAAAGCGATGTATAAAGAAACTGATGAAGAAGAATACGACGCTAATACGAATGTGTAATTTAATTCAGTTCACTTTTAGACTTTAAGATCAATTATTTTAAATAAAACTTTAAAAATAATGTGTTTATTTATATTAAACCTTTAGATTATATTGGCATTATTTTGGCATTTTCTGCTTTTGATTTTGGCAGGATTTGTCAGTTTTCTTGTCTAAGTGGGGCAGGATCTCTAATTTAAGGTTGGTCACACTGTTTTAAGTGAAAAATTGGATGAAGCTGCACTGGAATCACTCAGCAATCCTGAAGGACTTGTGCAAGGAGCCGTGATCGTGAATTTTTTCACCCAACTAAAGGAATCTACAGACATACCTGTTTCGTTCGTTCACCCCCTCTACACTGCTAACTTCTATGTGCCGGGGGAGAATCTATTCGAACGTATACAAAGCAATCACGCTGACTATTCAGTTGTCCCGTTTGTAATCGGCGGCACAAACTTCGACATTCTGTTGGTTCCTTTCCATGTGCGACAAAAGGATGCGTGGGTGGGCGGTGAACACTGGATGTTGGCGATTCTGGACATCCGACAAGGATCAGGAGGCCATGACAACTTCGTGCTTTTCGATCCAAAACCGAGACGTGATGAGCGAGGACGTGCAATCTTCGACAATTCTCATCGTCAAGTGCTGAGACATATCTTAAGAGGTCTCAATCTTAGAAATGCAACGCGAACAACGTCTTCAAGAAACTCGCCTGCGAAATGCCGCAGAACGGGATGCTGAAACCCCCGAGCAACGCGAGCAACGTCTTCAAGAAACTCGCCTGCGAAATGCCGCAGAACGGGATGCTGAAACCCCCGAGCAACGCGAGCAACGTCTTCAAGAGGATCGTCAGCGAAAAGCCGCACAACGGGATGCAGAAACGCCAGAGCAACGCGAGGTACGTCTTCAAGAGGATCGCCAGCGAAAAGCCGCCCAACGGGATGCAGAAACGCCCGAGCAACGTCTTCAAGAAACTCGCCTGCGAAATGCCGTACAACGGGATGCAGAAAGCGATGAGCAATTAGCTCGGCGTCTCGAAGAATGTCGTCAAAGGATGGCGAGACTTAGGCGATATCGCAACGAAAGGCACGTAGGCCAATTTTATAAAGAGGCTATGGATGCTTCAGTTATCAGTTACAGTCGTCTTGGGCCATTTAATGTTCGTTGCTGTCATTGTGGAGCTAAACATTTTCCTGAAGAACGTCTACAGAGACAAAGTGTTGGAAACTCTTTTGGTGACTGCTGTAAGCATGGCAGAATACGACCAGCCACTAATGACTTCCCTAATGGCGTACCAATAAACGCTACTTTTCCTGAAGAACTCAAGATGTTGTTCTTGAAGACGCATCCAAGATCGAGCGAATACCGATTCCACGACCGCATACGAAATTTAAACATCAGTTTCGCCTTTGCATCTTTCTGCGTTGATAAAGATCGCACTCCATCGAGTGGTATGTACGCATTCACAGTGAGTGGCCAGATTTATCATAAGCTCAACATAGCCGCGCATCCAGACCAAGATGAACGTCATGAGTATGGTCAGGTATATTTCATGGACCCGGAAGAGGCAGTCGAAGAACGCGTTAGGCATCCCGCGAACTTGACTCAACGTCACCAACACCAAGCCCTTAATCGTGAATTAGTTGAACTCATTGACAAAATCCTCCGTGAAAACAACGTATTCGCCGAATCATTCGAACTAATGAAAGCTGTTGAACTGCAAGTGAATGACCACGCAAAAAGGACGAATGTTGAACCACCTCAAGTTCAACTGGTATTTAAAGCGCAACCACAAGTTAACCCTAACACTTATAATCCACCCGTGGTGAATGAAGTTGCTGCTGTCATTGTCCTCAATGCCGATGGAAGTATCCCCAATAACTATGTTGTCGTCCACCCTCGACCATTGGCTCAAAATCGTAGTATCGCCGGATTACCAAATTTACCATCGCTAACAATTCGGCAACATGGAAAAGAACTTCGAATTCTTTCAAATATGGACGCTCGAATTGAACCTATGGTGTATCCATTATTTTATCACTCCGGAACGTTTGGATGGCACGACGGTCTACGGCATATTGCTGTGAACGGTAGCCTCAAGAAACTCACTCGACTGATGTTAGCGAAATATCGATTCGCATTTCGTTATGGTGCGCCAGAAGAGATACCCGCAGCTATGTCTTTCCCACCATTTAATCCATTACATTTCGGAGAGAAGTTGTTCCAACAATATGCTGTCGACACTTTCATACGCATTGATAGGGACCGCATCCAATGGATAAAAAATAATCAGAAACAGATTCGCGCAGATAATTATGTCGCTGTGAATGAAATGCTTGCCAAGTTGGCTGAAAAGGAAGAAGCCACCATCGAGCGAAAAATCATTTTACCTTCCACGTATCCCAGATCATCTCGCTTTTACACTGAACACTATGAGGACGCTATGGCTCTGGTTCGTCGATTCGGTACTCCGGATTTTTTTGTCACTATGACCTGTAACCCTAAGTGGCCCGAAATCCAGGAAGCTCTCCGTTATAAAGGTGGCACTAATCAAACAGTGCAGCAAAGTGCTAATATGCGGCCCGATATTGTTACGCGTACCTTTAAGCTCAAGGCCGATCAACTAATCGACGATATTTCGAAGCACAACATATTTGGAAAAGCTGCAGCATTTGTATCCGTCATTGAGTTCCAAAAAAGAGGCCTCCCACATTTGCATCTTTTGGTTATTTTACATCGCGACGATAAGATTGTCAGCCCTGAACAAGTCGATGACTTTATCTGTGCCGAAATTCCCGATCGTGAACAGGAACGAGCACTGTACGATATTGTCGAACAGCAGATGATTCATGGCCCATGCGGTCAACTCAAGCCGGACGCACCTTGTATGAGAGATGGAAAATGTCGGTGGAATTATCCAAAAGAGTATCAAGAATGTACGGTACTTGCTGACAACAAACCACCAATGTATCGACGTCGTCAAAGGGCTTTTGGCGATTTTCGGATTTTCAGAAGAGATGCGAATGGATGTCATTTGCATGGACATTCGCAATGTAGCGCCCTACAATCCCTGGCTGTCGAAACGCTACAACTATCATATCAATGTTGAATACGTCGGTGGAGTAACAGCAGTAAAATACCTCTACAAATATATTTTCAAAGGGCATGATTCAGCACGCATTGATATAGTCAATGACGACAAGCGTATTATCTACGATGAATGTGAGACGCATATACAAGGGAGATATATCAGTGCGTGTGAAGCCTGCTGGAGAATCTTCGAATTTGAATTACAACGACGCAGCCATAGTGTTCAACGGTTGCATGTGCATCTGAAAGACCAATTCAGACCAGGCCAAGAAGAGCTTCCAGAGGATCTAATTGACGTACCACAGAAAAACTCAACACTTGAAGCGTGGTTCAAATTGAACGTTAATCTCAAATATCTTCAAGTAAAACAAGCCGCACTGCGTCGAATTGAGGCTGAAAATTCACGGAGGCTGGCTCCTATTGAGCGAAACATATTAGCACAGCGTTCCGAGTACGAATTCTATTGGAAAGTTCCAGAATTATACACTTGGCATGGAAAAACCAGCGAATGGAAGCTTCAAAAGAGAACAACAAAAAAAATTGGACGCATGTGGGTCGTTCTTCTTTTTTATCGACAATGACTTGTCTTCGCCGCAAAAAAAAATATATTTTGATCATAAACATTAAATTACTTAAAATGCAATAATTTTAATATTCTCAAAACTAGATTTTATTCCTAATTATTTTTTACAAAATCAGTGTGACAGAGTATACAAAAAGCGTGACGGAGGTGTTATACATACAAATAAAGTGTGTCCCCCTATGACTAGTAATGTAAACAAACTGCTCTCGTAAAAAAAAATCACATTGAAAGTTTCTATTCAAGAACATTTACTGAACTACTTAAACATTTTTATTACATTAATAAGAAGAAATAATTTTTAATGTTTATATTATTAAATAAAATTTTATTGGCTGTCTCCCGATGTATATGATTTTAGTTGCTACCTTCTGTCACTCATTTTATGGTACAAAATAGTGTCCGTTAGAAACTTTGAGCTTGGTCACTAGGTTCGAAAATAGTTCCTCTCCACCCCGCACTCGCACTATACGATCCCAAGCCCCAGCAATACCAGTCAGTCGCTCGCAAACAGTAAAAGGAGGTGCGTGTGTTTATTTAGCGACCGCTCTGTCACGTAAGTTACGACTTCCAAATGTTATTCTAATTTCGGGGTTTTAATATTATTTGATTAATTTATGATAAATATTTAATATATACCCAGTTTTATGCGTAAATTATAACTAGGAAAATGCTGAACATCTCGAACACTACTATTTTACACCTCTGTCACGTAGCACCTCTGTCATGAAAATGTGTGACAGAGTGGTATAACTCGTGACGGGGGGGTCATTTTTGTATGGAACTTAGAGCCTTAGTTTATATCCATAATAGATGATTGCTAGTTTTTTTATGTTGGTTATTCTATCGTCAACCATTTTGTTTATGGTATTGCCATCAAATAAATGAAAAAATGGCATTATCTGCGGCTGAAAGACAGCGACAGTGTCATGAAAAAAGAAAGTTTAACCCTGAACTTGTTGCCGAAGTAAAACGTAAAGATTTAGAAAGACATCATGCTCGCAAAACGATTAGTTAAGGATATGACACCAAAAGAACATAAAAAATAAAAAGACAATGGCAGATTAGAAATAACAAGAGAAGAGAAAGACGGAAAACTGTGCAGAACGTTTTGTTTAAAACTCCGGCTTCTACACCGCCTCCTTCAAGTCCCAGACTACTTCCATGAAGTCCCAGATCTCGTTCAGTGACTCCAGCCTCGTCTGTTGCCAGTAGCAGGGGAAGAAAACAAGTGCGTGTGTTATAGACAAAATATTCACCTTCAAAACCAAATACAAGAATTACTAAGAAAAGTACAGAAATACAAGAAAAGACTTCAGCGACAGAAAAAGAAACAAAATAAAGTGCTTACAACAAGCAACTCAAAGTAAAAAAGAAAATGAAAATGGCAAAAAAGAATACAGAGAATATACTATCTTATCAAATACCATTAAGAAACATTACAAGCACATAAAAGACCACAAAATAAAACGCTATGTTAAAAGTATATTTGAAGACCCAGCAATTCAACGTTCCAGACAAAAAATTCAATTGGCAATGAAGTATAGTTCAGTGAAGAAGTATAGTTCCATCTTGGCAAAACATACTATATTAAAACAAAGAATTCATGATTATCATCTCTGGCATGGTGTGTCAGGGGCCACTGTTGGAAAAAAAGGAAAATGAAGGAAATAATTTTGTAGGACACTAAGAAAAATCCCAATAAGTCATTTCTAAAAGAGGGCCCCAACGTTAAATTTCACTACAGTTATTTTTCAAAATTTAAGCCGTTTTATGTCGTACCTTCAGTTGACAGTCGTAAAACCTGTATGTGCAAGTTACACGCAAACATTGCATTCATGAGAGTTATTTTGTATAAAAATAAAGTTATCAAGACAAATGACATGAACCAGATAATCATACAAACTGTATGCGATATTAATTCATTACCACTCCGTCACTTCGTTAACCACTCTGTCACAATTTTGTCCCCCTTAAAATTTTAGTTCAAAGTAAGATAAGAACCACTTTATTTTTAGTATTTATAAAAATAACGTTTTCTAGTATTATATGCTGAATAATAAAGATGTTCACAATATTTTGAAGCGACTTTATTGGGCGAATTTCATAATATTAAAAAGTTTTATGTCTTATTAAGCAAAAATGTGACAGAGTGGTATTGGATAATTTAAAAAAAATATTGTTTAAAAAAATCCGTCCAATGGAGCTAGATAATAGTAAATGCTTATATTTTTGATAAGAAAGTAATAAGAAACAGATGTTCTGATTTAAAATGAAACAGAAAAAAAAATAAATGCTTTTGTGACTGAGGTGTTATTTTTTTCATACCATTCCTACGAAATTTGAAATAAAATGGAAATTACATGTAATACTTCGCTGCATTAAATGTTTTTGTAATCTAGAATAATGAGGCAATAATTTAAATCACATTTCACTAAATAAATCACAAGTTTAGTTTTTTATCAAATATAAAAAATTGCCGGTCAGATTGTCGATAAAAAAGAAGAACGTCCCATGTATGCAGTTCCGCCCACAAATATTGATTCGTATTATTTGCGTATACTGTTATATCACGTCAAAGGTGCAACTTGCCACGAAGATCTTCTCATCGTTGATGGAGTTCAACACAACAGTTATAAGAATGCCTGTCTAGCACGCGGACTTGCCTATGACGACAGTGAATGGTACGCCGGTCTCGAAGAACATCGGACCTTTAAAATGCCTCGCTCAATGAGAACATTCTTTGCGTTAATTCTTATGCATGGCGCTCCATCCGATCCTAAACGATTGTGGGAACAGTTCAAGAATGATCTAGCTAAAGATTTCATTCATAAGGCTCAAAAAGAAAACACACCAATCAATGATGCGATCAAAAAGGCATATCGAATCATTGCCTATATCCTGGAGACTGAATCACCCGGTGGTCGGAAATTTGATTATTGGGTGAAAACATACGATATGGATCCGGTTGATTGTTTCGAACAAGAAGATGATCATTTGAGTAATATGATGAACTCTCAGGAAACTGAAGTATCGGGTATTCAGCTTTATGAACAACTTAACTTGGAACAACGTCAAGCCGCTGATGCTATTCTCGGAGCAGCAAATGGAGAAGACTCCATTTCGAAATTCTTTTTCATAGACGGTCCCGGTGGTACAGGAAAGTCTTTCCTTTTCAGAGCGCTGTATTATGTTCTCACAGCCCAAGGTAAACGGGTTCAAAATATGGGATCAACAGGAATTGCTGCTACTCTTCTGGAAGGGGGAATGACTGCCCATAAAGCCTTCGGATTAGATGTGCCACTGACGTCCGACTCTGAATCCCGAATCAAGGCTGGCACCAGAAAAGGCAATCAATTGAAAGATATCGACGTATTCTTCCTCGACGAAGCGCCAATGCTGCCACGCTATGGATTGGAGTGCATAAATAGGAAGCTGAAAGAGTTACGATCGTGTAATTCAGCTTTTGGAGGAGCAGTCATGGTGCTCGGCGGTGATTTTCGGCAATGCTTGCCAGTGCAACCGCGTGCCAATCAGAGCGAAGTTCGAAATTTGTCCACCAAAGCGAGTCCTCTTTGGGCATCTGTCCGAACGCTCAGGTTGACTCAGAACATGCGGATCGACCCTCAGGAGATCGCCTTCAAAGAGTGGACTCTAAAAGTGGGCGATGGCACAATTCCTGCGAACGAAGTCGTTCAAATTGCGCTTCCAGCTGAAATCATCTCAAGTGGTGATCTTGTGGAGGAAGTATTCGGCCCATGTTTCGCACCGCTCAACAGTGAAGCAATGGCAAGGCGGGCTGTTTACTAAACATTAATTTAACATTTAGTGATACCACTTCTTGAGGTGGCGTTGTATCTTTGACTGCCTTTTCTGCAACAAAAAACATTTTTTTAAGTCTTGAATACAACTGCTTTATTCTAAGTGTCAAATTATATGATATCAGTGTGAAATAAATATTGACTAAACATTACATCATTTTGTTTACTAAACATTAATTTAACATTTAGTGATACCACGCCTTGAGGTGGCGTTGTATCTTTGACTGCCTTTTCTGCAACAAAAAACAATTTTTTTAAGTCTTGAATACAACTGCTTTATTCTAAGTGTCAAATTATATGATATCAGTTTGAAATAAATATTGACTAAACATAAAAAAAGATTGCTTCCTTTGACACCGTTCATAGACAATCATAACCTCATTCGCGTCGGGAGGCTCGATAACTCCCCCTACGATTTTAGTGTGAAACATCCTATTATTTTATGTAGTAAGCACATACTTACAAAACTCATCTTTCAAATGCAACATTTAAAGCTTCTGCATGCTGGTCCACAGTTGTTATTGTCCCATATAAGACAAACTTATTGGCCTCTAGGTGGCAGAAACCTGTCTAGATATGTCGTGAATAAATAAATGTCTTAAGTGTTTCAAACATAAAGCTCAGAATATACAACCTATAATGGGTCAACTACCAAGCTCAAGAACAAATCTTGAGTTTCCTTTTTTAAATAGCTACGTTGACTATGCTGGGCCAGTATTGGTGGCCAATCGTAGGGGCCGAGGATGCAAACTTACAAAATCCTATATGTGCATCTTTGTTTGCTCAGCAGTAAAAGCCGTACATTTGGAGCTTGTCACCGACCTCACCACTGAAGCCTACATGGCCGCTCTAAATCGTTTCGTGTCGCGTCGTGGCAAGCCTCAAAGCATTACGTCCGATAACGGGACTAACTTTGTGGGCGCATCAAACGAGATGTATAGGTTCTTGCAATCATCGAGTGTTGCATCTGAAATGGCGCAGCAGGGTATCGAATTTATTTTCACGCCTGCATACAGCCCTCATTTTAATTCATTAGCTGAAGCGGCTGTAAAGTCATGTAAGCATCATTTAAAACGGCTACTGCATCTTACTCATTTCACCTTCGAAGAGATGGCTACTTGTCTCATTCACATAGAGGCGGTTCTTAAGGCCTTCTTACTCCTCTTTCTTCAGACCCTAATGATTTTTCGGTACTCACTCCATTCCACTTCCTAATTGGACGGCCATTCTTATCAGTACCACATCCTCAGGTGACTGAAGCCAACATCACGCGCTTGGATCGTTGGAAGAGAATCCAGCACATCAGGCAGCATTTCTGGCGACGATTTCATAACGAATACACTTCTCGGCTGCAGGCCAAATCCAAGTGGTTTCATTCCAGAGGTGAAGTGAAGCCGGGATCCTTAGTCCTGATAAAGGACAAAGCGACGCCGCCTCTGCTCTGGTCCCTGGGCCGGGTCACGAAGACCTATCCTGGTGTCGACGGGGTCACGAGAGTGGCTGAACTGAGAACAAGGCGGGGCACCATTCGTCGTGCCTTCAACTGCATCTGCCCCCTTCCAGTCGAAGATTGAAGAGTTCTCTTCAACCCGGGGAATATGTCGGCGCATGACGTATGCGCGTGATTGGCCGCGCGGCGCGGGGTGCGGGGCGGCGAGCTCGGTACGCGCCGCCAGCGCGGTCGTCGCGCCTCGCCACTAGCTGACAGACGCGCTCCGCCATCGGGCATTTCCATCGTTCTTTGTTGTTAATTGCAGAAATACACCTATTTTTAATACAGTCCGCTTATATTATTTGCACCACTGAGCCCAACCACGGGCTATTCTGTGCCCATTCAATCGCCAAACCGCGAAGCATAACGACGCTGTCCTCGCACGATTGAGTGGTGAATGGAAAATCTTCTACAGCTCTGACGCATCTAGGGACAACATTGAGGATGGTCCTCAAATTCCTCTCGAATTCCTCAACTCTCTGGAGTCATCGGACCTTCCTCCTCACGAATTGAAACTGAAACTCGGTGCAGTGGTGATGCTTCTAAGAAACCTAAATGTTCACGAAGGTTTGTGCAACGGTACACGGATCATCGTGACATATCTAGGAAACAATGTTATCCGGGGCCGCATAGTTACCGAAGGAGCACACCGCAACAAGCTGATAAGCATTCCCCGAGTAACTCTGGAATCCAACAAGCAATTCGGAGTGAAAATGGCGCGCCACCAGTTTCCGATCAAGCCTGCTTTGGCAATGACCATCCACAAGGCCCAAGGTCAAACATTTGATTTCATCGGAGCAGATCTCACCAATGAAGTTTTCGGCCATGGTCAATTGTATGTTGTCGTCTCGAGAGCCAGACGAGAATCGAACCTCAAAATTCTTCTGCCATCGGAAATCATCGTGACCAAAAATATTGTTGATACTTTAATGCTTCGTACCGGTTAATAAAAAGATTTACCTAATTAAATGTTTACTTATCAATAACTGCTTATTATTTTCGTCTGTAGATAGAAATTTACCAGCTAATATTAATATATTTTAATGTACGATAATAAAGAAATAGGATAATATAAAAACTCAAAACAAGATGTTTCAGGAGCAGGACAAATGACCGAGATCCGCGCCGAAGGCGCGGAATCTCGGTCCTCGAAGATATTAGTGATAGTAATAAATAGAGACCCGCTTCTTGGGTTTTTATTCGGGTTTAAACCCGGTTTTAACCCATTTCCACCCATTGTGTTTAAACCCTCTGCCCATCTCTACGCACGTCACCTCTGCAGCTCCTGACAGGTATCGAAGGAGCAACTCCGGTTTTAAGATCCCTCGTACTTGATGTCGCTCTGAGTGACTCGCATTCTAATCGTGATGCCCTGCTCACATTGCGCAGGCAGAGAGCTTCCGAATTGCTGGCTGAAAATCAACAACGACAGGACGCTTACGTTAACGAGCAACGGCGTCAGCCGCGTACATTTTCTGTTGGCAGTTTTGTGTTCATCAGCAAGGGTTCCCAAAGCACTGGGAAGCTGGACTCCGGTATGCGCGGTCCTTACAAAATTGTTCGGGCGCTACCACACGATCGATATGAATTGGAACTGTTGGCTGGTTCGTATGGGAAGAAGACCCAGGCCGCTGCGGAACACATGGTTCAGTGGCGCGGTGCGTGGACACCGTAGACTTGCGAAGCGTTCTTCAATAGTGGTGAGTCATTTTAACACCCCGACATTGTGGTGTTCGTGCCCCGACATTGTGGCACTCGTACCCCGACATTGTGGTACTTGAAGCCCCGAGATTGTGGCCTTCCTGCACCCCGACATTGAGGTATTCGTGCCCCGACGTTGTGGCATTCGTACCCCGATATTGTGGTACTTGAAGCCACGACATTGTGGCTTTCCTGCACCCCGTCATTGTGGTGTTCATGCCCCGACATTGTGGCATTCGTACCCCGATATAGTGGTACTTGAAGCCCCGACATTGTGGCTTTCCTGCATCCCAACTTTGTGGTGTTCGTGCCCCGACATTGTGGCACTCGTACCACGACATTGTGGTACTCGTTGCCCCGACATTGCGGCAACCCGTTTTAAATAGCTCACATTGTGAGAATTTTATTTCTAAAAGCCTAGACATCACGGTTATCTGTAACCCCGATAGTGGTTGCCAGGCGATGTTGTTGTTTCAGTAATGATTCGAGGTCCGGAACTCTTTCATTGGTGATACAATTTACAAACTGCCCCTATTTTTGTGCAATTGCCAGTAGATTCATAACAATGGGCAGATAAGAGTTCAAACTTCTAGAATATCTCATACAAGTCTTGGTTTTGTTATGATTCAGGTGACGACTCAATTGAAGAGGACCCCTCCACCCCTTTACCGTCGCATTCATGCACTGGAAGCCAGACGCCGGTATTGACTGCCGAGGCACCTCAGCACGTGTTACGTGACACGTGTCCGACCGAGTCCCACTTTTGATCTTAAGGATCAGAAGCGTAATTAATTTTTAAAGGAAACACCGAACAACCTATCAACTATTTAATTTGACGATTTTAAGAAAATACAAAACGCAGGTAGTTGAACACAAAATAATTAACGTTAGAGTTCCTAAGACACGTCCGTCGTATCCGAGCACCCAAGTCGAAGAGAGCGGTCGCCGCCGTGCGCCGCTCTGTCTACGTAGCTTTGCACCTTCTCGCTACGTCATCGCTTCATCGCGACCACGTGACGGCCCCGCCCACTCTGCTGATAAATCCTCTAAGACCAAGATATCGTCAAGAAGGTACTACGGATATCTTCAGTCGTAATAGGGTCAGCTGCCTTCACCCACGACCAGGTGACGTGGCTGCGAGAGAAGAAGGGGTGCCTGATTCCGGATACGCTCTCTCAGAGCTACTGTCGGAGACCCGAGGGAAGAAAGAGGCACTGGGAGGACCCGCCCAGCTCGTCCACTGACTCAAGACTCTGAGGCGGACACAGAGGAAGAGAGAGCTCGCAAGATGAAGAGTTGAGGACACCACTAATCGACAACCTCCGTGGCGCAGCGGTCAACACGCCTGCCTGCGACGTGGAGGCCACGGGTTCGATCCCCGGCCAGGTCATTATGGACAACGATCTTTTCCTAATTGGCCTGAGTCTTGGATCTTTAATTATATATCGACGCTGGAAAGCGATTTTGTCGTATCTCGAAAAATGACTTCTTTTTTAGCATTTTTGAATTCAGAAAAAAATACTGCGTCGAACGGTCTGATCAAAGTATTCCTACAATGTTTTTTTTTACGATATGACGTTGACTTTTTATAAACTTTTTAAAGAAAACTGATTTCAAAATGCTGTAATTACCATAAAATCAAGTGTTTTTAAATGATACATAGATACAACAAAAATATTATGAGTATTTTTTTTTCGCTATCAATATACACGGTCTTTGTTTATTTATTACGAAACACGTACCAGCATTGCGTATATGTCACAGAATAATGTTTTATTGAGATACAGCAATTTCGCCGCCTGAGTATTTTATGTCAGCTGGATATTCTACAATTTTATCGCTTGGATTTTGAATGTGCTTTAGATTTACTAGGTTTTCTTCAACACATTTTAGAATAAACATTATCTATAAATAATTTATAATAGAGTTTAAATTTGCGCGCAATTCTGCCAAGTTCGGGTGTGTTTTACGTATTCAACTAAAGAGAATCCATGTAAGTCATGTTTTTTTTTACAATTAGATTTACTTTATCTATCTATACTTTACTTATATAACAAAACTGAGGAAGATTTTGTTTTCTTGGGTGTTTGTTTAAATGCGCTAATCTCTGGAACTGCTAATCAGATAGGAATAATTATTTTTGTATAATAATGATAGCCAGATTAGTGAGAAATAGTATAGGCTATATAACATCACGCTACGACCGACGGGAGTGAATCATTACCCAAAAACGCGGTTAAAATCGTTGGCAACAGCTAGTGTTTGTGATAAAGTGGTTCTATTCATTTCGTTTTTTAATATAGGTACCTGATACCAACACGAGTAGTTAACTAGTTACAAAAATGTTGTTGATCCTTAGGTAGATTATTGAAAAATATTGGACACATATTTTTTAGGGTTCAGTACCTAAAAGGTAAAATGGAACCCTATTCATGAGACTTCGCTGTCCGTCTGTCACCAGCGTTAGTTTATAATAAAAATAAAAAAAAATAACTAAAAATAAAAAAATATATATTTAAGAGGGGCCCCCATACAACAAACGTGATTTTTTGCGACTTTGAAAAGTTACATTGGTACTTGTCTGACCTAGAATCGAACCCGCACACTCATACAGATGTAAGATCAGAACTATCTGTTCTGATTTCTTGTTTTACAATATGTCGCGTTTGTTTTCGTTTAGTGATTTTATTTGCTTACCTTTTTTAATTATATCATGGTATTTTAATTTTACTTTTCAGTTATTAATTGGATGTAACGTCGAGTGGTAGCTTTATATAAGTATAATATACTAAGGTATATTGGAACTAAATATTTTATGTAAAGATGGCAAAACGTCGACAATGGAAAGATGAGTTAAAACCACAGCGAGACACTTGCGAAGATGATGAAAAGAAGAAACGGTAAGATTGAAATCATCAGTGATATTACCTATAAATATGGAAAACCAATTCTATCGGAAAGCTTCATTAATGAAGACACAGATACGAGTTCCAAATATTATTTACCAGGCCATTCTTCGATTCCTATAACTCCTTATCACTTAAAGTCACCCGCAATAGTTGTTAAAGATCTCACTCCTACTTTTCGAAATCTAAAATAATACATGTCTGAGACAAAGCGGATAATTGAAAACATTCCTTCGACCCATTTTATACCTCATAATAATAATAATTTTATACAGTGTGCTGGACATGCCATTATAAATGATGATGTAAACGAAAGTGACTAGGAAAACATAGCCCAGATTGTTCAGCCTATCTTAACCACAAGTAAAATAGCTGAAATTTAAACGAATGAAAATTTACAAAATCGTTATGAAGTGTTAGTAACTTGTGAATCTGATCATGTTCAGCCTCACTGCTTAACCACGAACGCATCCAACCTTCACCATCAGGTCTGGGGGTCCAAGTACGTTCTAGAACCTTGCTGCCCCATCGGCCATCGGTTCCACGAGCAATGTGCCCTGCCCACTGCCACTTAAGTTTAGCGACTCGCAGAGCTATGTCGGTGACTTTGTTTCTTCTGCGGATCTCCTCATTTCTGATTCGATCACGCAGAGAAACTCCTAGCATAGCCCTTTCCATTGCCCTTTGTGTGACTCTGAGCCTTCGTATGAGGCCCATTGTGAGCGACCACGTTTCAGTTCCGTAAGTCATCACTGGCAACACACACTGGTCAAAGACTTTAGTCTTGAGAAATGCCACAAAATGTTAAAATACAAACAGTAAAAGATTTGAATATTACTGATTCTTCTATACCTCTCAATAACGCAGAAAATAATAACTCTGAAATTCTTCACAATTATAACAACCAACCCATTGAAGTTCATACAAGACTAAATTCAGTACAAGTTGTACTTGATACAAATGAAAACCTACTTCTTGATAGTCAGAAACATCCAAGTGGAATTAATGTCACTTCTGAAGTAAATGTGAACCTACCTCAAAATGATCAGAATTATCCAAACCAAAATTTTACTGAAATAAATAATAAATCTTTTTTTTGATACAGGAACAACTTACTTGGCGGCGGTGTTTCCGTCGGACTACAATTTGAGTGTCTTCAAGGCTAGAGTGAATAGGCTCTTAATAAACTAGCGCGCTTTACCATCAACGATCGCATCACTGCTTACCATCAGGCAGGATTACGGTCAAGCACTGGTTTATAATATATATAAAAAAAAAAACACAATTGTCGACTAATTTAATCAATACAGTTCCTGTAACAAATGTGAGCCCTCTTCCTGATGCTCATTTATCACCAAATCCAATCGGTGAAGTTCCTGTAACATATGGCAACCCACCTTTTGAAGATTTAAAGTCCAATCACAATGGCGAACTATCCCAAAATAGTAAATATAATCGAAAATGAATAAAAAAAACTACACTGATAAAATTTACCTAGATTTCATTGAAGGAGATAATGCTGATACTTTATTATTGAACGAAGCCTTTTCATCAGATGATTCTAGTATAACATATAGCGACGGTGAAACATCTGATGATTCGATAGCGAGCAAAAAAAAAAAGAAAAAATAAAAAAAGAAAAAAGCAAACAAAGAACTCAAAACGTAGAAATGGTAAAAAGACAGAAAAGAAAACTAACAGTGAAAACTCTAAAATGAATGAAGAAATAACAGAACAGGAAATTTTAAAAACCAGATCAAAAAGAAAAGAAGAAATTAAAAATGATATCAAAAATAAACGAATTTTAGGACAGTCTTTTACCAATGAAAAAGGAGAAGAGATTCCGTCTAAAACTATGAAACCCAACCCTTGTAAAGATTTGTTTGTAAACGGAATTGTGGCGAAATAACTGAAGAAAGACGCCAACGGCTTTTTTCATATTACTGGAACCTTGGTAGTACACAACGCCAGAAAGACTGGATCTCACAATGTGCTATAAAAAAGAATGTAAACCATTAGCAACAGACAAAGGCGAATCATCAAGAAGAAATTACTCATACGCATATTATATTAATGAAGACGATGGAAGGAGACAAGTATGTCAAAAAATTTTAATATACACCCTTGATATAACGCAAAGGCTTCTGTTGTACACACTAGACAATGCAGTTGAGGGATTTGCAAAATTAGATCGCAGAAATAATAACGGTGGCGGCAATAGAACTAAAGAAGTAGTAATAAGTCATGCGGAACAATTTATAACATCTTTACCTCTTGTACCCTCGCATTATTGCAGAAAAGATTCGACTCGCCTTTACTTACCTGAAGATTTTAAAAATATTTTGAATTTGTTTCGCATTTATTCAAAAAACTGTGCTGATAATGGTGTAATCAAAATGTCTTTCAAAGTTTTTTCAAATTGGTTAAAGACCAATTACAATATAGGATATGTCCCTAAAAAAGACAAATGTATGACATGTATGATACAGACTTGCGATGTAAAAAATGAAGGTCTTTTGAACTATGAAGACCACTTGAGAGAAAAAAATGAATCCTATAAAAGATTTCAGTGCCACCAAAAACTCAATGCTAAAGATTCAAGTGTAATATGTGCAAGTTTTGATATGCAAAAGGTCTTAAATACATCACACGGTGAAAATATGGCCCTGTATTACTCAAGAAAAATAGCCGTATATAATTTGACAATTAATGAAAGCAATACTCAGGCAAACTATTGCTATTTGTGGACCGAGGTTGACGCTCATCGCGGAGCTAATGATATTTCTACTTGCGTGTTTATATAGCTTCAAGAGGTAGACGAACACCAAAATGTCAAAAATGTACTGTTGTATTCAGATTCATGTTATGGTCAAAACAAAAATAAAACGATGTTAAGCATGTTAAGATATTCTCTATCCAAATCTAAAAACAAATGAATTACTTGATACCCGGGCACACTTATATGCCTGTAGACAGCATGCGCGCTACTATTAATAATAATAATAATCATTTAATTCGAGTAACACTGACTCATATACAATTAATACACACATAGTCACATTACACATACAATTAAATCAAGAATATCAATACATTAAAAATATTACAATATAAAATAAAAAAAAAATTAAATAAAAAAGACATAATTATAATAACAATTGAGTCAACATCAGCCAAACACATGCCGCTTACAGCAGTGGGAGATGATGGAACAATCTAACCTTACCGCAAGCGCGGCCAACAAGCTGTTTGCGCTCCCCCGCACTCGCCGCACCAGCGACGCACTCCTCTTGCGCATAGTGGCGTGGAAGCAATCCACCCGCGCTTCCGCAAACATAGCCGACGCACTGCAATAGCGGGGGAGCGCCAACAACATCCTGAAGGCGTTGTTAAACTGAACACGAAGGGCGCTGTAAGACCGTTGCGTATAGTCAGTCCACAAGCTGCACGTGTATAGTGTAGTGCAGTAGGCTCTAAAAAGCGTTATTTTTACATCTTTAGAGCACCGAGCAAACCTGCGGATAACCATGTTCGCTCTGACCGACAGCGCCCTCCGTTCCCGCTCAATATCTGCATCATCCCTCAAGGTAGAAGTCACGAAATGCCCCAAGTATTTAAAACTCTCCACCCTTTCCAAGGGAGAGCCAATCAACTTTATTTGTGGCATCTCTAAAACTTCTCGGCCCACCCTGAAACACCATGCACTTACTTTTCCCCACATTATACAGCAGTCCGTTATCGACTGCATATTCCTCACACACACTCAACAGCTTTCTGAGTCCACAGACAGAGGCGCTCAGCAGCACCATATCGTCCGCGTAGCTGATGTTATTAAAACAGACGCCGTCAATGTGACAACCGACATGCCGCTCACTGAGCGCCTCAATCAATCGATTCATATACAGGTTAAAAATGGAAGGAGAGCTCAACCCCCCCTGCCTTACCCCACATTCCAACCTATAAGGGTCCGACAACGTGCCCGACTATTGCACGTGCTGTAAAAAAAACTACTATATGGGCACCGTCTCATTGGCCGATAGCCGTCGTAATGGCACGTAAAAATCCTGCTCCCTATAGTGTCTGTTTTGGATGGTAAAGACTTTATGGGGTTTGAAAACATTTTGAACAGCACCTTTAAGAAAACTCAAAAAATACAGATTTCTAAATTATGTATTGCAACATTCAAAAAGTCAAATATTGGCAAAATGTTTGTGAAATATTCTATGCGACCAGGTGCTGAATCTACAGAGATCACATTATGTAGTCTTGATGGTTCCGAACCCAAATATTGCCTATATTCTGCAAAACTGCCAGTATCGCAGCAAGAATACAACGATTTAAAAAAACTCGTAGACAAAAATATAATACCCAGAACATACGCCACAGAATACTTATGTCTAAAACGAGACAAGAAAGTACAGGACACTTTAAATGAATCTGATGAAGAAGATGAAAATCAGTGAAGACTTTCGTCTTTTCAACTTTAATACAAACGTTTTTCCAACTGATTTTCTTTTTTATTGTTTTAAAACGTAGGTCTAAGAGACTTGAATATAAGTAATTCATAATTATATATTTTTTTAATAATTTGTAGTGTACAACATTTTTCCAACTAATTGTCTTTTTTATTGTTTTACAAACGTAGGTCTAAGAGACTTGAACATCAGTAATTCATAATTATTATATATTTCTTTTTTAATAATTTGTATTGTACAACATTTTCCCAACTGATTGTCTGTTTTATTGTTTTAAAACGTAGGTCTAAGTCTAAGAGATTTGAACATAAGTAATTCATAATTAAATATTTTTTTTAATAATTTGTAGTGTACAACATTTTTCCAACAGATTGTCTTTTTTTAACCGACTTCAAAAAGGAGGAGGTTACTCAATTCGACCGTATGTTTTTTTTTTTTTTATGTTTGTTCGCGCATAACTTCGTCGTTTATGAACCGATTTTGATAGTTCTTTTTCTGTTGGAAAGAAAACGTTCCCAAGGTGGTCCCATGATAAGGATATCAGGGTTTGATGGTGGAAGACCAGAGAAAACAAGGGGAACTTTAAAAAATTGCAGGGGTACAAGTGCATTTCTTAGCATTTCATTAAGTATTTTATAGCACTACAATTTAATAAAGGTCTGGAGTAGATCTGATGATGGAGCCGGGAGACAGTCGAAGGAACTCCTCAACAATTCACAGCAGCTACCTTGTGTTTGGGCTCGATTAATTTGTATTGATAAGAACTTTACACCTACATGAGTTGTGACTGTCATAAGAGCTCTGATGATGAAGACAAAGGCCAGTTCCGGGAACTCCTCAACGGTTTACAGTAGCTACTTTGTGGTTGGACTTCATTCATTTATATTGATGAGACCTTTGCACCCATTGGGTTAAAATAATGGTCTGCAGTAAATTTGATGATGAAGACCATAGGCAGTTGAGGGAATACTTACGGGTAAAAATTAAAGTAAACAAAATTACGTCGTTTCCCAACTATATTGGCGCCAGCTTCCAGTCTGACGGATGCAACTGAATACATAGTATTTTTAACAACTAAAAAGTGTAAAATAAAAACTTTTTTACAAAAAAATAACCGACTTCCAAAAACCACTACAAAGTGAAAAATAGCTAATTTCGGAAGTCGGTGTCAAAAAAGGAATATACAAAACCAAAGACACCGACTTCCGAAATTAGCTATTTTTCACTTTGTAGTGGTTTTTGGAAGTCGGTTATTTTTTTGTAAAAAAGTTTTTTATTGTTTTACAAACGTAGGTCTAAGAGACTTGAACATCAGTAATTCATAATTATTATATATTTCTTTTTTAATAATTTGCATTGCATTTGTTCGATGTTTTTTCGAAAATATCAGTCAGGATATTTTTTAGTGAAAACTTCTTTAGCGCCGCTGTGCACTTACTTGTACTTCGGTCCTAGAAGGCCAGAGGATATTATTTTTGTGTTTCTTCGGTCAGTATTTCAGTTTATTTTTTCGGCACATTTTTGTTTACTTTTAGGTATTGGTTTTTGTATGCTTTTATTTATTTTCTAAGTTTTCACTTCTGCCGGCACTCCTGGAGTGCAAGCCGTTTTTTAGAGCTAAAAATGTCGCCCTTAGCAAACTTCATAGTTTTCTAATTTAAAGACTGATTTAATTTTTATTCGAATACTGGCTTTCCGCCCGCGGCGTCGCCCGCGTGGAGTTCGGTTATATCGCGCTTTTAAGATTTCCCTCGGGAACATCAATTTTTTCCGGGATAAAAGGTAGCCTATGTCCTTTCTCAGGGCGTAAAGATTGTCTGTGCCGAATTTCATCAAAATCGGTCGAGAGATTTAAGCGGGAAAGCGTAACAGACAGACAGACAGACACGCATTTATAATATTAGTATGGATGTAATGATTGTTACCTAAATTATATTGTTTAAATAAACATACAGCATTTTAATTAATCATAATAATTTGTTTTAATTGTTTTTAACACAAAATTCAACACGAACTTCTTAAAAGAATGTGAGGTACAACAAAATTTGAGAACTTACAAATTTATTTTATATTAAATACATCATAATTGTTATCCAAAATTTAAGAGCTATTTCGTTGCGCCCTACGTTACAACTACTAAGATACAGCAATATTGATGCTTCAAATTGAAATACCAATTGCTGTAACTAATATAAAAAGCATGTTACACTAACTTTAGAATGCTATCTTTAGTGTCATCTGAAAAATGTCATTATAATAAATACGTGTTCCAAAAATTAAGCTTTGGATTCAACTAGTTTACGAGATATGAATTTTTTAAATAGTTTTTTGGCTCTGGTGTAAAGTTCGATTTTCGAGATACTACAAGATCGCTTTCTTGCGTCGATATACAAACAGCCACTTGAAAATTCAAGCAATACAGATGAATATATGTTTGTGATATCATTGGTGCCACTGAGACTTGTGAGAGTTAATGATGATGCCAGTGAATCAATCATCTGGGAAAATCCACGCCCGTCTTCTCCAAGATTTTGTAGGATTACTTATAAAGTTTTTTATGTAAAAAAAGAATCTGAGTTATTAATAAAACAAGAATGTGAAGCTGTCGAGAAACAAATTCGAGACTTGGTGCCTACTTGTGCCCAAATAAATGGGATTGATATTTCTATAAAAAACAAATTGATTTTGTCGATGATAGACGGCAAAGTATGCAACGTGCTCTCTGAAAACAAACCGACTCAAACATGTTTCATATGCAAGGCTACATCCAAAGAGATGAATTCGTCTGCAAGAAAGCCTACTGAATCTATGTACCGTTTTGGAATATGTAGCCTCCATGCTTACATCCGTACCATGGAATGCCTATAAAATATTGCATACCGCATGAATATAGGTCAGTGGCAAGTTAGAGGAAATCAAAACAAAACAATATTCAAAAGGAATAAAGAAGAAATCATGGCAAAATTTAAAGAAATCGGTCTCTTTATAGACAAAGTAAAGCCAGGTTTTGGAACGAGCAATGATGGTAATACAGCAAGAAGGTTTTTTCACAAGTATAAGGAAACTGCTCGTATCACCGGTCTCGACGAAAATCTGCTCTTCCACCTTCAGAAAGTTCTTGCAGCCATAGCTTCTGGCTATAAAATAGACCCAGAAAAGTTTAACACATACTGCTTAGAAACGAGAGGCTTATACCTCTCCTTATACCCATGGTACAACATGCGAGAGACCATCACACAGAGATCATAAGAAATTCAGTCATACCTATAGGACAAATGTCCGAAAAGGCTTCAGAGGCCAAAAACAAAGAAATTCGCAATGTCAGACTGGGCCACACTTTGAAAACTTCTCGTGTCCGAACAAATTTCGATTTAATAAAATATTTACTCGTGTCATCGGATCCGTACATTTCCTTGTTAAGAAAATTACAAAAAAAAAAAAAAAAAATAACTTAAAACATTACAGTGATTTGCAATCGCTTTTAATTTCTGAATAAAAATTATGTAATCGGCAAAAATGTATTTTGTTTGCTACCATATCATCACACAACTTGTATATTATCATGTTAAGTCATTATAAATACTTACGAGTCATTTATAAAATTTTGTCCCGCTAGATGGGACAAATCGTATACTGTGCAGTATGAGCTTTTTTTCGTTAAGGATAGGTATTTTTAATTATTCTTTTTGATTAAGGATTTCATATTTTTTATAAAAAAAATCATGGACGCTCTCAACAACAGAGTAACGAACAATACGAATGACAAGGATAGAATATGGTTACCGATTGCTATCCTTTTCATTTCTAACGTTAAATCTCCAGCATAATTTAGTACGATCTCGTCACTCGTGCGTCGTATGCGTTTTGTTGAATTCTGGTTGTGTTTTTCTCTGCTGTTTGTTTACCCCTGCCTGACCGTGGACTCTGTTTTTACCTACTGATTGGATTTGTTGTTTTGGTGATTGACGTGTGACGATTTTGGCTACGTGTACAGGTGATTTTGGCTTGCTCAACGATTTGGCCAAACGTGTTGTGTAGTGACAAATAAAAATGTCTCGATACACACCACGCGAATATGCTGACATGCATTTTGTTTATGGTGAATGCAGAGGTGTTAGCAGAGAAGCAGCTCGACTCTATCGGGAGAGATATCCCGATCGAAGACATCCGGACCATAGAGTTTTTGGGAGAGTGCATAACGCATACACCGAGGGGAGGATACCTGGCACAGGCGTAGGAGGTGCCAGTGAAGGACGACCGCAAGTGCACAACGACGAAGAAATATTGGATTTAGTTAATGAAGATCCTTCCACATCGGTTCGTGTCTTAAGTCGGGAACTGGAATATCTACTAGAACTGTACACAGAATACTAAAAAGACATGAACTGTACCCATACCACTATCAAAGGGTTCAGTCATTGCTGCCACGTGACTACACTTTGAGAGTGACATTTTGTAGAGAAATGCTACGCAGGATACGGGAAGACCCGCAATTTTTTAATAAAATTTTATGGAGCGACGAGTCATCATGCAAAAAAGATGGTTATTTGAATTTGCACAACCTGCCTAGTTAGCAGCTCGAAAACCCGCATCTTATAAGACAAGATAGATCACAATATCAATTAAAAATAAATTTTTGGACTGGAATCATTAACGGACAGATAATTGGTCCACACGAGCTGCCAGAAAATTGAAATGCGGAGGGGTATTTGAGTTTTTTACGAAACGATTTGCCGTCGCTTTTGGAAAATGTCGCTCCTGAAGTCCAAGAAGACATGTGGCTGCAAAACGATGGCTGTCCCGCTCACTATGCGCTTACAGTACGAGAGCATTGAATACGGCGCATCCAATTAGGTGGATAGGGCGCTTAGGCCCAATATTGTGGCCACCGCGCTCGCCAGACCTAAATCCCCTGGATTTATTTTATTGGGGTTGCCTAAAGGAAAAAGTTTACAAAGAACAAATTACTAGTATTGAGCAATTGAGGACTAGAATCCAAACAGCAGCTAGAGAAACCAGCGCGAGCGCGAGGGTATGCTAGGAAGATATAGCGATCATTTATTCGACGTTGCAGAGCGTGTATCGCTGCAAATGGGGGCCATTTTGAACATTTTGTGTAATTTTAATATTGTTTAACCATGTTAAAGATTTTAATTAATGACGACTTGTATGAATTGTTTTATTTTGCGTTGGCCAAATAGGTTAGGTGTATTATATCTTTTTTCAACAATAGTGACAAAACATGTTATTGGCATTGTAGTGTAGTCATTTTTTTAATAAAAATCGTAAGTAATAACGTAACTAAAACTTAAAAAGTATTGGAATGAAAACCTTCCTTTCTTAGATTAAAATTGAATATCATTCTGATAAACAATAGTACCTGCTATTATGATACCTTTTTGAAATCGGTATTTAGTAGGCATATTTTAGAACTCATGGGCATTGAGAGTATGGTACATTTTTTTTTTTACAGAAATCGGTCTCGATTTTGCAGATAATGTAAAAAAATTGGATTAAAAATAGAGAAGAATTGATTTTTCTTCAAATCCTCGAAATGTACTTAAAAAAAACACATTTATTCACGATAGCTCTAGTATTCAGCAGTTATTTATTAGCAGAAATTCTGACAAGAAAAAGATCACACAAAGTGGAATGAGTGTCTTTCACCTGGTATCTTTGCGTTGACTCATCATTATCTCTATGACACAGATATTAGAATAAAGCTGGGATTGCCTAAACCCACTGAATACGGTAAACTATTCAGTAAGATATGTTTAATGGGACATTTGTTTCAAGCATGGAAAGAGATACAAATAGGACCAGGAGTTATGGTACAAAATGAAGACAATTATTCAAGGATAGAATGGAAACCTGAGTATAGAGAGTCAATGAATGAGGAGACAAAGGATTGGTTCGACAAATTGAGCAGCCGAGTTTCTACCTGTGGGAGGTTTGTAAGAGCCAGTCCTGGGATGCTTATGGGGATGCTCAATGCAGTATCAACTATAGTTGGTCTCCTACCTGGAAATATGAACTGTGAAGGGAATCAAATGAAAGTAATATGCATGAGGTCGAGTGATGACTCTACCACAAAATACTTGGCTGACAATCCAGGAGATAACAAGAGGTGTGTAATCATAAACAAACAAAATTTGTCGCTTGCAGGGATAAATCTGAGCCCTGACAAGACTTTCTTTTTCCCTGAGAATATTAGAGAGTATACTTCTTGGTACTTTTATTCAAAGTTTGTTTCACAGTATGGGACAGAAGTACCTAGCATAAGACCACAAGGTAAAAACCCATCTGATGATTTATATTTTGTGGCAAAGAGTACATCAACCGCCATACAGACCGTCACCATAAATCACATGGGTGCGGCCATAAGACTCAGATTGGGTATAGCTGCCTGCAAGAGATTGTGGCGGATGAAAGACTTTGGCTCAAATCAGAGACATGGGATATCCTTAGATGTTCAAATGATTGAGGATGGAGGCAGGCAAAAACTTATGGAATTGTGTAAATTTCCATCTAAGTGAAATTGCAATGAAAAGAAACCTGGCGGTCACTGATGAGGAAAAAGATTACTTTAACAAGATAATGAACCTAGACTCTCCCTTTATTGATGACCCAGAGGAGGAGATGACTTTTTCAAAGGAACATGGAAAACTAATATTAGACATAGTGGAGGCGCCAAGAAACGTTTTCTCTTACACTAAAAGATCAAACCGTACTTTCCGTGAGGAGAAGAAGAAAGGCCAGGCAGAAAAGGAGAAAAGCAATGCGGCAGTATTAAAAATTATACAACTACTAGATCCTACTGTCTATTTGGAATACCCTAAATCATCATGTAAACTTAAAGATCATTTGAAAGCAATAATGAGAAACCCTAACTAAACTGTGGTAACGAAACCATAGCGAGTTGTAACTCGACGCCAACGCCATCTATCGAGCTTGATGTAAAACTTTTGCACTATTTACTTTAATGCTATGATTTCGTCTTGAACATACCGCCCACCAAGGACATTTAGTGACAGAATGTCCTTCTTAAATTATATCACTTAAGTCTAAAATTTGCACTTTACATCCAGTATAAGCTAAACAATTTCTTAAATCTAAGGATAACAATAAAATTAAACAATTTATTGAGCTACACGTAATACACATAATCGTGAAGTTAGTGTCTTAATAGTAGAGAATTTGGAGCGCAATATGACCACACGAGAAATGTTATTATCACCGGGGTGCTTCTCTACAACCCGACCCAACAACCAACGACTTGGTGGTAATTTTAACTCTACGCGGTAAGTATTCCACTCTGTTATTAATTCCGTACTTAATTTTTCATCCCAACTAACACCTGCGAGCCATAGCGTCTGGATGAATATCTTTACTACAGCCACACTCGGACCTAACCATCCTAATGGGTCGAACAAACTAGCTATGTCTGATATTATTTATATTTGGCCTGCGCAAATATGATCACATATCTGAATTTCGTACAAAGCTTAAGTGGCTTCCTATTCGTCTTCGCCGGAATTCTCATATCCTATTTCAGCTCTATAACCCTAAAACCCCCTCTTATCTTAAAGAACGTTTTAAGTTCCTTCATGACACACATAGGAGATACCTGAGGTCATCGGAAAACCTGATGTTAGAGATGCCGATGCATTCCACTAGTTTCTACGATAAGTCCTTTACTGTACAAGCAGTTCAGCTATGGAATGACTTGCCCGTGTCCATAAGGCGAGCTCAAACTCTGTCCACTTTTAAAACTATGATAAAAAAAGCACTTCCTCTCTCTTTAAACATGTCATTATATTTTATTTGCTCTTGTATGATGTTTATTAATTAGATGTATACATTTAGTTTAACTAGTATGATTCATTTAACGTATATATTTATATACTCTATGTAAATAGTATACTGTAGACTACCTATACTATTTCTCTCTCCTTCCCCTTAATATTCCATCCAAAGGTTGTCTGTAAAAGATCGCTCTTAGCGATAAGACCGCCCATTGTGTCACCCTTTGTAAAATCTTTATATTTATGTGTCTGTAATCTATATGGTGTACATAATAAAGAGTATTCTATTCTATTCTATAGATCTTTTTGTTACAGGTGCTTTCGTCGGTGGTGGGAGATTTACCGCGTACTGAAAAGAATCTTCATGACGGTTCCAGGTAAGACCCAAAATCTTTGTAGTTGTATCTAGTTTAATTTCCCTGTTTTCATTATTTATCCTAATTTCCTTTACTATCATGTCCTGCTTGTCCTTATTCTTAATGTCCTCATGTTTGTTTTGATCTATTTGCATAATTTTTCCTTCATTCCTATCCATAGAACCTATCTTCCGACCTCCGTGGCGCAGCGGTCAACCTGCCTGCCTGCGACGTGGATGCCCCGGGTTCGATCTCCGGTCAGGTCATGATGGAAAACGATCTTTTCCTGATTGGCCTGGGTCTTGGATGTTTGTTTATCTATATATGTATCTATTATAAATATAGTATCGTTGAGTTAGTATCCCATAACACAAGTCTCGAGCTTACTTTGGGGCTAGCTCAATCTGTATGAATTGTCCGTATATATTTATTTATCTTATCTAACAATTGCTGATCATTACTATTCCATTTTTGTAATGTAAATCCTCCTTTCCCTCATAATTCTACCATTTGATTACAGATTGAGACACCTGCATCGCTATTACTATCCCTATCATTTACAGGTCTCATGTGCCCTAATAGTAAGTATTCATTCATTACCTCTATATATATTTTGACTATAAATCTTTATCCTTATTTAGTCTTTTTCTAATGATTTAAATTTTGTTTCAGCTATATCAAGTGAGCTTCCCGCCTTACAAGCAGGTTCTTCATCTCGAAAAGGCAATCGTCCAATGTATCTGCCTATTTCGTCTTTCTTAGTACTTTCAATAAATGATTCTTCACGCCTTTGCTCTTCAGTTAAGTTTTTTTTTTGTACTCGTACAAAATCTCGTTACATACACCGAGGGGAGAATACTGTTGAAGTATCATCTTCATGGTCTCAATGTGTAAAGGCTGGTTATAAATATGTTTTGAAAATGTCTTATTTGAAAATAGACTGAGATACTGACGTTGTATTTTCCGATCACAATTGTCGTGCCTGCTGTTTCATATGTAACTATTTTATTATACTTTTATGTGATTCTTACACCACTTATAGCGTTGTTATTTGTGTTCCACGAACCTCCCCAAAAAAGGTTATGGGCCCAGTGAGTAGTAAGAAGAATTAATAGTAAACTTATAATAAATAGGTATGTGTACGAAATGTCAAACGTACGTATCGAATTACTTTGTGGAGATAATTTCGATAGTTGGAAGATTCAGGTAGAGGCGTTATTAATAAAAAACGACTATTGGGAATATGTCAGCGGTGAGAAGCCAAAGCCGGATGATGATGTCGCGAAGGTATTATGGGAGACTGGTGATAGGAAGGCCAGGTCAGAATTAATACTGGCATTGGATCCATGTGTAGTTCGTCATGTAAGAAAAATGACCACTGCACGAGAAGTTTGGCTAAAGCTGCAGAGCTTGTTCGCATCACGAGGCCAAACCAAAAAACGAGACCAAAAGGCTCATGTTGCAGAAAATGAGCGAAGATCAGAAGGTGAGCGAACATTTAAATTCATTTTTTGAAGCTGTCGATAAACTCGAAGATATGGGCATTGTTATTCATGACGACCTATTAGCCATAATGCTACTTTATAGTTTGCCGGCTAGTTATGAGAATTTTAGATGCGCCATTGAGTCCAGGGACGAGCTTCCAAAGCCTGAACAACTGAAAGTGAAGATCATTGAGGAGTATAACTCAAGAGGCAACACAAAAGTTGATAATGTAGAAGGCGCTTTGTACCTAAATGTGAATAAACATGAGAAGAAAGGACATAAGACTGGAAATAGCAAAAACATTAAGTATAAATGTTTTAAATGCCATTCATTTGGACATAAGGCATCAGAGTGCAAGAAAAAGAAGGAAAGTATTGTAGAAACCAGATACGTAGAGTCGTGTACAGATGTGAAGTGTGAAGATTTTGAAGCTTTAACTGCTACTCAAGTTTCAGATGACTGCTGTGCTACTGATGTCAAAAATCGACATGAATGGATTTTTGATAGCGGCTGCACTTCCCATATGTGCAACGATGGTACCAGGTTTGATGAGGTTTTGCCTTCGAGTCAAACAATAAAACTAGCCACTAATTCAACAACATCCGTGCAAGGTAGGGGCACAGTTAAGATATTAGCATGTAATAATGATGGTACGCGCAAAATTCAGTTTTTAGATACATTGTTTGTTCCCGAATTACGTAATAGTCTCATTTCAATAGCTAAACTCACTGAACGAGGCTGTGAAGTCACTTTCAAACGTGATGTGGCTTTTGTTATCAAGAACGGTGAGGTAAAGCTAACTGCTGAGCGGCGAGGAGAGTTATATTACTTGAGGGAGCTGGATGCCTCGGCATCTGTAGTATCAGGGAGTGATGTGGATTTGTATAGATGGCACGAGCGTATGGGGCATCTGAATGCTAGAGATCTTATGCAAGTACTCAAGAGATCAGGTCTGGGGTCACCCAAGACTGACATTAAATTGCAGGATTGTGATGTGTGTGCTAAGGGTAAAATGGTTTCGTTGCCTTTTGTGAAGTCCAGGGAGCCTTGTAAGGAAAAATTAACAATAATTTATTCTTATCGACGATAGTACTCGATGGTGTCAAGTATTTATGATTAAAAGTAAAAATGAGGTACTGTCAAAATTTAAAATGTTTAAATGTCATGTTGAAAACTTGACAGGCCGAAAAATAAAAACTTTTCAAAGTGACAATGGTACGGAGTATAAAAATAAAGTTTTTGATACATTTTTACAAGAAAATGGAATACAAAGACGACTCACGACACCTTACACGCCGCAGAGCAACGGTACAGCTGAGCGCATGAACAGAACACTTCTGGAAATGGCTAGGTGCATGTTGTTATCGTCAGGTTTATCCGCCAGCTTTTGGGCAGAAGCAATTGCAACTGCATGTTATTTGCGTAATAGATGTCCCACAAGCAGTCTGAATGGTGGAATTCCTTATGAAAAACCTCTGAACGTAAGTTATCTGAGGACATTCGGTACAAAAGTTCATGTTTTATATAAAAAGCCAGGAAAAGATAAGTTTGCGTCACGAGCTATTGTTGGTTATTTTGTAGGTTACCCATCGGAAGCTACGGGTTATAAAATATGGATACCAGAGTCGAAAAAGTTCATAGTGTCGAGGGATGTCAGATTTCAGGAAGGAAAGTTCATTGAAAATGAATGTAAAATGTCAAAACCACTTCTTCAGTCACAGTGTGAAAATGAGGCTGTGAGAAAGACAGTTGAGATAGAAATTCCATTGGAAAGACAAACAAATGTACCATCAAGTGAAATTGAAGAAAATCGATTAAACGTGTCATTGAGTAACGAACCGACTACATCAAGTGAGCAACCATATACAGATTGTCCTCAAAGGACATTAAATGAGGAACTGCATTCACCAAATACTGTAAGTATGGAAAATACTGAAGTAGGTGAGAGAAGGGTTACTTATAAAAGAGGTCCTGGAAGACCAAAGATTGAGAGGGGACCGGTAGGGAGACCTCGAAAAATCTACAATATGATTGAAGTTCGAGAAAATAGCGAGAACGAATCATCGTCAGAAGAATTTCTTGATACTAATGATTTTGCTGGAGCTATTGAAACCTCGTTAAAGGACGCTTTGTCAAGTGACGAGAAGAGTCAGTGGGAGGAAGCGATTCTTTCGGAAATACGAAGTCTAGTGAAAAATGACACATGGAGAATGGTAACAAAACCACTAAATCGGAATGTTGTAGGATGTCGATATGTGTTGACAACGAAGCTTAATGTCGATAAAACTGAGAAAAAGAAGGCGCGACTTGTTGCGAAAGGATATAGCCAGCAACCAGGCCTTGATTATCATAGAACATTTGCACCAGTTGCTAGACTAGCAACAGTACGTGTTGATCGCATTAGCTGTCGAAATGAATATGGACATTGATCAGATAGACATTGATACAGCTTATTTAAATGGAGATTTAAATGAAAATATATACATGAAGGTTCCAGATTTGCTAGAAGAAAGTTTGGAGAAACTTATAAAACTTGAAAGTGCTAATAGCGCTACTGGAAAAAGAGCAGCAAGAATGCTTGAAGATATAAAAGGAGGTAGTAATACTTGCCTTTTAAATAAATCTCTTTACGGACTAAAACAAGCTGGACGTCAGTGGAATATAAAGTTGGACACTAAACTGAAAGAAATGGGTTTAAGACCAACAGTAAATGAACCATGCTTGTACCACAAGCGAAATAAAGATGGGTCTGATCTTTATGTGGTGATTTACGTTGATGACATATTAATTGCGTCACAGAAGAGATTTGCTATTGATACCTTCAAGCATGAACTAGCAAAAAGGTTTGAGTTAAAAGACTTTGGTCAAGCAACTTTTTGCTTAGGAATTAATATCAAGAAGAATGGTGTTGAATACCATTTGTCACAGGAAAAATATATCAATGATATATTGAAGAAATTTGGCATGGAGAACTCGAAACCTGTTAAGACGCCTATGGAGACAGGGAAACCAGTGATGAGCGAAAGAAAAAAAGAGGAGGGGAAAATATTTCCCTACAGAGAGCTCATAGGTTCGCTTATGTACTTGAGTGTAGCGACAAGGCCGGATATAGCGAACGCTACGGCAGAACTAGCACAGTTTGCGGAGAATCCTGATGATACTCATTGGAAAGCGGCAAAAAGGATTCTTCGATACTTAAAAGGTACTATAAGTTACAGTTTGGTCTACAAGCCGACTGGGTTATGCATTCAAGGATATGCGGATGCAGACTGGGGTAGCTGTACGTATGATCGACGATCATTTACGGGATATGTTTTCGTTTTAGGGGGTGCAGGTATCTCTTGGGCTTCACAAAAGCAACGCATCGTCGCAACGTCTACCTGTGAGGCCGAGTTCGTGAGTTTGGCAGAAGCCATGAAAGAAGCTATGTACTTAAATAGTCTGTTAAAGGAGCTAGGCCTACACAACTTATGTAAGGTAAGAATGCATGCTGATAACTTAAGTGCCATATACCTAGCCGAGGATAATGGTGTTTATCACGCGAAAAGTAAGCACATTGATATTCGTTATTTTTTCATTAGAGATGTGCTGCGTGAAAATAAATCCATAACTTTGGAACATTTGGGAACTGATAGAATGTTGGCAGATATCCTCACCAAGCCTTTGTCCCGCGTAAGGTACGAATCTTTGACTAGTGAGTTAGGTTTGTGTTTCCGCTTATAGCACCTACTTATATTTTAAAGGTGTTGAGCCCAGAAGTTGAAGGGGGTGTGTTGAAGTATCATCTTCATGGTCTCAATGTGTAAAGGCTGGTTATAAATATGTTTTGAAAATGTCTTATTTGAAAACAGACTGAGATACTGACGTTGTATTTTCCGATCACAATTGTCGTGCCTGCTGTTTCATATGTAACTATTTTATTATACTTTTATGTGATTCTTACACCACTTATAGCGTTGTTATTTGTGTTCCACGAACCTCTCCAACAAATACCTGGCACAGGCGTAGGAGGTGCAAGTGAAGGACGACCGCAAGTGCACAACGACGAAGAAATATTGAATTTAGTTAATGAAAGATCCTTCCACATCGGTTCGTATCTTAAGTCGGAGAACTGGCATATCTACTAGAACCCTACACAGAATACTAAAAAGACACGAACTGTACCGATACCACTATCAAAGGGTTCAGTCATTGCTGCCACGTGACTACACTTTGAGAGTGACATTTTGTAGAGAAATGCTACGCAGGATACGGGAAGACCCGCAATTTTTTAATAAAATTTTATGGAGCGACGAGTCATCATGCAAAATAGATGGTTATTTGAATTTGCACAACCTGCATAATTGGCAGCTCGAAACCCCGCATCTCATAAGACAAGATAGATCACAATATCAATTAAAAATAAATTTTTGGACTGGAATCATTAACGGACAGATAATTGGTCCACACGAGCTGCCAGAAAATTTAAATGCGGAGAGGTATTTGAGTTTTTTACGAAACGATTTGCCGTCGCTTTTGGAAAATGTCGCTCCTGAAGTCCAAGAAGACATGTGGCTGCAAAACGATGGCTGTCCCGCTCACTAGGCGCTTACAGTACGAGAGCACTTGAATACGGCGTATCCGAATAGGTGGATAAGTAGGGTGTCCCTTAAAATTCAACTTCAATATATTTTTACGCATACCTTCTAAAAAGTTTCGTATGGACCTAATATAGTCTAGAAATAAATATTAGCCCGATTTATAAACGATAACCCGTGCCGACTTGAGTTTTTAACTTGTCCATACAAGTTGCGCGGGAGTAGCGCGGCGACCTGTTACTGCGAGTTTCAATTGTCATTTTATAAGTGATTTCTAACATTTTTAGTGCGTTGTTGTTTATTTTGTGAAAATGTCTGTGGAATTACGAAGTGATAAACAAAATATTTTCCTTATCGGACTGCCAAGCCACCAGATAAATGGTGCAAAATTACCATCTAATCGACAAGTTCTTACCGTTTTATTTTACAATATTCGTGAAGTCAAGCTGACTGTTAGTGAAAGTGCGAATCTTGTTATAAGAGAGTGCATTATATTTTGGGAAAAAGCTAGAATTCCTACGAAGGCAATCCCTAACTGCGTGAAGAAACTTGTTGATTTATATCATGTTTGGAGGGACCTGCAAAAAAACTGTAAGAAAACTCAGTTGACTTTCAAGAATCGTGAAAATAATTTTGTAAAAGACCTTGATAACTTATTTGATATTGCACATGCAGATGCCTTTGACAGAATGAAGATAGAGGAAGACAAAGATTTCTTAAGGAAACAGAGAGAGCCCGGTCGACCGGGATGCTTAGGTGGAATCGACAAAAAATTGGCGGAGAAAGAAGAACGAGTTAGGCAAAGACGATTGGAAGAAGAGGAAAGAAAGGTAAAACAAAGAGAGTTATTGGCTGTTGCATCTACTTCTTCGATAGATAACTTGGAATGTCTTGAGAATTCGGATGAGGAACAGATTTCGGACTCTGAACTTAGTACTCAGATTCCTTGCCCTGAAAAAAGTTTTAAAAGAGGCACAAAAAGTTTAATAACTCCAAAACTGGTAGCAGCTTTAGATCGATGCCAATTAAGCATAAGGGACTCAGTTTACATTCTCCATTCGGTTGTAGAAGCGCTTGGTCTGAACAGCGATGATTTCCCTATAAACAAATCCTCGATTCAGCGAGTTCGTACTCAAGCGAGAAAATCCAGGGCAGAAGCAATAAAAACTGACTTCCAGAATAATTTGCCTGACGTAGTCACAATTCATTGGGATGGAAAACTATTACCTGGATTGGATGTACGAAGTTCAAAAGAAGAACGCTTGCCAATTATTGCTTCATTTGACGATAGAGAACAGCTTCTTGCAGTACCGAAATTAGAGAGTTCTTCTGGAAAACATCAAGCTAAAGCCATTTCAACTGCTCTCTTTGACTGGACCCTCCATGACAAAGTACAGATAATGTGCTGCGATACAACAGCTTCCAATACTGGCCGTTTCAGTGGAGCTTGTGCTATTTTGGAGCAGACTTTAGAAAGGGATTTGCTGCTTTTTGCTTGTCGTCATCATGTTTATGAGTTGGTCCTTAAAGCTGTTTTTGAAACAAAGGTAAAACATATTACAAGTAGCCCAGATATTCCAATTTTCAAAAAGTTAAGAGATAATTGGAAAAATATTAACACTGATAACATTGAGTCACCTCTAAATTTCGTTGAAGCACATATTGCTAAGACAAACATTACATCTTTGTTAACTTTTTATAAGACTGAACTGGAAATAGCCAGTGTGAACTTAGCGCAAACTTCATTGAGCGAAATAGGTCGCAACCATAGAATTAAGAAGCACGATAGTACCTACTTATTAATTCTATGGTCGCAACAGTATCGTGGTGAGTTCCATATTTAAAATTAAAAAAATCGACATAAATTAGCGGGATACTAATCTGTTATGTATCTGTGACTTAAAAAATACCTAGTTATTTTCCTCGCATTCGAAATGAAAAGTATAGTGTTTAACACGGGTAAAAGAATCAATTCAATACTCGGACTATAGCCGCCCTCGCTACGCTCGGGCGTCTAAATACCTCGGGAATTGATTCTTTCCACCCTCGGTTAACAATCTACTATTGTTAGAGACGATTACCGCGAATTGGTTGAACTATGCGTTGTGTTCTTAGGAGGAGACACAGAGAATAAACTAAAACTCAGGCCCCCCGGAGCTTTGCATCAAGCGCGATGGATGGCGAGAGCAATCTATTCTATAAAAATATGTTTGCTTCAATCGCAACTTAAAATTACTGCAAAGGACAAAAATGCTCTACAAGATGTTTGTTTATTTATCGTCACCTTGTATACCAAACCTTGGCTCGAATGTACAATGGCAGTTAAAGCACCTAACCAAGACTTGTCCTTTTTGAAAGCTCTAAAAGAATATGAAAAAGTAGACGCGACAAGTTCCAAGGCATCTATAAGCAAGTTTATTCATCATTTATGGTATTTGTGTGAAGAAACAGTCATGTTATCACTCTTTGATGAAGAAGTTGATACCAAAACCAAGACAAAAATGATTAATAATTTAAATAGAGACGAAAGTTCAGATTCCTCTAAACGCTACGCGCGCAAACTTTTTGAAAGCTCTAAAAGAATATGAAAAAGTAGACGCGACAAGTTCCAAGGCATCTATAAGCAAGTTTATTCATCATTTATGGTATTTGTGTGAAGAAACAGTCATGTTATCACTCTTTGATGAAGAAGTTGATACCAAAACCAAGACAAAAATGATTAATAATTTAAATAGAGACGAAAGTTCAGATTCCTCTAAACGCTACGCGCGCAAACGTTTGTTTGCATATTTATAAGAACTTAGAAGTCCTCTTTCACATTTCAATATTCAATAAACATTTTCACACAACAACGGTCAAACCAAACTGACGCAAAGAACCATTTTATTCAACATTTTCTACAACAGCTGTAAAGATTTTTATATGAAGAATACCTGTCTTTCCATTTGGATATTCCGCGACCGAGTATTGCAATTTATAAGAGGCGTTTTGTTGTAACAACAAGAAAATACTTATTTTTTCCCTTAACAGACACCAAAATCCAATTCAAAGGGATCATCGAAAAATAAAACGTAATGAAAAAATAACAAGTCACAAAATTATGAATTTCTTTATTTTTTTCCCTTTTTTTAACGTGGGTCTGTAGATCACTATTTACATTTTTATTAACTTAATTAGAAGATACGAGACATAACACAACCGTCCGACAATATTAAGAGACAAGCAAAACCAAACAATCGTTTTTCAAACAGAACAGTCCAGAAATAATATTTACAAAGTATTTTTTTTATTTATATGAAACCTGAATATAGTTTATTCAGAACAAGCAACTAAATCAGTCCCAATCATTTTTACACCATGTTATATTTTTTCCCAAATGAAAATGTCGAAGTTTAGCCATATCAGCAGTTGGACTGGTAAAGCGGACCCCAGACTCCAAAGCTGAAAAGGCTTCGGATGCGACTGGGATTAACGCTGGGATGATGATGATATTTTTTCCCAAATACACACATCAAAAGTGTCTAGGGATCAACATATATTTTTGCAATAACTTTTCTCCTGATTGATATTAATTAAAATTTTCTTTAAGGATTCATCAAATAAAGTGTTTTCGTTTGTCACAGTAACGATAAACCAAGTCACCTTTGCATTAATAAAGAAATTTGCCATTTTCCTAATAAAGGGATATTTGACATTTGAACCACTAACACAAAAGTTCGAAAAAAAGACTGAAATAACAGTTTTCTCTAAAATTTTATTGGGTAACTTAAACAATTAATAATCCGTGTTTCTACCGCGAACACTAACAACACAAGAACATCGGTTTGGCATACTCAAAATGAGTTCATCCAAATCACGCTGTGGAATGGCCGCCCATGTTCGTTGCAACAACAAAAAAAGGTCTTCTTGCGACTGGATACCCTCCATATTCGGCAGAGCTCTTCTCTGTAGCATATCCCATGCATGCTCAATCGGGTTCAAGTCTGGCGACTGAGCAGGCCAGGGCAGGACATTGATGTTAGCTGCGGCGAGAGTCTGTCTTACAACTCTTGCGGTGTGCGGTCGTGCATTATCATGCATTAACTGAAATAAGGGACCGATTTGCACTTGTAGAGGAACGATGACGTCTGATACAATCGTTTCAGCATAAATTTGAGCGTTGAGGTTGCCTCTGATCCAAATCAACTCAGTTCTTCCGCCGATCCAAATACCCGCCCATACCATGATGGTTCCACCACTATAAGGATGGACTTCCTGGCAGGATTTTAATCGCTGTTGGCGTCCAGGGGTTCTCCAGTGTCGTATACGTCTTGTATCCGGTCTCATACCAAAACGAGACTCATCAGAAAAGCACACGAAACGCCATTGTTCTTCTGCCCAATTTCTGTGTTCAAGAGCCCATTGATATCGAATCCTACGATTGTGCATTGCTATAGGTGGTACCCGTAGCGGTCTTCGGGAATGAAGGTTCACTTCATGCAAGCGGTTTCTGACTGTTTGGTCGCTAATTAAGTTCCCTGAAGAGTGATGAAGCCTCACGGCTAACATCATGGCGGTTATTGTTGGAGCTCTTCGAGTTAAGATTTGAATGTATCGGTCTTGTCTCCGTGTGGTGCAGCGATACCGTCCTCCATGGCGCTCAGCCACGGTACCAGTGCTTCGGTAACGTGTCCAAAGTCGACTGATAACACTCTGACTTGTATTCAGAGCTAAAGCCACAGTACGTTGCCGGGAACCAGCTTCTATCATTCCCACGGCTCTGAGCATTTCTTCCCTGCTTAAATGACGTCGCCGCTCCATAATAACGTTGGTTTTAATCAGTAGTAGGGAAACAGTAGCACTAATAATGTCTTCAATACGTTGTATGTTTTTATAGGGAAAATATTGACAGCTGATTTTCATCTTTTACTCGAATTTGATTCACAGTTCCTGATTCAAATTATGAAATGCACCAAAAAGGATCCATATAAATTTATAAAATCATAAATTTATTACAAAGCCACATCTCAATCTCAAGAAATCCGCATAAAAATGCTTGATCCCTAGACACTTTTGATGTGTGTATATTTAGAAATTATTGCAGTGTGGTTACCGAGTGCACAATATAATCCACGGCTGAGCAGTTAAGCGCGTTCGCACAGCGGGTCGCGATTTTATATAGAGTTGCGTTATACTGTACTTTACCTTTAGTATTTCTCCTTTAAAAAGCTAATCACATCGATCCTTTTATCAAAACACTAATTTTACACAGCTGATATTAAGATGAATGCTCAGTGTAGGCCCTGGAATTTAATTTATGCTTTTTTAACATTTTCAGGCCAGTCTCTGGGGTTTAGACCGGAAGCCGACCACAACATAATTGGAAATAGGCTAGACAGGAGATAGAGATATTGGGAATACAGGGTCAAATTCAATTACTTAGCGAAATTCCGCAGGACGTGTTGGATCTATACCAATCATATTTACATATCTTTAAAATATGTAAAGAAGGACCTAAGTTACCGACATAGCTGAGAGTATTAGCAAGCTGAAGTGGAAACTTCTCAGAATCGAGCTTGTTGGCGTGCCATGGAAGAGGCCTATGTCCAGCAGTGGACGAGTAGAGGCTGATGATGATGTAAAGAAAAGCCTGTCCAACCGTGAAGTCTGGTTAAACTTTAAAAAAAAATATTTCGCAAAAGGAGGTAACTGACGTAACCTCAAAACACTGGGATTATCGATTTCTTCACAACGAAAAACCTTAGAAGACTCATAAAACCCCTGAAGTGGTATTATATGGTTTTCAGTGCAATTGTGTCTAGTATTTTTTTTATTAAAGATTAGTCTATAAAAATGCACTAGATATGGGGGATGAAGGTTGAAATAGGGTGACCATATCCAACGATATGTACATCAGAATGTACATGTCCTTTCTCACCAGATTGCTGGGCAGTAGCAACAGCCTCTTGACAGTTATTGCTGATGGCGTGATCAAAGCCCATTATGAGGCGTCCAAACAAAGAAGTTTAAATTTTTTACTAACATCTAAGCGCAAGCCCGCGCCTACGGTGACCGTGAATTCGATGTTGTCTCCCGATCAGGGCGTCACCTGAGGCGGCTAGATGCGCCAGGGCGCTGGGATTCACGTTCCTCACGCGCTCCGCCTCCTGTTTGCCAGCATCACTCCTTCGCAGAAGGAGATGACGGCCTGCCATGCCCTCTCGCTCCGGACCAGAGCCGGACGCGAGATCCCCGCCGAACTTGCTGCTTACAAAATGGCCTGTAGCTATGCCTCAGCTTCTAAACTAGCTACAGCCATTTTGTAAGCACCTTCTCTCGTGGTATTGCCACCGATGAATCCAGTGCTGTGGCAGAATATACAACCCTCTATTCCTGCTACTTCACTCAGGACTTCGTCTCGTACTCCCCACCAATTCTTGTGTAAAGGTTTCCTGAAATGATGATAACAGTTATTAAACAGTCTAAGGATGGTTTACTTTGATACAATCCTAGATATAGTCCAATTGCGTCAAGATCGACGTTTATTGAGAATATTTTTATAGCATATACATATGTCCTTCTCTATATGAGAGGAGACCTGCGCCCAGCAGTGGGACGATAAAAGGTTGATGATGATATATGTCGCAATTAAATGATTAAATTAGTTAACCGCCTGGCCTTTGGCTGACTTTATACAATACTATGTATGTATAGTTTATATATAACTATGGTCTACCTAGTTGGACTGAAAATGTATTTACTAGGACTGGTGCAGACATAGGGTTAACAACCTCTCAGGACTATATTACTCACATCAAATACAATTTTTGTTCGAAGACTTTTATTTATTCATTAGTTTCATACAAAAATAAAAATATATAAATTCAATCAGTTGAAAAGAAAGAGCTAGTTAGGTAAACAAACTGCTGTTCTAGTATCAAAATGCAGAGGAGGGAGTGTGGGGTTCAGACAGGAAAACTAAATATTAAAAATTATGTTTTGTAACAAGTCATAAGTTGCTGTTTATGATGTTAGTAAGATCACAGGAAGGTTAAGTATTTTACCATTAACCCTGTAACCAGTACCAGTACTTGGTGTTGGAACGAAACAAGTAAACATACATCCACTAATTATGCTAAGAACATACATTTCTTTTATTCAGCATAATACAGTTTAAGCAAGTATGGAGAATAGAGTGAATCTGCATCCTAATTGCGAAACACACTATTGCTCTCAATTTTAATTATACAGGAAAAAATATTATCCAGTGCGCAAACTTTGTCAACTTATAGCTATATAAGTTTTATAGATAAAAATATTATTACTTTGGTATGTTTTAGTACAAAAAAAAATGTTATTGATAACGAAAGATGTTTATTATGAAATCGATGTTATGGTCACTGCACGCGGTCCCATTCATGTTCGGCGGAGTGGGGACGGCGGGAACATCACAGGACCCCCGCGCGTAGCGATGGGCGATTCCGAGATGTTTTATCAATCGAAAGAATCGAAGTCGTTACAATAAACTATCGAGTCAACCATCGACTCGCCTTTCTACAAAACAATTGAGATGTTTTTCTATTGTTTCGAGTCAATGGAATCGACCGCCGGTTTGCAATTGTACGAATCATCGAGTCTCGCGCCACTCGATGAAAGAGGCAGTCGAGGGAGGTCAGTCGATTGCATGCATCGAGTTGAGGTGCATGTCAGAGTCAAGTCGTGCGACTCGCGCGTAATTTGTGAACATTTATTTATACCTTTACTTACGATGCACTGTTTTATTTTTAGCTGTTTTTTTTACCCGACAGTTTTTATATTTAAATTAATAAAAATAAAACAGATTCAATAAGATCCCTTGATATGTTTTATTATTTTATTTTTACGACTCCTTCTATCTAATTATTCGTACGTAAGTTAACTACTAACGTTTATTTATTTCCGTCGCGGTACTGCATATTTTCGATTGTTGAAAAAATTATTTTGTATTCGCAAACACAACGCAAGACAAGAATTCGCGACTAAACCATCGAGGAATAACTCTCGATTACTCATGAACACGCCGTGAGTCGTGAGCCCGCGATAACGGACCGAGTCAGATTCGAGTCCAAATTGAAATAATCGAGGACCATCGAGATATTTGAACAATCGAAACAATCGAATGAAACCTCTCGCCATCGCGCATCGCTACCCGCGCGCCCGCGCCGCCGCATGTTCACTACGCGGCCATATCATAGAATAAAGAGGGGAAGTAGGTTATCTGCGACCCAATCCGCGATTTAATTGCCTACTGTCTTAGGGTTGACGACTGTCCGCGCTTCGTCGGTTACGGTTGTCGCCCAAACCGCTAACAAATATTTATAGACTAAGAGCTTATGTTTAAATTATTTGCTTAGTATTTAGTTTACATATACTAGTCAGTTTTTTTTTTTTGTAATTTTTATTTTTAGTTTTGTACACATAAAGAACCATATTTATTTTTATTTTTAATTAATACAAACATAACATCTATTGAATCACACATTTAATACAAAATTACAAATTAGCTACAGAAAAATACCTACTTTCTTCGGTTTCGACTATTACGAAACGCGTTGTTATTATACTTTAATAGTTTAATGTGTAATATATCCGTATCCTTGTAAATAACTTTTAGAAATATAATTTGAAAAATATAATTCTTTTATTTGTTCATAAATAGACATACCAACTTTGCAGTTTATGTGATCATTTTTTAAAAGCTAATGTGCCGAAAAGCCGTGACGCGCGAACCTCGTTCCGTGCTAGCCGCGACTAGCGCAGTCATAGGCACTCTAATATTGTGTTTAGGTGTGCGTGCGGCGACGCATAGATACTATGGCGAACACATACAAGCCGCGCGCGGTCCGTTTGTATGAAGATAACGTACTTCCCTCTCTTTATTCTATGGCCATATGCTAATACTACGATATTGATATGAATAATTAATTGGTGTCTCTCATTTGCTGATTTTAGGGCGGACAAAATCATGATTTTTTTATTTTAAACTACTAATGCAGATTTGTTCTGTTATTGATTCTGAGCCACCCATTTGTTCTTGCGCACTCGAAAAAAAGTTTCCCTGTATTGCTCAGCCATTATGTTTGAAAAATGTGAATGTTGTTGAATTGCCAAACTCATAGTGCGTAAACTACTAGTACTAATAATGTGTATTACAGCCCCTCGCTGTTCGTGTTAACAAAAATAAAATAAACCAATACATCTCAGGCAAAGACATTACCTATCTTTACTGCCTACTTGTATGAATGGAATGTTGTTAAGGATATAATTATCAATGTAACAATAAGTAAATGAGTGTCTGATACCACTTGTGTCATAAAAATAAGTTGATGCAAGGTATTAGTATACTACATATTAAGATTGCCTGGAAGAGATCACAAAAAGCGAAATAATCAAGTTTTGAAATTAGCTTTATATGGATATACATAATAGGTATATGTTATTTATGGTGCACAAGTTTGTTTTTTAAACTCTGAAGGAATAAATAAATAAAATAAAATAAATAAATATACAATATGTAAAGAAAACCCTGTCCGACCCATAAGGATAATAAAGGTTAGGTAAACACTTGACCAAATATAATATAAAATTTTACATAATCATCATAGTAACAATACTAATGAATTTTGAAATAATCCTTTTTTCCCGGGAATTAATTCCAATTTCCTCGAAATTTGGTAATTTTTAAAACAGTGACAACACCGGTATTATTATAAGCGAATAGCGACACGACCACGTCACAGGTGCCGCGTGCCCTGCCCCCCGCCCCCCGCCCTGCGCCCGCGGAACGGGTTGCATAACGCACATGTATTAAGTTACCTCTTTTTGCGAAATAATATTTATTTTTTTAGGGGGATTTTTATTTAAGTTTAGTCTGGCTTTGTGGGCATTAGTAGAAATCAGTTATCGATACCTAACAATACCTTAACGGATCGGACAGGGTTTTCTTTACATATTGTATATGGACAAATCACACAGATTAAGCTAGCCCCAAAGTAAGTTCGAGACTTGTGTTATGGGATACTAACTCAACGATACTATATTTATAAAACGATACTATATTTATAATAGATAAATATATAGATAAACATCCAAGACCCAGGCCAATCAGGTCAATCGTTTTCCATCATGACCTGGCCGGGGATCGAACCCGGGGCCTCCACGTCGCTGGCAGGCGTGTTGACCGCTGCGCCACGGAGGACGACAAACCAGATACCCACCATACTCCTGTATGGTGGGTGCGTTTACAAACGTTAATTAATTTTATCACACACAAACAGTCAGACCTGGAACAACTATCTGTAGGCCATACAAATATTTGTTCCGCGTGGGGATCGTACCCCTATTTTCACATGAAGGTGAACGATCAATATAAGTATTAACACATTGTTAACTCACCTAGTTATAAAGCTGGTAGGAGTAACTGGAACTGCCTGCACTCTCCAAGAGTCAGGTTTATCACTAAATAGAACAAATTTAATTTCATGCCCAATATTTGTTTCCTCTTCTAAATCAAACAAATGTTCTTTCCAAGGAAACCTCTCAGTAAATTCAATAATTTGTCCAGATTTGTGAATTGCGAATCGGTTATCCAATGCAGACCTAACATAATCCCGTGCTGGAAGCCACACATTTATAAAATAATTGACTGTATACAGAAACTCTTCACTAACTCGTTCCATAGCTTTTTTGAATATTTCGTCTATGTTTATATTTTGATTCGAGTTCCATTCTGGGTTCATTCGTGCAATTCGATTGCTTAGATTTGTACGTATTTTGTACCTCGGTTCTTCTGTACACATTGGAACGCCATTATCTATAGCATCAATTTCTTCAATGAAGTTTTGGTATACTTTCTTGTAAATTACAGCCTGATCAGTTGAATTGAGAGCTACATGTTTTGGGATGAGCTGCTGTATAACTTCCTCACCATAGTAAGTGTAGACTAAACCAGCCGAACTTAACCTGAAAAAATTAAGTTACATATGTAATTTTTATTTTTTTTTTATTTTGCCCCACTCTAGGAATTTCTCCTGTATAGTGGGTGCGTGTACAAACATATAAACTCACATACACAAACAAAAATGTAAAAACTATGCTTATAATAAAATAATTGCCTAGAAGAGATTGCATTGTACATTTTGTAGTTTTCAATGTATTTTTTAAATAATGTATATTTTTAGTGTACAATAAAGTACATATACAAGGTTATTTTTACAATAAACAAAACCTCAATAAAATATATTTTGTTCAGAATAAGCAACTGAATGTATTCCAATCATTTTTACACCATGTTATATTTGTTCCCAAATACATTTAGAAATTGTTGCAGTGTGGTTAGCTAGCACGCAACACGGCTGACGGATCACACAGCTGAGATCATAGTACTTGGGCGCGACAGGACAACGTACCGCCCCTGCGCGCCATGCTGTATGTTGACCATATTTTTGTTGGGACAACCAGGTAAGATAGATAGCAAACTTTGTGGTTTTTCATGTTATTTTTTGAAATTTTGTACATAGATTCTTTACTTAAAAATATTGGACACGTGTTTCGTTTTTCGCATATACTAAAAATAACCTAGTATATAAAATTAGGTGAAGTGAGCGCAGATTGAGCTGCTTTATACTTGGGATTGTTATTATTGACACTTAACTTTTCACACTGAGCTTTTTACAAAATTGATTGGCTGCACCAACTCTTGAATTAGCACTTGATTACATAGAAACCAGGTAAAACCAGCCAACCAAGTAAAACCAGCCATACTTTGAATAATTATATTAGAACCAATTGGACTACCAGTTGAATTTTGATAAATAATATACATACTTTATACTCTGTCTATAAATTGGCATGGCCCTCCAGTCTAAAGAGAAGCAGCTAAATACCAGTTTACATAAGGCAACTGGAAACCTGACCTCCACAACCCAATTTTATGATGTTAAATTGTATTAAAAGTTATTTGATTATCTTTTCTAAAAAAAAAAAAACTTACTTGATTTTAAATTTGTCCCCAAGTTCTGGCCTCAATGAGCTCAGGGTTTCGTTGAAATCCCTTTGATGATGATCGTATTTCTTCTTCTCATGATCAAAGACTGCCCCGACATCAACTACAATATCACATTCCTCAAGCTTGGCTGTATCCCGAGTTCTGACAATAACTGCATCTTGGTACAGGGGAAGAAGCTTGAGCATGTAGCATGCAAGTACTTCGTCGCAGTGGAATACACCATCATGAGTTCCGATCTGAAATATTATATATTTTTATTATCAGATGCGTGGAATGCCATCACTTCAACTACAAACATATATCTACTTACTAATGAATTTACAAGTTCATTTCAACTATATTTTATGAAAAAAGAAGATTGTTATTGCTACTATATAATACTAAATATAAAGTGAATTTACATAATAATTTGGCCCAAATATAGGTAGAAAATACATGCTATTTTATACCTATATTTGGGCCAAATTTGATAAATAGAGGTAAACAAACCGTTAGGCAACGACGTGTTTACACCTAAAAGAGAGATATTATCATTTTCTAAATAGATTATTTTCATACATGTTAATCCTACTTCCTAAATGTAAACATGTAACAACACAATTTCCCCCTTATTCATAAACCAGCAGTGATTCTTTAACCATACATTTTTGACCTTTTAACATCACTTAACTTTAATTATCTTTTATGAATAAAAACCATAGAGTTTAAGGGATTTATTCATAAACGATGATTAAATTTAAGTGACATTCAAACATCTAAAATGTATGTTTAAAAATATCGCTAATCATTAGTTAACTTAAATCAGCGTTTATGAAGAAAAGGGTTTATGTTTAGATATTTATGGTTTTCATAGAACACTTATAACCCGCGCAGATAAAGAAAAGATCTGTAAATGGCGTCCGCTCGCATGCGTTCTCACTCACTCCCTATCGCTGTCTATACTCACACAGTGAAGTAAGCGCTGCAAAAAAAAATAAACGATCAGGAATTCAGGATTCGCTTTCCAAGCTACTTTGATGCACTCCGAGTTATTGTTAATTTCGTTCCGCTAAAGTCTCTTGTTATTTTGATGTTTTTGTTGATAGTTATTTTTGTTGAATTTGAACAATCAAACTCAACAAAAACAACAATAAAAATAAACAAAACAACAAACAAGTAAAATGTCAAATTTACGATATAAATAACAATATTTACAACGTAAATTTGACATTTTACTATCTTAATATTTGGTTTGTGATTGAACAATGGCATGTTTTGTCAACCGTACCATAAGTATCCACCGCCATTTTCAGATCTTTTCTTTATCTGCGCGAGTTATAACTGATTTGAATGAAATAACACATGTAAACTAATTTCCTAATAGGTTAAATTTTGGATACATTTAAGCATAGTACATTATAACTCAATGCATAGTCCATAATTAAAAGTATTATAATGCATATGTATTATGCAGTTGATTTGAAACGTAGTTCAAATATGCAAAATTGTGTTGACAAATGTCTCAACTTTATTAAGTCTGAATTCCACAAAATGTGTTTAATACCTGATTATCATGAATTTTTTTTTTTTTGTAGGTCTATCTCGTGAAATTAATGTCGCCTTTTTAATGATTTTTCGAAATAGCATGTTAATCATCATTAGCAACCTTTTTTTCATGTCCCTGTCCCACTACAGGGCACAGGTCTCCTCTCATACAGAGAAGGATTGAGCATAATCATCATGCGGTCTCACTTCAATCTCAATGCGGATTTCAGACTTAAATAGCAAGTTAATACGCATGTTATGTGGTTCTATTGAAACATGCTGCAATAGGAATTGTTAATAAATACCTAGTTAGCATTTAAAAGTCGATAATGATCGTCGAGATTTGTAAAACGTGAGTTGTGATAACCCTAAAGTGGTTTGTTTCCCTCTTCTCTAACGAGCTTGGCACAAGTTTTAGGTTATACTTTATAGGACCGTAAATAGTATTTTAAGGTTAGAATGTTCAAAATTAGAAAACGTTCTGCTTTACGTTGATAAAATAGGTAAAAATTTGGAGCTTTCAATATGGGTTACATACAGGAATAAGCAGTAAAATAGGTTATAGTAATGAAAATAAAATTAACAACTATGTCCCACCTTCATGTTTCTTGACCGAGAGAAGAAACGCCGAATCACCAAATTATTTACTATACTACTAGTACTACTAATAGTACATACAACTTTTCTAAGCATTTACTCGTAAAACAGAGAAAGTAAATTAATAACAAGCAGACGCACTGACGTAGTGTCGCACTCGCAGTGAATAGAGACACGAAAAAAGTAGCGATGCGCGATGGCGAGAGGTTTCATTCGATTGTTTCGATTGTTCAAATATCTCGATGGTCCTCGATTGTTTCAACTTGGACTCGAGTCCGACTCGGTCTGTTATCGCGACGGGCTCACGAGTCACGGCGTGTTCATTCGAGAGCAATCGAGAGTTATTCTTCGATGGTTTAGACGCGAGTTCTTGTCTTGCGTTGTGTTTGCGAATCCAAACTAATTTTTTCAACAATCAAAAATATGCAGTACCGAGACGGGAATAAATAAACGTTAGTAGTTAACTTACTCACGAATAATTAGAAGGAGTCGTAAAAATAAAATAATAAAACATATCAAGGGATCTTAATGAATCTGTTTTATTTTTATTAATTAGAAATGTAAAATCTGTCGGGTAAAAAACTAGCGAAAAATAAAACAGTGTATCGTAAGTAAAGGTATAAATAAATGTTCACAAATTACGCGTGAGTCGCACGACTTGACTCTGACATGCACCTCGACTCGATGCAATCGACTGACCTCCCTCGACTGCCTCGTTCATCGAGTGGAGCGAGACTCGATGATTCGTACAATTGAAAGCGGCGGTCGATTCCATTGACTCGAAACAATCGAAAAACATCTCGATTGTTTTGTGGAAAGGCGAGTCGATGGTTGACTCGATAGTTTATTGTAACGACTCCGATTCTTTCGATTGATAAAACATCTCGGAATCGCCCATCGCTAGAAAAAAGTATCGATACTTTATGGTATCGAGTACATTTCTTTCGATAACGATACTTTTGTACTCGATACTTTTGTATTCGATACTTTTACTTAACGAGTACTTTTGACCAGGTATCGTATCGAGTAAAGTCCGTTGCCGGTAGGTTGCCAGATTCACATTTCACTTGTTTGATTCTAACACGTTTGTTCATTTTTTATTGATTCCTGCAACTTTAATGTACTTAGAAAGATTGTTTTTGAAAAGTGGAAATACCGTCGACAGCGACAGATCAAGCTATCTGAAACTGACAAATATTACCAGTCAACCATGAACTTTACTATGATACTTTAGCGATAAAATTGAAAATCTAATAATTGTAGAAGTTTGATGTGCTGTCTTCTGTAGGTACAATTACTAAAATCCGTAACTGCCTATCGCTATAAAAGCTGGACAAGCTTCTTTTCTTGAGTGATTATACCGAGAAGGAATGGGATATATAATATTTGAGATTTAAAAAATGTGACGACAGCAAGTCAAGCCACCCGAAACTGTCAAATATTCCCAATCAACCTTGAGCCATAATGCTTTAAGGATAAATATAAAATTCTAATAAAGAAATCGGACAGATTGTGTGTGGTAGCTTGATGTCCTTTCGTCTGTACCATTTGTTACTTTTTCATTTTGTCTAACTGAATGTAGGTAACAGACGAAACTTGCTAACATTGACAAATTAAAGTATGTCGTAGGCCCTGCCTGAGGAAAGATCTTGCTACTTTGAGATTTGATACTTTTGTGTCGATTCTTTTACGAGCACGATACTTTTTTATCGATACTACTGATGAATAGAGTATTGGTACTTTCTATTTGATGCCGTGACCCTACTAACGTATGGCGTACACCAATGCTTGAGAAAAGTACTCGATACTTTGAGGTATCGATACTTTTCAACCGATACTTTTACGAGTACGATACTTTTTTATCGATACTACTCATGAGTACAGTATCGATACTTTCTATTCGAAACCTCAAACCGTGTCCCAGGCAGTGACGTGAGGCAGGCCCAGGCAGGCAGACGGCCATACGGCGCAGACGCCAGTTTTTTTTTATTTGTTTCTGGCTAAGTTACTAGACCTATAAGCCCATAAGACGCCAGTGTTCTTTTTTATTTTGTAGTACGGTTCTGCGCCTTTTGTGCCCTTTCTTCATTTTTATTTGCATATTTATAGACAATATGTCGAAAAAGACGGCCGCGTGAACCGTCTATTAGGGAGGTTTACTGAATGCACTTTTTACTACATACATCACGCACTTTTGTTTAGTAAACAACAACATAAATAATTTAAAAATCCAATGAAAAATGAGCGCGACACCTAGCTTGACTTTCCCGCCAAAACTCCAAGACACCACTCTACCATACTCTACTTTCATAAGTGTTGCCAAAAGGCAAAGTCTGTAGAGCACTAAAAGTGGTGTGAATTGCTCTACATCTGTGGTTCGACTTCAAACCACTAAAATTGGCAATGGCATAGATTTTAAAAGAAAGACATATAAAATTCGAAACTAAATAATACATAACTACGACATTTAAATCAATCGACTTACAATTGTGTTGTATAGTCTGACTATAAAGTAAAAATTTCAATAAATATCAAGCAAGGAATTTATACCTAAACTGGAATGTGCACTATCGATCAAAGCGCGGTCCGAGGGAGATAGCTTCAGAGTAGCCCTCTGTCCTTGTTGTGTAGGGTGACTATTATAATGGAATTTATAAGGAATGTACGTGAAATATATTTTCTTTACTTATGTTACCTGAGTTTTTTTTATGAATATTTAGGTATGGATGCGAACTTTTTAATTTTATTGTTCTAAAAATGGATGAATAAATTGATAATTTACGGACAACAGCAGGTCAATCTACATGAAACTATTAAATATTCCAAATCAATCCTGAATCTTAACAATTTAGAAATAAAGTTTAAAATCTAATAAGAAAATCTGACATATTGTAGTAGCTTGATATGCTGTCGTCTGTATTTTTAAATAAATAAAATAGCAATAAGAAAGCAGAATTTAATGTCATTGTAAATACCCAATAAAAGCCACTTACTTATTATGTACACAATGACTAAGTGCGCATTTATTAACTATTCCGAAATGTATGGTCACCCTACATACAAACAAATTAACATGTATATGATTACTGCAAAAAACTTACTTAAAGAATGATATTCCGCATCCAGGTTATTACTCAGTATTGCAACCATTAATGGCACCCTTTTTCACCATCTTTTTCTAATCGAAACTGTTGGTTTCAAACAAAATTACGAAAAATAATACGGCTAAGAAAGGGACAGAGGGCTACTGGGACGCTTTCTCCCTCGGACCGCGTTTTCTTCAAATAAGGTGTTATTTCCGATCGACCTTATTGCTCTTGCGATAGAGTCTTCTTTTAAATAAGAGACTTATGTAAGTTCACATTCCACTTTGGGTATAATTTCCTTGATAAAGTTACAAAACTAATCCATGACAGCCGAAGACATTCGATGTACTATGCTTTAGTGTTGCCCTACTTTTGATCAATTTTAGTTCCCAAACATTAATTTGCTAAAAAATGTACTAGATTTAGTAGCGATAGCACTAAAATGTAAACAAAGTGGTTATTTTCAAGTTTACGCTTCCCTCTCCACTCCACCGCACTCCGTCAAGCCATAGCTTAGCCACGCCACGTCCATAAGCATTTTTTCGGCATGGTGGCATAGAGTAGGGCAGTTACGGTCTCAATAATCAATTGGGAAAATATTCCATTGAATTACTATAACATTTAGAAAACGTTTTCTTCGCATTAAGGTGGAAAGTGTGCTCCTGATGCTGATCTACCTGATGACTACCACAGAACGAGTAGTCTCCTTACAGTGGACAGCACCGACTTGAGCTAACTGCATCACCACAACTGTACGATTCGAACTACTTGAAAATTTATAATTTTCTAAATTAATTCACAATCGATTGATTTCAATTAAATGTTTCATTGAAACAAAACATCTCTAAGGTCCGTATTACAGAACGTCACTCAAACTCAAGCTCTACTTAAGTCTCGTTTCAAGCCTTTTGATTGGTTGAAACTAGTTTTATGTAATGCTTAAGCAGAGATCAATGCTTGAGTAACGTTCTATAATACGCACCTAATGTACGGTTTTTACTAACATGAGTTAGTATAGTTGTCAAACAAATAGATGGCGCTACATAATCCGATCGTAAGAACGTTCAAAGTAATAGCTAAAAGCTGTTACATGTGACTAATAGATGGCGTTACTAGTAGTACTTCATGACAGAAATGTTACAATCATTCATCAAAGATTCCTACGTTTACTTGCTAAGTTGCTAAACATTGTTCAAAATGTGGTAATGACCTTAATAATAACCATTACAGCGGTTAAGTGATTTATTGCTAACTAGCTGCGTCACGCGATTTCACCCGTGGTTTTTTTTATATGTCCCGCTCCTATTGGCCGCAGCGTGATGTTATATAGCCTAAAGCCTTCCTGGATTAATGGGCTATCCAACGCAAAAAGAGTTTTTCAAATCGGACCAGTAGTTCAGGAGATTAGCGCGCTCAAAGAAAGAAACAAACTCTTCAGCTTTATATATTAGCATAGATGATGGAGGCATCATCATGGCCCCTTGGTATAAAATACGACAGTTGGCCGCTTTTTCTAGTGCAACTGTTTTGTACATCAGGTAATTTTAAATTTAGACAATAGTCTGGATTTGGACTCCTTAAAGCATATGACTTAAACATGGCGGGGCCGGGTAATAATTTACACAGGCGCAGTTTTATTATTTGCAACTTACAAATAATTATAAACTTCCTGTTGCCCGCGACTTCGTCCGCGTGGACTTCAGTTTGCAACCCGCGGTGGATCCCGTTTCTGTGGGAATGCCAAGATAAATGCATACATTACTGCAAGGTTTCCTCAATATCCATTAAATAGCTTTTGCCAAAGTTGTAGTTCGTTCCGAAAAAAATTAAAAAACTTTTTTACAAAAAAACAACCGACTTCTAAAAACCACTACAAAGTGAAAAATAACTAATTTCAGAAGTCGGTGTCTTTAGTTTTTGTATATTAGTTTTTGATACCGACTTCCGAAATTAGTTATTTTTCACTTTGTAGTGGTTTTTAGAAGTCGGTTGTTTTTTTGTAAAAAGGTTTTTATTTTACACTTTTTAGTTGTGAAAAGTAGGTACTATGTATTCAGTTACATCCGGTCTACGTACGCAAATATAGTTGGAAAATTACGTAATTTTGTTTACTTTAATTTTTACCCGTAATTTTGAAGAATTCTCTCGACTGCCTATGGTTTTCATCATCAGATTTACTGCAGGCCATTATTTCAACCCAATGGGTGCAAAGTTCTCATCAATATAAATGAATTAAAACCAAACACAAAGTAGCTACTACAAATCGTTGAGGAGTTCCCGGAACTGGCCTTTGTCTTCATCATCAGTGCTCTTATGACAGTCACAACCCATCTAGGTGTAAAGTTCTTATCAATACAAATTAATCAAGCCCAAACACAAGGTAGCTGCTGTGAATTGTTGAGGAGTTCGTTCGACTGTCTCCCGGCTCCATCATCAGATCTACTCCAGACCTTTATCAAATTGTAGTGCTTTAAAATACATAATGAAAAAACTTTTTTACAAAAAAACAACCGACTTCTAAAAACCACTACAAAGTGAAAAATAACTAATTTCGGAAGTCGGTGTCTGTGGTTTTTTTAAATTAGTTTTTGACACCGACTTCCGAAATTAGTTATTTTTCACTTTGTAGTGGTTTTTAGAAGTCGGTTGTTTTTTTGTAAAAAAGTTTTTATTTTACACTTTTTAGTTGTGAAAAGTAGGTATTATGTATTCAGTTACATCCGGTCAGACTGGAAGCTGACGCAAATATAGTTGGGAAATGACGTAATTTTGTTTACTTTAATTTTTACCCGTAATTTTGAAGAATTCTCTCGACTGCTTATGGTCTTCATCATCAGATTAACTGCAGACCATTATTTTAACCCAATGGGTGCAAAGTTCTCATCAATATAAATGAATTAAAACCAAACACAAAGTAGCTACTGCAAACCGTTGAGGAGTTCCCGGAACTGGCCTTTGTCTTCATCATCAGAGCTCTTATGACAGTCACAACTCATCTAGGTGTAAAGTTCTTATCAATACAAATTAATCAAGCCCAAACACAAGGTAGCTGCTGTGAATTGTTGAGGAGTTCCTTCGACTGTCTCCTGGCTCCATCATCAGATCTACTCCAGACCTTTATTAAATTGTAGTGCTTTAAAATATTTAATGAAAAAACTTTTTTACAAAAAAACAACCGACTTCCAAAAACCACTACAAAGTGAAAAATAACTAATTTCGGAAGTCGGTGTCAAAAAACGAATATACAAAACCAAAGACACCGACTTCCGAAATTAGTTATTTTTCACTTTGTAGTGGTTTTTAGAAGTCGGTTGTTTTTTTGTAAAAAAGTTTTTATTTTACACTTTTTAGTTGTGAAAAGTAGGTATTATGTATTCAGTTACATCCGGTCAGACTGGAAGCTGACGCAAATATAGTTGGGAAATGACATAATTTTGTTTACTTTAATTTTTACCCGTTGTTTTGAAGAATTGTCTCGACTGCCTGCGGTCTTCATCATCAGATTTACTGAAGACCATTATTTTAATCCAATGGGTGCAAAGTTCTCATCAATATAAATGAATTATAACCAAACACAAAGTAGCTACTGCAAACTGTTGAGGAGTTCCTGGAACTGGCCTTTGTCTTCATCATCAGAGCTCTTATGACAGTCACAACCCATCTAAGTGTAAAGTTCTTTTCAATACAAATTAAAGAAGTCCAAACACAAGGTAGCTGCTGTGAATTGTTTAGGAGTTCCTTCGACTGTCTCCCGGCTCCATCATCAGATCTACTCCAGACCTTTATCAAATTGTAGTGCTTTAAAATACTTAACGAAAATACTAAGAAATGCACTAATCGCCCCTACGATTTTTGAAAGTGCCCCTTGATTTCTCTGGTCCTCCATCATCAGACCCTGATGTCCTTATCATGGGACCACCTTGGGAACGTCTTCTTTCCAACAAAAACAGAATTATCAAAATCGGTTCATAAACTACGAAGTTATGCGCGAACAAACATAAAAAAAAAAAAAGCATATATACGGTCGAATTGAGTAACCTCCTCCTTTTTGAAGTCGGTTAAAAATACTAAGAAATGCACTAATCGCCCCTACGATTTTTGAAAGTTCCCCTTGATTTCTCTGGTTTTCCATCATCAGACCCTGATGTCCTTATCATGGGACTACCTTGGGAATGTCTTATTTCCAACAAAAAAAGAATTATCGAAATCGGTTCATAAACGACGAAGTTATGCGCGAACAAACATAAAAAAAAAGCATATATACGGTTGAATTGAGTAACCTCCTCCTTTTTGAAGTCGGTTAAAAAAGGGCTCAGTTGATTTAAATAAGCGCCTGGTAAAATAATGAGAGCAATATGTACGTACGCGTTCGCTCCCATTTGCGCAGCATTTTTTTTACTGCTCTGCTCCTATTGGTCATAGCGGGATGTTATATAGCCTATGTCTTTTCACAGGATTTAGACTATCTATGTACCAAAGGAGATGTTTCAGAAATGTATGGAGCCTGGGCCAACACATTGTATACTTCAAGCTAGGTATAGTTATGCTATAGTTAACTGTTTTTAATGTTAATTTCCTATATTTTGGCTTAGTTTATATACAGATTCAATTTAACTCGGCCAAGGAGTGCAACACAACTACTAAAAAATATGGTGGTCAGCAATAAGCGAAATAAGATTTTGAGAGTCACATTTAATTGACGTGTCATGGATTTAAGGCTATCGTATCTATATTATCTACCATATGACTGCAAAAAAAAAACGAAACATGAAATCCGAACATACGGCCCATTAAATAAACACAATCAACTCAAATCAACACTCGACACGAACACAACGGGAAAATAGAACTGTCAAAGTCACCAATCAAACGTCATAAAAAAGTGTCATGGCTACCTTATTATAGGGTTATCTCACTAAAAGGCGTTTTAAATAACTAATTATATATACTTGTATTTTTATTCAAATTAATTTAGTACTATTTTTATGAAAATCTTCTATTTTTTTTTCCTTTTTATCTATATAGCGTACATAGTGGTGGCCCAAAATGAAACATCCCCTTTCATTACAATCGGTTCAGTAGGTTTGGCGTGACAGCCGGACAGACAGACAGAGATACTTTCGCATTTAAAATATTAGTATGGATAAAAACATACAATTGGTCCCGATTCTCTTGTTCACAACCTAAACTTTATTTAGGGTCAGTGCATATTTTCCTTAAATATTTAATTAAAAAGGACAGAAGATAAAAGTAGTGTTTTTAATCGCGTCAAGATTTCCGATGGAGTATTCTAATTATTTAACAGGACTCAAATAAAAAGAAGATAAGATATCTTCTATCCTTTTCTTAATGAAATAGAAACAAAAGATGCACTGATCTTAAAATAGGTAGTTTAGTTTGTGAAAGAGAATTGGCGCCAATAAGTGGAGAGTTTTGGCGGGAAGCTAAGATGAGTGCCACGCTCATTTTTCATTGGACTTTTAAATTATTTATAGTGTCGTTTACTAAATAAAAACGCGTGATTTATGTAGTAAAAAGTGCATTCAGTGAATAATTCATAAAGAACAGTGAAATATTGTAGCATAGTGGCCACATCATGGCTTTGAACCAAATCTTCCTCCGTGTTCGGTCCGCACGGCCGTCTTTTTCGACATGAATAATTCATTACGTGACATTGGCTAAATGCACAAACCGTGCGAAGCCATAAGAGAAAGAAAGAAAGAATAAGTAAGTGATCGCACCTACGTCTTAAAAAAAGAAATGGCGCTAGTAGTACCTATGTACCTTACAATTTACCAGGCTCGGTATTTAAACAAGTGATTAAAATTTAAATTATAGGTACCGCCTAAAATATTTCATAATAAAATTAATAAGTATCCTAGAAATATACATTTTGACTTTTATTTTTTAATTTATAGGTATTACTAGCTTTCCGCCCGCGGCTTCGCCCGCGTGGAGTTCGGTTATATCGCGCTTTTTAGATTTCCCTCGGGAATATCAAATTTTTCCGGGATAAAATGTAGCATAAGTTCTTTGTCAATGTCTAAAGATTGTCTGTGCCAAATTTCATCAAAATTGGTTAAGGGGTTTAAGCGGGAAAGCGTAACAGACAGACAGACAGACAGAGTTACTTTCGCATTTATAATATTAGTATGGATCAACAACAACACAGGCATCAACAACGGTTTCAAGTTTACTGCTCACTAACTCATCATCACTCATCATCATCATCTCAGCGTTAATCCTAGTCGCATCCATAAGTTTTTCAGCTTTGGAGTCAGGGGTCCGCTTTACCAGTCTAACTGCTGATTTTGGCTAAATTTCGATATTTTCCGTGAAGCGACTGCCGTCTGACCTCCACAACCCGAAGGCAATATCGAAGCATTGCAGTGAGACCAATTGTTGGACTACCAACAGACAACTAGAGGGCTACCAACTGCTTAACGTGCTTTCAACCAGACCAGTGCAAATATTCATATTCATGCATACAAATACTGGCAATGCGCGGGGATCGAACCCGTGCCTCCTGGCACAGCGGCCGCGTTCGCTACCGCTACGCCACGGAGGCTGTCACTAACTCATCACCACTATCATCAGCTGATTATGTAAATAAATACTTTGCAAACGTAGGGAAATCCCTTGCTGAACCACTTCTGAACCAATCTTGTGACCAGACTTTTAAGACTCATAAGAGCTGTATAAAATCTTTTACACTTTTGGACACGGTAGAAAGTGAAATAGAACAAATCATCTCAGAGCTGAAGGATGATTGTGCGGTAGGCTGGGATAATGTTAACAATAAAATACTCAAGCATTTTAAACACCTTTTCGTACGTCCTTTAATGTATACTTATGTATATTTCAAATGTGCCTCAGAGAATTATTATTTTGTATAAACATAAACTAGTGCTTGCCCGTAAGCCTGATAGTAAGCAGTGATGCAATCGTTGATGGTAAAAAAAAAGTGTGTGTGTCAGCTCCGACGCACGACTGGAGTTTACTCCTTAAGTACGAGAAAAAAAAATTAAAAAAAAAAATTAAATTTAAAAAAAAAATTAACAAAAACAAAAAAATATTATTATTATTTTAAAAATTATTTATAAAATAAATCATAAAAAATTAAAAAAAATATAAATGCATATTTATGAAAATTTTAACCAATTTTAAGAAAGTTGATAATAAAAAGTACGAGAAAAAAAAATTAAAAAATAAAAACAAAAAAAAAATATTATTATTATTATTTTAAAAATTATTTATAAAATAAATCATAAAAAATTAAAAAAATTATAAATGCATAGGTATTTATGAAAATTTTAACCAATTTTAAGAAAGTTGATAATAAAAAATTTTTTTATAAACATTTTTTTTTTTTTATAAGTTATAAACAAGCGCTTGACCGCAATCCCGCCTGATGGTAAGCAGTGATGCGATCATTGATGGTAAAGCGCGCTAGTTTATTAAGAGCCTAGCTTTTCACTCTAGCCTTGAAGACACCCAAATTGTAATGTGACGGAAACACCGTCGCTGGCAAATTTTTCCAGTCCCTCGATGTACGCGGTATAAAAGAGGAAGCGAAACGCTTCGTCCGGGTCGCAGTGGTATCAACAACGTAATGGTGGAAACTCGCCGTACGACGGGTCGTCCGATGGATGAATTATTATAATTATTTTTTTTTTAAATAAAACATTATCTTAATAACTAACAAAATATAGCTGTAAAAAGATAATTATGCCACTTTTTTAGATTAGAAAGTTGCGCACCAAAGGTGCGCATTAAAATAGTAACGCTTAAAATTCGTTACTCGTTAGTAGGTTTTACCCCTCGGATTTTTCTCATACCGGGCGCCTTATATATGAAAATCGATTCTTAAGGAGTAAACTCCAAAAAACTGAGTAAATAGGAAGGAAGAGTTGAGGGCAGTTGAGCGAAGTGATGCAATGATAAACCCAGAGGGAGATTGATCTGGAGACCCTCCACGACCAAACTGCCGACACAACGTTTGGCACATCGTACTCGGCACACATCGTAACACAACTGCTCAGACCTGTCCTCCATCTCACATCATGCCGGAACACGACGAATTGCTTGGCGGCAAGACATTGTCTGTGGGGTGGTAACTTCTGCCGGCAGCCGATGTTATGGCCTACCACCGTTACCGTACTATTTTTCTAAAAGTCTAAAAAAAGCGACGGTATTCTTAAAAGTGGATGTAGAGATGTAGTGGCATTGGACCTAGTGGAACATTAAAAAAAAAAAAACATTTTGTCTTTTCTGAAAAAAAGGTCGAAACGAAACTCGGGGGTCTCTTTTTAAAGTTCAAACCTTATCTTGGTCGGATCTGAAATGGTCCTATGAGGAAATACCACACAATCTTGAGTGGACCAGACTAGTCACTTCATTTTTCCGGTGGTAGGCCATAATACCGGCCGCCGGCAGAAGTTACTACCCACCGGGCAAAGTCTTGCCGCCAAGCGATTCAGTCAGTTGGCAGTCCTGCTGCAGTCCTACCGGTATGCTTGCAGAGGAAATGATTGATGGCTTTAAGCAATGCGCCTCTATCATACACAGGGTATGTTCTAGCCCCAACACCATCTTGCAAACAACTGCAGATAGGAGGAACAGTGCCATACCAGATACGCCTTAGATTTAAATAATTATATAACCAAACGTCTTATAAAAAAAAAATGCCCAGAGCCTAGTAAGATACTCCGAAGTGCGCTCGCTTAGAAACGCAAATAAACCTAAATGGCGCAAACCTAGATGTAATCTATTTTTTGGCCGCAGATGCTTTCTTTATATGGGACCGTTTATCTATAGTAAGCTGAATAATAAAATGGATATACTACCTATGACCAGAAATAAATTCAAAAATTATGTCTCAAAATTTCTGGCGAGAATGGAAGCACGGAGAAGTTCCTTAATACATGAACGCAACACGCACACATTCATCACACAAACACATAAAGGACGATTTGGACCAATCGAACTAGTACTCTCTGTCCCCACTTTGACAGATTTCCACAATTTCCAAACAGGAGTAATATAAATGGCAGGCTTGGGAGTGCTATGAGGACTTCGTTCGATTGATCTAAACCCACCTTAACTCACTCATTCATCACACATCTACACAATACACCACAAAATTTCAAAATTCTAATTAATTAATACATACTAAATAAGTTGATACATATTTATTTTAGTAAAATTTGTTTGGAATAACAACTTGTCTTTGTCACATCAATAATTAATGACCGATGATATGTATGAACCGATCTAATAATGTGCCTAGACGAAGGAGACTAGTCTCCACGACACAGGGAATCCTAGTGTGGAGGCTAGTGCTATTTAAATATTGTAACATTTATCTGAACAATAAAGTTTTTATTATTTTTTATTATTATTACAATTATTATTAGCAAAACGATCAGAATGGCGCCGAATAGTGTACGGACAAGTACGCGAGTTTGAGGAGCAGCGCAAAGCTGACCTCGATGCCAAACGCGACCAATTAAAGGCCCGCCTAACTGCTGCCATCACATACAACTACTTCGACGGCGTGGTTACGTGCCCTACGTGTGCACGAAGTTTCGCCGCCAAGAAAGGCTACATAAACCATCTTTGGGCGCATGAGCGCCAAATCATCGGCTAGGAGTCGAAGTGGTCACCGTGGCCGAAATCGGTCGGGAACATCATCATCATCATCAGATTTAAAAAAGTGTCCTTGCCTGTTTTTCTCCATAGGTCCCCATTACAATTTGGAATTTAAGTTGGTTGCCAATTTAATTAACAGTTTCTTTCTCTAACATTAAAAACACGTGTACAGAAGACAGCACATCAAGCTACTACAATCTGTCGGATTTCTTTATTAGATTTTCAACTTTATCTCATAAGCATTAAGGCTCTATGTTGATTGGGAATATTTGACAGTTTTGGGTAGCTTGGCCTGCTATCGTCAGTACTGTGTAAAATTTATAAATATATCATTTCATCTAATGACCTCTCCCGCTCTGGCGTGTCAGACTTTTATTGAAAGAAATTAATAATTTTATATTTCAAACTACCTATTGCCGTTAATAATTTCGAGAAACAAAATGTATATATTTTTTTTATCCTGTTTTAGTATCTGTTGTTATAATGGAAACAGAAATAAACAAGACTAGTGCTTGAACACAATCCCGCCTGATGGTAAGCAGTGATGGTCAAGCGCGCTAGTTCATTAAGAGCTTATTCACTCTAGCCTTGAAGACACTTAAGGGGTCATCCATAAAGTACGTCACACATAAAGGGGGAAGGGGGGTGTCGACAAAGTGTGACATGGTGTGGCAAGGGGTGGGTGGGGTACTATGTTTCGTGACATCACATTTCAAAATCGAATATACGAAACAAGAATATAACAAAAGAAGAAAAGCAGAAGAGAAGCAAATCGCGACGGGGTCCACGAAGACCGAGGCCTGCTAGGGCCGCCCGGTTCAGACAAGAGAAGTCATTTGATGATTTCACATCCTCAAAAAAGCCCTGTTCTTAGTTAGTGTTCAGTCCAGTGAGTAAAGTGCCAGTTCTCGGGAGGTAATACTTAGGGTCATGGAGTCACTACTGACCAACAACTTTGTACATGCTGCCCTGTATGTTTTATGCTGTCCTCACCTTAGACTTTTTTCGGTAGAGTCTATTGTACAGGTATTGTGACATAAATCTATACTCTATACTAATATATAAAGCTGATGAGTTTGTTTGTTTGAACGCGCTAATCTCATGAACTACTGGTCCGATTAAAAAAAAATCTTTTTGCATTGGATAGCCCATTAACCCAGAAAGGCTTTAGGCTATATTACATAACGCTGCGACCAATAGGAGCGGAGCATAACTAACTGCACGCGAACGTAGTCGCTGGCGGTCGCTAGTTAAATACAAGTGCAGTGCATCTAGGAGCGGAGCATATAAAAAGAAAAATATATCAAAACATACGCGCGTGAAACCGCGCGGCGCAGCTAACATACATAATAATCTGCATAAATAAAGGCCACAAAAGAAAATCACATTTGATATAAAGTCAAACACCAATTTAAAAATCGCTCCCTGACCTTTTTATTTTTTTGCTGGTTTGGGAAATCATCAAATGACTTCTTCCGCTCTGAGCGGAGCAGAAGGGCATGTCGTCAGACTTTTACTGACTAAAATCCACCCGTGTTTCTTTACTTGTCTGTGCGACGGCCAGGGCCATGGTTTCTTTTTTACCCACCCGCAACCCTGACCCAGGAGGCATCGGTCTTCGTGGACCCCGGCAGGATGTGCTGACGTCTCTTTGAGGCGCGCGTGAAACACAACGCGCCGTCGACTTGGGCCTGGTCCTTACCGGGCGGTGAGCTGCCCACTGCTCACCGCCAGCAGGCCCGCGCCTACGGTAACTGGGAGTTCGATCCATCACTGACCTAGGTTCCATTTTTGAAATTGATAATTTTTAGGAAAAACGATATTGGCGTCGATTCTAAAAGTATCAGCCTGTCGGTGTTCTATAGGATGCATGTGGAGAGTGTATGACGGAATTGCATGATTTAATTCCCGAATCTCCGTTCCGGGAGTTTCCACCCTTACGTTGTTGACACCACTACGATCCGGACGAAGCGTTTCGCCTCGTCTTTATACCGCGTACATCGAGGGACAGGAACTATAATTTGTCACCGACGGTGTTTCGGCTAGAATGAATAGGCTCTTCATAAACTAACGCGTTTCACCATCAACGATTGCATCACTGCTTACCATCAGGCGGGATTGCGGTCAAACACTAGTTTATAATAACATATATCTTTTTATTTCTATTTCATTAAGAAAAGGATTAGAAGATAATATATTCGTTTAGTCCTGTCAAATTAAGATATTCCATAGACAATATTGACGCGATTAAAACACGATGACTAAACATACGCCAGGCGCGCACTAATTGGGCACGCCGCCATAGCGGCGGTAAGACCCTGCATGGAGGAGTGGATCGACCGGAAACGGCATGGGGCGCTCACCTTCCGTGCGACGCAGGTGCTGACCGGACACGGGTGTTTTGGCAGTTACCTGTGTCGTATCGGTCGGGAGCCGACACCGGCGTGCCACCACTGCGGTGGCCGGGCAGAGGACACGGCGCGGCACACCCTAGAGGAGTGTCCAGCGTGGGACGAACAGCGCCGTGCGCTCACCGCAGCGATCGGCGGAAACGACCTCTCGCTGCCGGCCGTGGTCACAGCCATGATCGACAGCGAGGGGTCATGGGACGCGCTCGTCTCCTTCTGCGAGGAGGTAATCCCCGCGAAGGAGACGGCCGAACGGGGGAGGGAGGCACTGAGCACTCTCCCGTCCCGCCGACGGCGCGCTGGCCGGAGGAGGATGATGAAAGGAGGGGGGAAGAGGGACCCGCCGATCTCGCGCGCAGCGAGTCAAGGCCTGCCGGGGATGCGGCGTTATGGCAAACTAGAACCCGCACCCCTGGCCATAGGCAAGAAGAGGAACGCTCCAGTGGTTTTAGCCGGTGAGGGCCCGGTACACCCTCCGTCGACCCCCAGACGGAGGTCGGTCTGGTAGATATTTCCACTGGGTGAAAAAAAAAAAAAAGGCGCGCACTAATTGGACAGGACTGAACTAACATTTATCTTGGCCCTAGTGGTTTTTTGGCGGGAAAGCTAAGATGAGTGTCACGCGCATTTTTCATTGGACTTTTTAAATTATTTATAGTGTCGTTTACTAAATAAAAGCGCTTGATTTGTGTAGTAAAAAGTGCATTCAGCAAATAAATTTATAAAGAATATTGAAATATCGCAGCATAGTGGCCAAATCTTGACTTTGCCTCAAATCTCTCTCATAGACGTTTCATGCGGCCGTCTTTTTTTTCAACTGTTATTAGCGATATCCGTCATTATTGTAAAATAAAATTTTCAAAGAATTTGTATAATTTGTTACACGTGTTATTGGCAAAATTGTGGTATCTATTCCACAGAGGCGATTGATCAAGAGTTGAGCTTGAACATTTATAATCTTCCATCCTTTTTTAGTGAAGTAGAAAGGAAGCTTTCTTATTTTATGTTTTTCTTTTTAGCACTTAATTATCAGACTACGAGGAAAAATATATATTTACCTACAATTGTTATTTTATGACTTACCTACTTTATGTATGGGTCAGTGAATAAAATAAAACTTATGTTATTTTTTAAATAAATAAACAAAAAGCTATCGACTTCTTGACCTATAGAAAAATCCATTATGAAGACACTAAAACAGGACATCTCTCAATTTAAAAGAACGGTGGAGTTCTAGCGCGCTTTACGATTGCATCACTGCTTACCATCAGGCGGGATTGCGGTCAAGCACAAGTTTAAAGTTATTAAAAAAAGACTTATGGCGGATTGTTTCACGTTCATGGCACAAGCGTTAAAAATGACGCTATCATCAAACCAAACAAAAAACGTATTTCAAATTACTATTACTTACATCATCATTTGACTTACGTGTGTTACGTTTTGAAAAACGGTCCTACAAAATTATGACGTTTAATAATTACTATTACCTAATCATCATATGACTTACGTGTGTTATGTTTTGAAAAACGGTCCTACAAAATTATGACGTTTAATAATTACTATTACCTAATCATCATTTGACTTACGTGTGTTACGTTTTGAAAAACGGTCCTACAAAATTATGACGTTTAATAATTAGGTACTATTACCTAATCATCATTTGACTTACGTGTGTTACGTTTTGAAAAACGGTCCTACAAAATTATGACGTTTAATAATTAGGTACTATTACCTAATCATCATTTGACTTACGTGTGTTACGTTTTGAAATACAGGCCTAAGTCAAATGTTTTGATTGGTACCAATATTGTTATATAAGCGCTTTATTGCAGAAACCGTAATAAGTATAATTTCCAGATACTAGATTTCCCAATTAAAATATTCAAAATTTAATCGCAATCTCATCTCAACGACTACGACAAATTAAGTCAAAAAAATTACAAAAAATGTAGAGAAACCAGTCCCCTAATCGGCGAACGCATTTTTGTCAAATGTTTGCGACTAGTTGGGTCCGTTCGGTCCAAACGATCCCAACTTTGGATTAGGGGACAGGCTGCGAAAGTTCTCAAAATTGCGAGAATTGCCTCAGTTATCTTTTTCCGTGGAATTAAAATTGACATCCAGTTCTAGTATCCATACATACATATATACAATAACATCATCTCAGCGTTAATCCTAGCTTTTCAGCTTAGAGTCTGGAGTCCGCTTTTACCAGTCCAACTGCTGATTTTGGCCAAAGTTAAATATTTTTCGTGAAGCGACTGCCGTCTGACCTCTACAACCCGATGGCGATATCGAAGCATTGCAGCTAGACCAATTGTTGGAATTTGAGTGCTCCAACAATCCGTAACGACTGCCATTAGATGTCCGTATGCCAACCGGGACCAACGGCTTAAAGTGTTTTCCGAGGTACGACCAGACCAGTATAAATATTCATGTTCATGCATACAAATATTTCTTTACGATGATTTCCTTTACCGTTTTGAGAGCAGTGGTGACTTAGTGGTATCGGCCGCGACTTAAAAGTTATAGGTCGTAGGTTCGAATTCGAACTCCATCAGGCACTTTACTTAGTTCTAGTACAGGTAAACTTAATTCATATTTCTTCTCAGGGTAAGTTTACTACATGTATATGTAGCATCTTACCCTGAATGGACAAAATTAGCTTCAACTTACTGGCTGACCGACCCTTTGACAAATTAAAAAATATTTGAAATAATGCTTTGATTTTGTATGTACAGTACAACTCGCCCTTACTTAAATAATTACAGTACTTTTGTTCTTTTAGAACGAGGGTTATGATTTCCATAATTCCCCTTATCGACTCCCGGCAGTTTTCAAATTACAATTGCTATAACCACCTGGATCTCTAAGGAAAAATCCATATTCAGTTTAAAAAACATATATATGTCTACTTTTCTGTTAGTTGAAAAGAAACAGAACAACCAATCACTCTTTCTAGTTTATACTTAAAAGACTTGTTCTAACAATACGATTTTTGCCATTTTCAAACCTAGATATGTACAAGCAACCGGGGTGTTAACTTTAGACTTTCGCTGTATAACTTTAGGCTTAGCTTTACGTTTACTAACATTATATCGGTATTTGTATAATTTATCAGAAATAAAAGTTTTTTGGAAAAATCTCAATACTTTATTTATTCTTTCGCACATGATATGTACAGAGGCGGAATTAATGAAATAGGCATTCTCTACCAGTCAACCACAGGTGGTGAAGAGATAAGATGGTAGGCGCTTTAGATTGAAAGAAAATTGTAAAGAAAAAAAAAGCCCTTAAAATTATTAAAAAATACTTAAATAAGCTAAATATACATACATACTATTACCAAAACATATACTTATAATATATACATAAAAACTAAAATTTGGGAGAGGGGTGTAGCAATAACTCTACGCTAGTTGTTGCGTAAATAACTCTGCAATTTCCGCTTAAATGCAAACCGACTGGCGGCCATCCTGACATCAAGAGGAAGCGCATTCCACAACAGAATGGATTGAATGTGAAATGAAGAATGAACAAAGTCAGACGTATGTGAAGGACAGAGTAAGATGAGATTGTTAGAAGAACGCAGATTCTTAGAGTGTGAAGAACATAAATATTGGAAGTGAGTCACAAGATAAGAAGGAGGAGTGGGTGATTTAAGAAGGGAGAAAAGCGTGGTCAAGGCGCGCAAATTTCTGCTCTGACGAATGGGCATCCATTTCAGTTCAGACCTGTAGCTCGACACATGGTCATATTTCCTGAGATTGAATATGAACCTGATCCCATTGTTGAGCAATCTATCAAGCTTATCCAGTAAAGCCGCATTCAGATCAAAGTAGCACACGTCACCATAGTCGATTATAGGGAAGATCAAAGTCTGCACAAGCATGGTTTTCGTTTTAACGGGTAAAAAGTTCCTCAGACGATACAGAGAACGCAGGGTACCGTGGACCCTTTGACTAACGTAGGCAACCTGACGTTGCCAGCTAAGCGTTGAGTCAATATGCAAACCAAGATCTTTGACATTAGGGGTAATGGGTATGACGGTACCATTGAAGATAAGAGGAGGGAGAGAGCTAAGAGATAACCTACTCATCATACGTGGGCTTCCAACAATTATGGCCTGACACTTTAAGGGGTTTACTGACACCCCAAACCTATCAGACCGGTCTTTGATAGCCTCCAAGTCTTGGTTTACCTCCGCTATAGCGTTCGACACACCTTCCACCCATCAGCGATCATCAGCGTATAGATGATACGAACACCGAAGACAGTGAGTTATGAAATTAATGAAAATTGAGAATAATAATGGAGAAACAGCGGCACACCGACTTCGCCTTAGTGGCGGGGTCATAGGAATCCGGCAGAGCCTACGCTACCAATCCCCCGCCGGCCAAAAGGCCATGACGGTAGCGACCAATGTCAACTGAAAGCAGCCATGAGCGTGGGAGTTATTTTATTTAGTCGACAAGTGTGGGAACATGTCTATGTTCCCACACTTGCTCCCAGACTTGCTCTTGCTCTCAGATGCTCCCTTACGTGTCTACGTAAGGGAGCATCTACGGATACGGATAGGAGAACGGCTCCCAGATATGGGGTTACCGGTTTACCGGCGCGGACCAAAGTCAGACGTGGGGACCGCTTCTGCGGTCATGCGTGCGACGGGTGGGCCACCATTCCAGGTGAGCTGACACGGCCCGAATTCCGGGTCGTCGTCGGACTATCCGGGCTCCTCACTGAGAGGAGCTGGAGCCCCGCTTGCATGCGTGTAAGCGAGTGGGGCTAAGAGGAAGGACACCTCGCTAATAAACCCTTGGCTGCGCGTCTTCTCGCACGAGAAGACGTACCCAGCCCGGCTCCTCCCTGTGGAGGGACCACTGTGGGCCCGCCTTTTAGGTGGTCATCGCCAGCGAGCGCTTGGTAGCGCAGGCTCTGCCGGATTCCCATGACCCCGCCACTAAGGCGAAGTCGCTGTGCCGCTGTGGTTTTTAGTGGGTATACCGGGAGGCTATCTCCCGGGGAGTCCCACATACCCCCCCGGGGATGCGTAATTGTCATTTTATACAGCGACATCAAAAAAAGGGCATCGTTTCTCCAAAATGACCTGGTCCAAAAAAGAATGTACTTTGTTATTGTAATTTAGTTTAGTTTATAAACAAGAGAATCGGCTCCTGAGTCTGACATTATTTAGGTATTATTTAGGTTGGTCAGACCACAGAAAAATTTGATAACACTTAAATATTTTAGCATTGAGAATGTTGGAATTAGTTACCTATTTAATGTGAATAAGAGATCACTCCAATGATGTGTAGGTAGCAGTCAATTAGCAAAATCAAGATCAGGATTTAGGTAAGGTGGTCTCTTGTTAATTTCATGGCAAGGCAATAGACGTCATAAAACAAGACCCCTCCTTACCTCAGAAAGCACTAAAAACCAGCTGAAAACCAGAGCTACAGCTCTGTCTTGTATAGAATCGCAACATAATGCTGAGAGACAGCCGTTTTGTGCGGAGGGGACTCATGTTTTCCCCAACCATTTCTTATTTTTTGGTTTTTATTCCTTTTTGCGTCATGTGTACCATAAGTAAACGTATTTATCTTTTCTCTTTTTTTTTTCACTACGGGCTGATTTTTTAATTAACCTAAGGGAAGCCCTTAGGTTATATAAAAAATCAGCCCTTCAAGTAAAAAAAAATATGAAATTTTAACAGGTATTCCGTATTCCATACGTACAACTGTGAAACGTAAATTACGTTATTCCTTTTCCTTTTTTTTTGTCACACATTTTTATGGAAAATCTGTCAAAAGTAGTTCAGTATTTATTCGCAGTCCGGTTGAGTTGTGTAACTCGTAGGATAATTAAACAAAGAGACATGTAAACGTAAGGTGAGAGGCCCTCGCCACGGCGCCCTCACCTTCCGCCTGAGGCAGGTCCTCACCGGACACGGTTGTTTCGGGAGATTTCTGCTCCGGATAAGGCGGGAGAAAACGCCAGGGTGTCACCATTGTGTGGATCGCCCTGAGGACACGGTGGAGGTCTGCCCGGCTTGGGTAGAGCACCGCCATGTCCTCGTAGCGGCGATCGCGGGCGATCTCTCGCGTCCGACTCTGGTCCAGGCCATGGTCCGGAGCGAGAGTGCATGGCAGGTCGTCACCTCCTTCTGCGAAGCAGTGATGCTCGCAAAGGAGGAGGCGGAGCGCATGAGGCAGCGAGAATCTCAGCGCCCTCACGCCACTAGCCGCCGCAGGAGATGCCCTGGTCGGGAGACGACACCGAACTCCCAGTCACCGTAGGCGCGAGCCTGAGCGCGGTGAGCAGTGGGCAGCTCGACAACCGGTAAGGACCAGGCCCGAGTCGACGGCGCGTCGTGTATCACGCGCGCCTCAAAGAGATGTCAACACATCCACAAAGACCGATGCCTCCTGGGTCAGAGTTGCGGGTTGGTTAAACAAGAAACCGTAGCCCTGGCCGTCGCACAGGCAAGTGAAGAAACACGGGTGGGTCACGCCCTTCCGCTTCGCCCAGAGCGGGAGAAAGTCCATTGATGAATTCCCAACAAAACAAAAAGGTGAGACGCCCTCAGGGTAGGTGAAGGGTTTTAACTTCTGTGTTTGTCGCCTCATATTGTGCATGATGGTTGTATCTGGTTTGTATTGTTTTTAAGTTGTGGTGTAACAATTGTAGATAGACCAATAAATAAAATTAAATCGAATTGATGGCCTATTTCTACCAGTGGCTGATGATGATGACCTATTAATGGACGCAGTTAAATAGAAAGGACTCAAACCACAATACATTACATTTTGACTTTCTGTTTAACTGCGTCCTGATGAGGTTACCTATTATTTAGGGCGTAGATCAAAATATGGCAGATAGGGTAGAACTATGCTACCCTATCTGCCATAAGATGCCATGCCATAAGACCAATATTTGGTCGTAGAAGTGTGGGGGGATCAGCGGAGAAATTGCGAAACTATAAATACGAAATAATAATTATAAATAATAAAAACTATAAGTAGCAATAGCTTATCGCGTGTGGTACCGGGCATAGAATAGTACCAACCCATATCCTCCCGTGGGTGTTGTATGGGAACTCTCACCAGCAACGCTTCACCTGTGGAATAAAAAATTGCTGCAATCCCCAACCCGCCTGCCAAGCGTTGGGATTATGGAAATGCCCCCCAATGGAATGAAACGCCTTGGTCCAGCAGTGGACCTCTATAGGCTGAGAAGAAGAAGAAGCAATAGCTTTCATTTTGATAGTTAAACAATATTCATTGCTTTATATACGTTCTCGAGCAGGCAAATCTTTCAAAAATAGGCATGTATGAGGGAACAATGGTTTAGAAGTATAAATTTTCTTCAAAATCCTTCAGTACTTTTTAACAAACAAATAAAGTGACCATGCATACAAACTTTTGGGTTAATAATATTAGTAGTATAATAGACTCTTAAGGGATCAAACCTCTTTAAATCTGTATTTACGTATAAAGTTAAGTTAGTCTATGCTCTATCTATAAGATACCAATCTGTGGGTCACTGGCAAAGCATCTGATCAATGTAATCAGGATGATCTAATTTGAATACATAAGCTAGAAGTAATTTTTTGTAACACTCCAAAATTTACGGAAAATAATTAATTGCTCGTTTGATTTGGTATCAAGAGCTGCAATACAATTTTTGTAGTATTGATACATTATCGAATCATAATACAACCAACACCTTTTGTTTTATTGTTATTAATCAATTAAAATTTTTACTAATGAAATTGTAAAATAACTCGATAGCTTCATTCAAAAAAACATAATAATTCATAAGTGTTCGTGCAATGAAGTTATGGCGATGCTGGAGAAAGATTTTTTGTTGGAAATTACCTCCTTTATATCCCTGTTTCGTTTGATCCACGACTTTTTGGCCATCCTGTATACATATCAATATTATAATGTTAGTAAACGTAAAGCTAAGCCTAATGTAATTCAAATTATACAACGAAAGGCCAAAATGAACTCCCCGGTTGTAGTCTTTTAAGCAAAAACTAGAAAGAAAGATTGATTTTTTCTGTTTCTTTTCAACTAACAGAAAAGAAGACATATTTTCTCGGTGGTAGGCCATAACATCGGCTGCCGGCAGAAGTTACCACCCACCAGACAAAGTCTTGCCGCCAAGCGATTCGTCGTGTTCCGGCATGATGTCTGGTGAAGCCGTACGGAGGATGGGTCTGAGCAGTTGTGTTGCGTTGTGTGGCGGGTACAATGCGCCAAATGTTGTTGTGTCGGGAGTTTGGTCGTGGAGAGTCTCCAGATCAATCTCCCTCTAGCGCAGCATCGTTTGGTTGTGTTGGTCTTGGGTTTAACATTGCATCACCTCGCTCAACTGCCGTCATCCTTCCTATTCCTAAGTTTTTTAAGTGAATAGGCTTAATAAACTAGTGCGCTTTACCATCAACGATTGCATCACTGCTTAACATCATGCGGATTGCAGTCAAGCACTAGTTTCTAATTATTAAAAAACAAGCTCTATCTATAAGATACTAATCTGTGGGTCACTGGTAAAGCATCTGATCAATGTAATCAGGATAATCCAATCTGAATACATAATTATTATTCCCAAAAAAATTTTTTTTTTTATAGGCTCCGTAGCCGTACCGTAGTCAATTGTCGAAGATTGTAAGGGCTAAAATTAAATCTCTGGGTTCTGTGAAATAAAATATTTAGATTTTTTTTCACAATTATTCTTCTTCTTTCTTCTTTCGCGTCGCCTTTTCCCGTTACGCGGGGTCGGCTTTCCTGGTTCTGAGGCGCCACTTATTCCGCTGATATACGTCTTCATCTGAACGCCCCAACTGCTTCATATCCTTGCGGATATTCGTCATCCATGTAGTTGGGAGCCTTCCCCTCCCTCTCATCTTTGTAGCCATGGAAAGGCACTTCTTCACGACATGGTCGTCCGGCCTACGCTGTACATGACCGTACCATCTCAGTCTAGCCTCCGTGAATTTATTTACAATTATTCAAATTAAAAAAACTTTGATTTTTGATAAATTATATAGGTAATTATATCATGTTAGTAAAGGTAAAGCTAAGCCTAATGTAATTCAAATTATACAGCGAAAGTTTAAAATTAACCCCTCGGTTGCTTGTACCTTTTTAAGTTTGAAAATGCCAAAAATCGTATTGTTAGAACAAGTCTTTTAAGTATAAACTAGAAAGAATGATTCATTTTTCTGTTTCTTTTCAACTAACAGAAAAGTAGACATACATATTTTTTTTAAATTGAATATGGATTTTTCCTTAGAGATCCAGGTGGTTATAGCCATTGTGATTTGTAAACTGCCGGGAGTCGATAAGAGGAATAGGGTATTTGACTAAAAAAAAAACTAATTAGTCCGTCAGTCAGATTTACGTATTGTTTCTTTTTTCATATAAACAAAAAATGAAGACGATACAGTGCGTTGAAAACTCGTGTGACGTCACTGCACGCTACACTTTTTAGCGAGCAGTGACGCCAACACTCCTGGGGCCTTAGTTGCTATTTTTATAAATTTGTCATTCCAACACGATTCCATTGTCATTGTGCTTAAAAGTTCGTAATCTGCTAAATTCATAATGATCGATCAATTATATCAGTTGTCTCGTAATGGAATGGTGATTGAATCACATTGCCGTATTGCCATTATTATAAATCCTGTTAATATAAATGATTTTCTAAATACTACTACTTAATTCAAACATTTATTAATACAGAGTGGAGTGTCTATGACTGACCACTGGAAAGTCACAATGATGCCATTTTATTAGTAGATTACGAAACTTGTCAAAATCGATCATTATGAGATCACTGATTGATCATTCTAACACTATTGTAATAGCAGACTATGGCCCTTGATGCCTTTTATATTTGTCAGTTTTTATTGATTTGATAAAACAAAATAATTCTTCTATAATCTGAATGACGGAGACAGACTAAATAGAATAATTTTTTTTTTACCCAGGAAGCATCCCTATTATGGAAAACACAACCCTCGTTCTAAAAGAACAAAAGTACTGTAATTATTTAAGTAAGGGCGAGTTGTACTGTACATACAAAATCAAAGCATTATTTCAAATAATTTTAAATTTGTCAAAGGGTCAGTCACCCAGTAAGTTGAAGCGCCATTCCAGTCCATTCCAATGCGCCTATACCAAACATATACCTTTAGCAAACTTACCCCGAGAAGAAATATAAATTAAGTTTACCTGTACTGTAATTACTAGAACTAAGTAAAGTGCCTGATGGGGTTCGAATTCGAACCTACGACCTACAACCTACTTTTAAGTGGCGGCCGATACCACTAAGCCACCGCTGCTCTCAAAACGGTGAAGGAAAACTTCGGGAGGAAACCGGCATGTCACAGAGGCAAAACTATCGAAGATATGTGACATCTACCAACTCACACTGGGCCGGCTTGGTAGATTACGGCCCACTCCCTCTCACCGAGAGGAGGCCTGTCTCCCAACAGTGGGAACAATATAGGCTGATTATGTGTGTATGTATGTGTGACAGCCTCCGTGGCGTCGCGGTAGAGAACGCGGCCGCTACTCAACGAGGCACCGGTTCGATTTCCGCGCAGTACACATATTTAAATGCATGAATATGAATATTTGTACTGGTCTGGTCGTACCTCGGAAAGCACGTTAAGCCGTTGGTCTCGGTTGCCATATGGACATCAGTCTAATGGCAGTCATTATGGGTTGTTGGAGCCCTCAAAAGTCCAATAATTTGTCTAACTGCAATGCTTCGATATCGCCTTCGGATTGTGGAGGTCAGACGGCAGTCGCTCACGGAAACTATTAAAGTTTAGCCAAAATCAGCGATTAGACTGGTAAAAGCGGACTCCAGACTCTAAGCTGAAAAAGCTTCGGATGCGACTGGAATTAACGCTGAGATGATGTTATAGTATATATTTATGTATGTATGTAGGTATACTAGAACTAGATGTCAATTTTAATTCTACGGAAAAAGATAACCGAGGCAATTCTCGTAATTTTTGAGAACTTTCGCAGCCCGTCCCCTAATGCAAAGTTGGGATCGTTTGGACCGAACGGACCCAACTAGTCGCAAACATTTGACAAAAATGTGTTCGCCGATTAGGGGACTGGTTTCTCTACATTTTTTGTAATTTTTTTGACTTAATTTGTCGTAGTCGTTGAGATGAGATTGCGATTAAATTTTGAATATTATAATTAGGAAATCGGCGTTCTGCGTATCTGGAAAAGTTATTACGGTTTTTGCAATAAAGCGCTTATATAACAATATTGGTACCAATTAAATCATTTGACTAAGGACCGTATTTCAAAACGTAACACACGTAGGTAAGTCAAATGATGATAACGTAATCGTAATTATAAAACGCCATAATTTTGTAGGGCCGTATTTCAAAACGTAACACACATAAGTCAAATGATGATTAGGTACGTAATCGTAATTATAAAATGTCATAATTTTGTAGAGCCATATTTCAAAACGTAACACACGTAAGTCAAATGATGATTAGGTACGTAATCGTAATTATAAAACGTCATCATTTTGTAGAGCCATATTTCAAAACGTAACACACGTAAGTCAAATGATGATTAGGTACGTAATCGTAATTATAAAACGTCATCATTTTGTAGAGCCATATTTCAAAAAGTAACTCACGTAAGTCAAATGATGATTAGGTACGTAATCGTAATTATAAAACGTCATCATTTTGTAGAGCCATATTTCAAAACGTAACACACGTAAGTCAAATGATGATTAAGTACGTAATCGTAATTATAAAACGTCATAATTTTGTAGGGCCGTATTTCAAAACGTAACACACATAAGTCAAATGATGATTAGGTACGTAATCGTAATTATAAAACGTCATAATTTTGTAGAGCCATATTTCAAAACGTAACACACGTAAGTCAAATGATGATGAGGTACGTAATTGTAATTATTTAACGTCTTGGTATTGTAATTTGAAATAAACGTTTTTTGTTCGGTTTGATGTTAGCGACATTTTTAACGCTTGTGTAATGAGCGTGAAACAATCCGCCATTAGTCTTTTTTAAATGATTTTAACCTAGTGCTTTACCGCAATCCCGCCTGATGGTAAGCAGTGATGCAAAATCAAAGCAAAAAATCAAAGCGCGGTAGAAGTCCACCGTTCTTTTAAATTGAGAGATTTCCTGTTTTAGTGTTTTCATAATGGATTTTTCTATAGGTCAAGAAACCGATAACTTTTTGTTTATTTAATAAAAAAAAAATAGCATAAGTTTTATTTTATTCACTGACCCATACACAAAGTAGGTAAGTCATAAAATAATTCTAAGTAAATATTTATTTTTCCTTGTAGTCTGATAATTAAGTGCATACTTAGATAACGCGTTTAATTAATTAATCTTTGTTGGTATATCTGACTTAATATGTTTAATTCAGAAAAAAAGTCTCTTTACAACTTTGTCATTGATGATGCATCGGTTCCCCGAACTATACATGTCGTCATGTTCCATTATACTACATGGCCAAAACACGAGGTCCACGTTTTTTATGACCATACATTCGTATACCAGTTTTCGTGGCTGACGGTACCGCTAGCACGTTAGGTCGAGCTTTTTTGAAGACGTAAAGTGTATCGGGACGTGGAGTCAGATAGCAGTTGAGCGCGACGCCTCAGTATCGCGCGAGTTGCCGCCCGCGCCGGTCACGTTATGCCGCTTGACGAAGTCGGCCGAGCGCTCCCGAACACGCTCACGAAAAATCGCAGCCGGTAATTGACCAACATGTGATCGGCAAACACAAAATACCATAGAGTAATAACCTCAAAGTATCACCAAAAACTTTCCGCCGCTTTCACTATTTGAGGTTAGGATTTTTCCGGTTAACGTTTTTCCGAACAACTTCGCGCGTTCGAAAATCTTAGTTTCGCGATTTGGCAGCCGGTCCGGCGTTTTGCAATTGCATAACAATGCAGCGAAGGCCGGACCGCGTGGAAAAGTTGATTTTATCATTTCGCACAGGTGAAAATTAGTGTTTAGTGCCTAGGTGGTCTGTTTCCACGCGGCGTGCGTACGTGAGCACTGATTTGGGACGATTTCAGTGTAACGACTTGTGCGCTTGTTACGAAACGCTCGGGGCGAACAGTTTCTTGCCGAAAAAAAGAATTTCTTTTCGTTCATCTGACGACAGTTATCTGCTAATTGCTTGACAAAATCTCTTTTGGCACGAAGGCGCACTGTAAGTTTGCGCCTCAACATTACGTTGTGAACGGCGTGCGCGCACCAATTATTTAAGTAAACATTTGCAGACTTACGTTTTATCGCGTCCTTTATCGATTCTCTTAATTTTCTTATTGACAGTGTGGGGTTATTTTTAATTTGTTTATTTTTTCCATGGGACGCTACTGGCGTTTTTATTACTCTATGATATTTTAGTGCCGAAATTACAAAAGTGTATTTTTAAGTGGTTCATGTGTTAGCTAATAATGTGCGTGATTTTCAGTTCGCAGAGAAACGTCGGTGGGAAATATTACTAGTATCAATTACCTTCCCTGTGTGATGTCTATTTGCACTAATAATACGAGTGTTGAGTTATTCGAGTTAGAGTTACAATAACCACAAGTGAACACGATCTGTTCGGAAACTACGAAAGTGACACGCCGTTGGGAAACTCACGCGGTTTTGAAAAACATCCATTTGTGTGAACTAACGTATTTCGAAAGTGTGACTTCGGTTTCAGGAGAAAAATTTAAGTGTATCAGTTTATTGGTTCCAAAATTTTTAATGTGCAACATCTGTCTTTGCCAGTGTGTAGACGTTTGAACAGGTGAGTTTTGTCTCATTACCTTTTTCATAATTTATTATCTGTAGTATAATTTTTATTTTATGACTTGTACTGTTTTCCGTTTCGGGGCTGGCTCAAATAGAGAGCAATAAAAATAAAAATAATTTCGTATATATTTTTTAGCGGTTCGTAAATGTTAAAAAGTATTGTAGGCTCCGGCAAACTGACGTAAGTCATAAAATGGTTATTTTGAGAAAAAAAGTGCGAGTGACGAGTTAAAGGAAGTAAGTTTGTGAGTGCATCAGTCGTCGCACTTAGTAATATTAATCTGTTTGTATTTATAGTAGGAGCATAGCTTATAAATGACGTTTTATCATCAACAGTTAGCACTAAAGGTGCTCGTAGCTGTTATTTTAGAAATAGTCCACTACTGGCACTTCTAGACAGACATTTCACACTTAAACTAATGGCACGTGTTCATACGAACACACATTCTAGTTCGTATGTTCATGACAGATCAGTACCTACGTGGTGGGCAGAGGTTAATTAATTTTAATTAAATTATAATTAATTATTTTAATTATTATTTTCTTTTCGTAACTAATTTAAGTATTTATGGAGGACTTCGCTTATATTCTGGCGAAATATTTAGTCCCAGTTTGACTATAGTGGGATTGTCTTTTTTATGTAGAGAACGAGAAATATTGTTATTTATTTAATTAAACGTGGGCAGTTTTAACATCAATAGGTAGGTATATCATATGTAAGAGAGCATCAGGTAATTTATTGGTCTGTTAGTAATCCTACTAATATTATAAAGGCGAAAGTTTGTAAGTATGGATGTATGGATGTTTGTTACTCTTTCACGTAAAAACTACTGAATGGATTTGGTTGAAATTTGGCACAGGGGTAGATAATAGTCTGGAATAACACATAGGCTACTTTTTATCCCGGAAAAATATGCAGTTCCCGTGGGGTACGAAAAATATTAGTCCACGCGGGCGGAGCCGCGGGCGAAAGCTAGTATTAATATAAAAGCTTTTTACTTAACCCATTATTTACCATTATATTGAGTAATTATAAAAAAAACCGTTTAAAATTGTTGTCTCTCTGTGTGTTCGTGTCGTCGAAACGGCTGGATTGATTTGGTTGGAAATTTCACTTTTAGCTAATGTTAACAGGAGTAACTTATGGTGTAATTTTTATTATAGGAAAACATACACAGAGAGGCAGTTAGCTTATCACATGAAATACTTAAAACAGCAGTTATTTAGAATAAAATAAAATATATACGATTTTATTTGACAACAAATAAAAAAGAAATACAGTTTTATTTGAATTAAAATAAAAAATACAATGTTATTTGATATAAAATAGAAAACTGTATTTATCGAGTTAAATAAATGGTGCAAACTACGGAATAAGTATAAGTTAAAATAATACACAGGTATTTTAGTTTTTATCACACATAGCTTCAATTATACCTATCTAAGTAAATATAAGGTGTATTTATAAATACACAAAATATTTTTAGGCAAGCATCTGTAGATAACAAAGAACCCATAAGATTATTTTAAAAAAAGTTTTCTATTATGTCACGTTATAGAGTCAAGATTTTATATAAAATTACAAAAAATACATTTTGCATAAAATCTTTACTCGGTTTCAATGACGTAAATATTACGTAAACCCTAGTAATAAGGAGCTAGTATTTACTTATTATGTGCGTGATTTTTTTTATAACAATGAATTTAAGAAAAATCGTTGCAATATGACTTGTATCTCATCTGAAGAAATTTCTCAAAATATTTTGAATACAAATAGATCTTTGTATAAAAATAAATGAACACTTTTCCTTTTACACGAGAGGTTTTTTCACTTTCGTTTGAATGTCACTCTTTGCAATGAAAATACGTACCAGTTGATTATGTTGTAGGATTGCAGTAGGTACTTTGGTGTAACTATGTAACAAACATCTACTAGAATCAATGCCTGTTTACCGAAGCCTGGAGCACAAGCGAAGAGTAGCCAGCCTGTCGGACAAAGAAAAACAAGGAAAAACGTAACTTAGCTCTTAAGAGGGACTCTAGTGCCAAAGAATTTGGAAAATAGGTATTTGAAGAAACTATTGCCGTCGCACTGCTTCCAACCTCAAGTAAAGTGCGAAAAGGACAGTTGCAGCTCAGGCTGAATTTACCTACAAAAACGTTGAGCAAAAGACGTTTCGTATTCCGCTGTTTTCTTTTTCAAAACACGGCAGATCTTAATTATTTTTATATCAAAATTTAGAGGAAAGGTATACCTATGCTTCTATTATTTTCGTTTGCCAAAAACTTATAACATTTGTGTAATAGTCGTTTGAACATCGCGGTATAAATGGGTTATTTTTCGAGAGTTTGACCTATCATATTTCTTTTATTACGTTTCGTAAAAAATCAAATGATAGGAGCACGTATAATCACGGTGTAATATTGTAGAAAAAAATGCTCTAAAAGAAAGACGACCACTGCTGGACATAGGCCTCCCCCAAGGTTCTCCACGACGACCGGTCCTGCGCCTCCCGCATCCAGCGGTTTCCCGCGACCTTCACCAGGTCGTCGGTCCACCATGTCGGGGGCCTACCCACGTTACGTCTTCCGGTGCGTGGTCGCCACTCGAGAACCCGTCGGCCCCATCGGGCATCGGTCCTACGGGCAATGTGTCCAGCCCACTGCCACTTTAGTGTTGCAATTCTTCGGGCTATGTCGGTTACTCTCGTTCTTCTGCGGATCTCCACGAACAAAATAGCGGAATACGTTTGTATATAGAAAGCACCACTAGAGTCCCCTCTTAATAAACGTCTCATTTAGTGTTTGAAGGAAAGCGATTATGTAATTATTGTTGTAGGTGTTGCGCCAAAAGCCTGTCATGGCAGATGTCGCTGAGTTCAACGATTGCAAGCGCCATTGAAACCCATCAATTCATAGGTTAGCGGAGTAGGGTTTATTCTTGTTATACTTTTGTTTATAGGTTGTTTCCATAATGGCGTCGATTCTCTGGTTAACAAACTAAACTGATTTTAAGATTACTGCATCCTTTTCTTTCTCTTTCATTAAGAAAAGGATAGAAGACAACACATTAGTTTAGTCCTGTCAAATTAAGATACTCCATAGACAGTTTTTTTTTTTTTTTTTAATAATTATAAACTAGTGCTTGACTGCAATCCCGCCTGATGGTAAGCAGTGATGCAATCGTTGAGTGTAAAGCGCACTAGTTTATTAAGCCTATTCACTTAAAAAACTTAGGAACAGGAAGGATGACGGCAGTTGAGCGAGGTGATGCAATGTTAAACCCAAGACCAACACGACCAAACGATGCTGCGCTAGGGGGAGATTGATCTGGAGACTCTCCACGACCAAATTCCCGAGACAACAACATTTGGCGCATCGTACCTGCCACACATCGCAACATAACTGCTCAAACCCGGCCTCCGTACGGCTTGGGTGGTAACTTCCGCCGGCAGCCGATGTTATGGCCTACCACCGAGAAAAGTTAACATAAGTCTTTTGACTTTGTGTAATTTCGGAGTTAGCTTCAATAATATAATCGATGTCCAGTTTTTTTTTACAAATTATAAAGTAGTGCTTGATCGCAAACCTGCCTGATGGCAAGCAGTGATGCAATCGTTGATGGTAAAGCGCGCTAGTTTATTAAGAGCCTATTTACTCTGGCCTTGAAGACACTTAAATTGTAGTCCGACGGAAACCCCGCCGTTGGTAAATTGTTCCAGTCCCTCGATGTACGCCGTATAAAAGACGAGGTAAAATGCTTCGTCCGGATTGTAGTGGTGTCAACAACATAAGGATGCTAAGGGTACTCGCCGTACCACGGGTCATCCAATGATGGAACGGAGATGGGGAATTATGTAAGTCATGCAATTCCCTCGCACACTCTCCAAAATACAGCCAGGCTTTGGAGACTGTTTTGAACCAGATCTGGGTCGCCAATAATTTTTTTTTTTATTATTATTTATAAACTAGTGCTTGACTGCAATCCCGCCTGATGGTAAGCAGTGATGCAATCGTTAATGGTAAAACGCACTAGCTTATTAAGCCTATTCACTCAAAAAAACTGAGTGAATAGGAAGGAAGACGGCAGTTGAGCGAGGTGATGCAATGTTTAACCCAACAACACGACCAACGATGCTGCGCCAGAGGATGATCTGGAGACCCTCCACGACCAAACTCCCGACACAACAACATTAGGCACATCGTACCCGGTACACATCGCAACACAACTGCTCAGACCCGTCCTCCGTACGGCTTCATCAGCCATCATGCCGGAACACGACGAATCGCTTGGCGGCAAGACTTTGTCTGGTGGGTGGTAACTTATGCCGGCGGCCGATGTTGTCGCCTACCACCGAGATAAGCTTATTCGCACGCCTATCTACGGAATCCAAAGTTGCAAGGTGGCATTTTGGAGCACCAAACCAAATGTCGCTACACCTTTGTCTCAGTTAGATAAAAAATACTTTTATTACGGCCGAAGATGAAATCGCAGACAGTTTTTTTTTCTGTTTAAAAGCAGCCACATTGACTCCGGTTTATTTTTATGTATTATCTACAAGAAAAACATAATCTCATTCTTATGGCTTATTTGCACACACTTAACAAACATATATGCATAATCCTTTTGACTAAACAGCCATAATATTGCTTGTGTGTTTTTTTTTTATAAATTATAAACCAGCGCTTGACCACAATCCCGCCTGATGGTAAGCAGCGATGCGATCGTTGATGGTAAAGCGCTCTAGTTTATTAAGAGCCTATTCACTCTAGTCTTGAAGAGTGTGTGTTGATAATAATTATAGGATTTGGTAATGTTTATTTTATTATTTGATTTATTTTGTTTTGGCTAAATCAAAGGCTTTGATTTATTTAGTCGATTCGACCAAATCTAAAAATGGGCGAATCGTCACTTTTATATAATAGATTTTTTCTAAATAACTTGTCATCATCATCATCCCAGCGTTAATCCCAGTCGCATCCGAAGCCTTTTCAGCTTTGGAGTCTGGGGTCCGCTTTACCAGTCCAACTGCTGATATGGCTAAGCTTCGACATTTTCCGTGAAGCGACTGCCGTCTGACCTCCACAACCCGAAGGCGACATCGAAGCATTGCAGTTACACCAATTGTTGGACTTTTGAGGGCTCCAACAACCCGTAACGACTGCCACTAGATGTTCGTATGGCAACCGGGACCAACGGCTTAACGTGCTTTCCGAGGCACGACCAGACCAGTGCAAATATTCATATTCATGCATACAAATATTTGCACTGTGCGGGGATCGAACCCGCGCCTCCTTGCGCAACGGCCGCGTCCGCTACCGCTACGCCAAGGAGGCTGTTTTCTAAATAACTTGTATCAGCAGCAAAAAGGTCACTAGATTTATAAATGGATTCGCACGAATTAGCAGATTTTTGAATTTGATACTATTAAGTAAATACGCCAGTGGCACCGATTCTCTAGTTTACAAACTAATCTAATATTAAGTTAAGTACATCTTTTTATTTCTATTTAATTAAGAAATGTGAAGAAGATAACTTTTTAGTTTAATCCTGTCAAATTAAAATATTCCATAGACAGTTTAGACGCGATTATAAACATGGCGACCAAAAATACATCAACTTACGTCAGGCGCGGACTGATTTGATAGCTCTAAACTAGCATATGATGTTCTGTCCTTTACTTAATGAAATTGAATAAAATTATGCACTGAACTTAAATTTAGTTCAGGTTGTGAACTAGGGAATCGGGGCCAGTGTCCTTTCCGTGCCCAAAAGACCCTAGTACTAAGACCTGTCTGTCTGACTATCACCAAACTGTATCTCAAGAACCAAGATAGTTGAAATATCTATTTCTGTTGCTGCTATAACAACGAATACTGAAAACGGTATATGTATTTGTTTTTTGTATATGTATATAATGGCTCGAAACTCGTGCGCATGTCTGACTCACACTTGGCCGGTTTTTTCTACTCTCAACTTTAGGCGAGTAAATTCGTGGGAATGGTTGTAACTAAGCAATGTGGCAGATCAAGATAATTGTAGACTAATGATGTGCGAACTATCGTGGGGGGACTTCGATAAGATATCGAAGAAGTACGGGTTTTTATCTCATCTTCCCTTTCCGGGTAGAAAGAAAAAAAAAGTGTTAATTGCAAGTGGAATGGACTTGTATCATGAATCATGTGTGTTTGCCATAATAAAGATTATTAAAAAAAAAACTATAGATTAGGCTTAGAGTAAGTTTCTTTGAAATATGTTGTTTTAATTCATTTTTCATTCATTAACTTTGTTTTGAGACTTTTTTTCACGTAACATCTCAGTAATATCAGCGCAACGCGTTGACCTGATTAATTAATGTAATTATTAGATATTATATTCAGTGTACAAGTCTTACGCGTTAGCCGAGTATATTCGAACATTTCTTCATTCTAATAACATTTTTATAATAAGAACAGTTTAAGAGTTGGCAAGTAAATTATTAGTGTTTACCACAAACATTTGTTTCTCCTCAAAATTTATGGTCCTTCGAGCCGGATCTTAGCATCGCGTTTGCGAGTGCGAGGTCTGAACTATCGTAACAAATAACAGTGTGCGTTACAAATATTCATATATCATAAACAACCGGGTACCGTTCAACGAGGCCGAAAACACCGAATAAACAAGTTTATTGACTCTTTTTAAATTTTTTTATATTGTATTTAATTTTTGTTATAGCGGCAACAGAAGCAAAAATGCTATGTCAATTTTGAAATTGACATAGAATTTTTGCGTCTGTTTTGTTCATGAATTGTAATAGGTAGACTTTTGAAAGTCTACCTATTACAATTCATGAGAAACAGCCCTAAAAATATAGGTTTGTTGTATGAGAATTTACTATTTGTGTTATATCAGCTAAACACTAACTAATTCATACTTAAACACGCAATTTCAACATTCTATTTCTAATCTGTATAATGAGAAAACACGTACTTATGCACCGTACACGCGAATATTTAACTTACAATACAATACATTGAAGGACTCGAGCAATATACTAATTTATACAGTCCGAGGGAATTTATATAAAACTTCAGTAATATTAATAACAAATTACGCAAACGCACTTAGGCATTACTGTATACGGCTTTCATCATCATCAACCTTTTTTATCGTCCCACTGCTGGGCACAGGTCTCCTCTCATACAGAGAAGGATTGAGCGTAATCACCACGCTTGCTCAATGCGTGTTAGCGATTTCAGACTTAGTCCAGGTTTCCTCAAGATGTTTTCCTTCACCTTGTAATCAGTGGTGTCCAAGATATACTTAGAAGCATTATTAGCATGCGGCTTTGTCTGCGTAGAATTATGTCGCATCGCATCGGCTCCTCGGCAGCTCTTTTTCTCTTAGCGATCGTTCTGAGTTTTTTCTTTATGCTCGGCTTCTAAAGTGCGCAGCGTGATATTAAACGACCTATAACTTTTTTCAAGAATTAGGCTATCAAATGCAAAATTATTTTTTGATATCCGATTGGAAGTTTCTAAGATTAGCCCCGACATACAAATTTACGAAGTTAATATTATATTAAAGTATGATATGTTGATACCGGTATACTATATGAAGTATTAGTATACCCAGTTATTCAATTGTTTACCAGACAATACAGCGCCAGCGACCGTCTGTAAAACGATGACCTCGTAATGAAAATTTTCTTCAAAACTAAAAATAGTCGGCCATGATGACTTTTTCTCACAACAAAGTTTAGAATTGCACGGAATTTTTAGATGCGCTATCGCCTTCGTGCCTACCGGTATCTGGCACTGATTTGATTACGACGATAAACCGAAGAAAGTATACAATGTGCGATAGCGGTTGTGATATAAATTACTTATCTATTGCTCCGTTTTGCGTTATCTGTGCCGAAAATGTGACGCCAGTCGTTTTTGGTTTTGATTGATTACTTAAAAGTCTTCGAAATTCCGGGTTAAAAAAAAAGTTTTTTTCTTAATTTTTTGTCACTCTGATCATTGGGCCACTGCCAGGGTCATGAGTTATTCGAAAGAGGAACCATGGCCCTGGTGCACAGGAAAGTAAAGGAACACGGGTAGGTTTAGTCAGTAAAAGTCTGACACGCTCTTTCACTCGGTCCAGAGCGAGAGTGACCATTTGATAATTTCTAATAAAAAATGAAAATCACTGGGCTATTGTTTATTCTCAGGCGATTAGGGAACTCTACTGTGACGCGATTCACCCTTGACCACTTTCTCGTATTGTTGAAACAAATTGTATAATAATTTTATTTATATAAGTCTTGTTACAGTTCAGGGTTAGCAGGGACCGCGCCAACGAAGCGTCAAATATTAATAAGTTGCAAACAAATATTCTGTCTCAAGAGGTGTGAGGGAAATATACTTTAGTCTAAACTATGTAATCCGGCGGGATAATTAATTATTGTGTAATATACTACCATTACCTATAATTTTGACATCATCATCATCATCGCAGCTTTAATCCCAGTCGCATCCGAGGCTTTTTCAGCTTTGGGGTCTGGGGTCCGCTTTGTCAGTCTAACTGTTGATTTTGGCTTAACTTCGATATTTTCCGTGAAGCGACTGCCGTCTGACCACCAAAACCCGAAGGCGATATCGAAGCATTGCAGTTAGACCAATTGTTGCACTTTTGAGGGCTCCTACAAACCGTAACGACTGCCATTAGATGATCGTATGGCGACCGGGACCAACGGCTTAACGTGCTTTCCGAGGCACGTCCAGATCAGTGCAAATATTTATATTCATGCATACAAATATTAGCACTGCGCGGGGATCAAACCCGCGCCTCCTTGTGCAGTGGCCGCGCTCGCTACCGCTACGCCACGGAGGCGAACCTACCTACAATTTTGACAGTTCAACAATCCGGCCTGATGATAGGCAGTGATGCAGTCGTTGATGGTAAAGCGTTTATTAAAAAGATAAGTTTATTAAAAGCCTATTCACTCTAGCCTGGAAAACACATAAATTTTAGTCAGACGGAAACACCATCACTGGCAAACTGTACCAGTACGCGGTATAAAAGACGAGGCGAAACACTTCGTCCGGATCTTTAGTTTTTGTTGCCTGAAGAAGCCACCACTTCTATAACAGCTGCTAAAGGGGCTATTACATATAATAAATATTAACGTAATAAAAAACAAACCAAATACGATAGATTTATCATTCATGTCAAAAAATTACATTTGCATACGCTTAATGTCACTATGCGGAATTTTAGTGGCCCAGGTGGTAGAACCGCGTCGTCTTACTCGAAAGTGAGGGTCAATCGTTATAAAATGATTAATACACACGACACGGTACTACTCTAAGTTGTATAGTCAATGTGTGAGAACGATCGCCCAATCGCTATTAATAAGCCATTCGACTATTTTAACAAACAAATGGTCAGTTCGAAAAATCAATAACGTTATACGAAAAGTCAATTAACCTTAATTTTGGGAAGGCAGCTAAAATGACGCTGCACGTTGATGGCGTGTTAAGAAGTTTGTAAACGAGTTTATAATAAGATGTTTTTTAGGCATAATAATATAATTATGATGTTGCCTGTTTCTGTTCTGTTTGTTTGCCCTGTTTCTTTGCTCTACTATAATTATTTTAAGTAAATATAATCATGTTTGAAAATGAATATTATTGACAATATTAATGATATTTGAAACAAGCTTAAAAACTCATCATCATCAACCTTTTACCTTTTACTGGCAATGTACCCAAGAGCTCTAGACCAGGCAGAGCCAGGCCGTTGGATCACGAGAAGTGTCAACGAGCCATTAATAATTACGTTCGAAAAATTTGTTAGCTGCCAAAATTATAGGTAAGTAATGTTAGTATCATCATCATTATCGACCTTTTTATCGTCCCACTGCTGGGCACAGATCTGCTCTCATACAGAGAAGGATTGAGCGTAATCACCATGCTTGCTCAATGCGGGTTGTCAAAGCGATATCAGACTTAAAGTCCTAAAGATATTTTCCTTCACCTTTTAATCAGTCATTGGTGTCCAAGATAAACTTAGAAAGTACATATAACTTAGAAAAGTTACATTAGTATTTGCCTGACCTGGAATCGAACCCGCAAGCCCCTTGAGAGGCTGGTGTTTCAACCACTAGGACACCACGACCAAAAAGCTATTGGAAACTGTTTTGTAAAAGGCTAGTGTCTGCACTAGGAATACCTGTAGGTATAGCAGTTCACCAGATCAGTATTTGCGTTGAACTCAATGAATCAACTCAATAACACTATTTCGTTCGGTATGGTTTGTGAAGATGGTTACAGTTGCGAAAGTGTCAAATGGCTCAAACGTCACTAAAAATAGTAAATGGCTTCCGAGTTCATGGATGTCATTAGCACTAACACGTCTGAGAGACGTCACACCATACAAATGAGTACACTTAGTACTCATTTGGGTAAACCTTTTTTCAGATCATGTGCGTTTCTAAGCTATTTACAATCTTTTAAGGGCTATATTTTTGTATTGTCATCATTGTAATGATGAATTTGGTATGAGAAGTTTAGACATCTTTAATGAGTCATAAATTGGTCATCATCATCATCATCTCAGCGTTAATCCCAGTCGCATCCGAAACTTTTTCAGCTTTGGAGTCTGGGGTCCGCTTTTACCAGTCTAACTGCTGATTCTGGCTAATCGTCTAAATTTTCCGTGAAGCGACCGCCGTCTGACCTCCACAACCCGAAGGCGATATCGAAGCATTGAAGTTAGACCAATTATTGGACTTTTGAGGGCTTCAACAACCCGTAACGACTGCCATTAGATGTTCGTATGGCAACCGGGACCGAATCCGCGCCTTCTTGCGCAGCGGCCACGTTCGCTACTGCTACGCCACGGAGGCTGTCGAGTGTGAATGAGTCATAATTTGGTGATGAGTCTAAATCATTTCAGCCTGAAGTGTACGTTAGTGTGTGTAGTGGGTTGAGGATCGCAGTAATTTGATATTCCACAGGAGAAGCGCTGCTGCCCGCTTCCCTGGTGAGAGTTACCTTAGTCACCTCTTACGACACCCACGGGACGATATGGGATGGTACTATTCTAAGCCCACACCATCATCAAAATATCAATATCATTATCAAAATATATATAAGCATGGTGATCATTAAAATATATACACCCTATATTCATCATCATCATCAACAACCTTTTTTTGTCTAAGTATATGCAATCTAAAATGTTAGAAACACTTCTCGTCTTTATCTTTGTACTTACAACAACAGTAAACATTTCTCTTAGCTGGCTTGCGCCGGATTAGCAACTGATCCTTGTATGTTTTTCTTGTACCAGGCGTTAAGAATACATAAGACTATCGTTAAAGCGTTTAAGGCTTTATTCACGTACTTATAAAGACATGTATTTTATTTTTATTGACGTGGAATAGGACTAGGTTTGTATGAAGCATGTTTTCTCACACATTAATTTCCTTTTAAGGAGGACTACAATATTTATGTGTATCGGTTAACGCGGCTGTTACATTTTTGTGGACTTGATACAAAATAAAGTAATCATTGCGCACACACACACTTCTGGGCTGGCTAGTTCCACCATAATTGTCATCATCATCATCATCATCATCCCAGCGTTAATCCCAGTCGCATCCGCAGCCTTTTCAGCTTTGGAGTCTGGGGTCCGCTTTACCAGTCGAACTGCTGATATGGCTAAACTTCGACATTTTCCGTGAAGCGACTGCCGTCTGACCTCCACAACCCGAAGGCGACATCGAAACATTGCAGTTAGACCAATTGTTGGACTTTTGTGGGCTCCAACAACCCGTAACGACTGCCACTAGATGTTCGTATGGCAACCGGGACCAACAGCTTAACGTGCTTTCCGAGGCACGACCAGACCAGTGCAAATATTCATATTCATGCATACAAATACTTGCACTGTGCGGGGATCGAACCCGCGCCACCTTGCGCAGCGGCCGCGTCCGCTACCGCTACGCCACGGAGGCTGTTCCACCATAATTGTCGTCTGTAGATTTTGCACCAGGCGAGATCGAAGCCAGAAACTGGCTATCATCATCGTCTGCCTCGCCTATTCTCCACTATATTGGGGTCAGATTCCAATCGGACCAGCAGATAAATAAGAAAAAAAACAGATCTTTGATGATTTTCCTTACAGTTAAAAACGTTTCCGTTGTTTTGTATAGTTAAAAGGAATGCCTGATGAGGTTCAAAAACTTAATTTTCGATCTCTCTCAATTTGAACCATTTGTCTTTTCACCGCCAAAAGGAGCCCATACACAATTGGCTCCTAGTTTTCGAAATGTATCCTTGGAGTGCACCGACCGCCTTCAGCTTTTGGGAGTTGAGATTTCCTCGAACCTAAACTTTGGGCGGTTCATTGAGTTCAAGGCTAAGGTGACTGCCAGGAAACTTGGCATTATCGCAAAGGTCCGGCGGTACTTCACACCAGGGAAGCTTCTAATGTTGTACAAAGCACAGGTCCGTTCGTGTGTGGAGAACTGCAGCCACATTTGGGCTGGTGCTGCTAAGTGTCACCTGGCCACTTTGGATTTGGTGGAGAGGCGTGCGAAGAGGCTGATTGACCCTGATTTAACTCGAGATGGTCTCCAAAGCCTATAGCACAGGCGTAGAGTAGCTAGCCTTTCGGTGTTCTATAGGATACATTTTGGGGAGTTTGCGAGGGAATTGCATGATTTAAGTCCCCCATCTCCGTTCCACCATCGGACGACCCGTCGTACGGCGAGTTTCCATCCTTACGTTGTTAAAACCACTACGATCCGGACGAAGCGTTTCGCCTCCTCCTTTATACCGCGTACATCGAGGGACTGGAACAATTTGCCAGCGGCGGTGTTTCCGTCGGACTACAATTTGAGTGTCTTCAAGGCTAGAGTGAATAGGCTCTTAATAAACTAGTGTGCTTTACCATCAACGGTTGCCTCATTGCTTACCATCAGGCGGGATTGCTATCAAGCGCTAGTTTTAAATTTATAAAAAAAAGAACCCATGTTAGATACCAACTGACCCTGAAAATGTGTCAAGGTTAGCAATTCGTTCCAATATCTTTCAATTCCATTTTTAGCTCTATTTTATTGACATTTGTTAAGCCAATTCTCATTGTGTGACCGAAGCGTAGATACATTTTAAATTTTATTACAAACGCGTTTGTAAACATTTGTTTAAGTTGAATATGTTTTTATATTCAATTTAAATAAATCTTTTTGCATAGGATTCTGTAAAATATCCTATTGGGATATATCACCTAGCACAGGAATTAGGGTCTTCACACTCTTTTTTGGACCAATTTTTGTGTAATAATGATTATTATATGATTAAAAAGAGACGTAAGTATTTCTACACAATTCTTCAAGAAATTTTAATAATATTATAAAAAAAAAAAACAAAAAAAAACGAAATAAAAATAATTTCTGTTTTGTTTCCTTTTTTTTCTTTTCTTTTTCCCTAACGCTATAGAGTATGATTTCCGTAGCAACATCTTAGCTGCCAAAAAGCTGTAGAATGCGCTCGTGAATCCAAAACTCCGAAAGTTGAGATAAAAACGTAGGAAAGTCACACAAATAACTGTTAAACTTATAAAACAAATAACCGGACCCGATGAAGGGCGCCGAATACACTGTATCTATAATTTAATGATTTTACGGATTTATTCCGTGCGACACGTGTTCAAGTGGAACAAATCAATGTTTAATGCATATGAAATAAATTTATTCTATTCGACTTTAATTTTTAAATAATTCTATTAGGTATCGAACGTTTGTTATCCTCATACTTATGTAGTCATAATAGTTACTAACTGGCTTCTTTTCCTCTTCTACCTTTTCCACAATTCTGTATTTTACAAGTGGCCAGTCTTTTAGATAGATCTAATTGATAGTAAAAGTTTGTCACGCAATGATGGAGTTGATCAAGTATCTCCTCTCTTACAGAGAAGGATTGAGCGTAATCACCACGCTTACTCATTGCGGGTTGGCGATTTCAGACTTAAAGTCCAGGTTTCCCCAAGATGTTTTCCTTCACCTTGTAATCAGTCATTGGTGTCCAAGATATACTTATAAAATACATATAAATAAGAAAACTTACATTGGTACTTGCCTGACCTGGTACCGTCGAAACGTCCTCATACTGGCTGGTGTTTTTATCACTACGCCACCACGACATATGCTAAGCACTAGTTTATAATCTTATAAAGAAAACCCTTTCCGATCCGTGAAGGTATTGTTAGGTATCGGTAACTGATTCTACTAATGCCTACAAAGAAGGGCTAACCTTAAAAAAATCCCCCTAAAAAAATAAATATTATTTCGCAAAAAGAGGGAACTTAATACATGTGCGGTAGGCAACACTTCCGCGGGCGACGGGGGGCAAGTCACTTCTTTAAAAATTACCAAATTTCGGGGAAGTTGGAATTGATTCGCGGGAAAAAATATTATTTCATAATTCATTACTATGGTTACTATGATGATTACGTAAAATTTTATATTATATTTGGTCATGTGTTCACCTAACCTTTATTATCGTTATGGGTCGGACAGGGTTTCCTTCTTTACATATTGTATATAAAAAAATACGCTAAGAAAAGCGCCTGTTTGGCTTCGAAACTACGACCTATTAACTCGTAAGTCGCCAGACCACTGGGCCACCAGTTCATAGTAGCGGAGGCTAATTAATGACTTTCGAAGAGTTATAACGTAGTTGCGCCTTCGATTTATTGGACGGAACTTGTTTTCGTTAAAATTTCCCTTAAAAATGTAGCTCAACGAATAAATTCATGAATAATTTTATTTAATCCATACTAATATTATAAATGCGAAAGTAACTCTGTCTGTCTGTCTGTCTGTCTGTCTGTCTGTTACGCTTTCCCGCCTAAACCTCTCAACGGATTTTGATGAAATTTGGTACAGACAATCTTTGGACCCTGAGAAAAAACATAGGCTACCTTTTATCCCGGAAAAAATTGATATTCCCGAGGGAAATCTAAAAAGCGCGATATAACCGAAATTTACGCGGGCGAAGCCGCGGGCGGAAAGCTAGTTAGTTATAATTTACTTTGGAATAAGATTGAGTTCCGTTATCATTAAAATATTTAAGATAACAGCTGATTCTGCTGAATACTTGAAAGGTTACTGAGGACCTCGTGGGTAAATAAAAACAGTTGCAAACGCTGATCGATTAAGCGGTTAAGAGGGTTAAGCTCTCTTGCTGCGGCTATGGGATGGGCTGCCAGCAGAAGTTGCCACCCACCAGACGAAGTGTCCCCAAGCGAATCGTCGTGTTCCGGCATGATGTCTGGTGAAGCCGTACGGAGGAGGGATGTGAGCAGTTGTGTTGCGATGTATACCGGGTACGATGCACCAAATGTTGTTGAGTCGGGAGTTTGGCCGTGGAGGGTCTCCAGATCAATCTCCCTCTGGCGCAGCATCGTTGGTCGTGTTGTTGAGTTTCACCTTCCTTCACCTTGTAACCAGTCATTGGTGTCCAAGATATACTTAGAAAGTACCTACATATAACTTAGGAAAGTTACATTGGTACTTGCCTAACCTGGAATCGAATCCGTACACTCATACTTGAGAAGCCGGTATTTAAACCACTAGGACACCACGACTGTATAAAAAAGAAAAAAAAAAGGTTGATGATGATGAATGCAATTTGCTTCTTTTGGATTTCTAGTTATTTAAGAATAAAGCATTGTGTGACCTATGTCTGCTGCAGCATTGCTGGATCTAATGCACGGCGTTTAGCACCCTCGTAATGTACTACGTACTTCCTAATCATTTTTGCAAATTTCCAACCAGGGTTTTACAGAAACATCCCGAAGTAACATGGAAAATAAGTTGTCCACATGAAGAGAAATTTAACACAAAATTAATTCAAGAACTTAAAAAATAAAAACACGTGAAAGTGTAAAATAAAAACAAAACTTAGGTATTACATATTAAAATAAGTCAGCCTAAAATATCGATACAAAATTATGTGTCCATTGAATTCATATAAAATTTCAAAAAGTCTCGTAAACTCAAGTGCGGTGCGCTCACGATACATTTTGTCGATAAGCCGAAACATTTCGCGAATTCGGCTTCGGTTTTCGTGTATTTTACCTTCAGGCGATAAAATTATTCTGAACTTTATTGTATTACAATTTAATGGAAGGCTACTGAGCTTCTGCCAGGGCTGCGAGTTGTTCGAAAGAGATAAGTACCGTGGCCACTGGCGCACAGGCAAGTGAAGGAACACGGGTGGGTTTAAGTCAATAAAAGTCTGACACACCCTTCCGCTCCGCCCAGAGCGGGAGAGGTCATTTGATTTTCCTCAAAGTCCTGTCTATTTTATTGCTAAAAGAAAAAAGATGATGGCTTTGAAGCTTATGGAGTTGAGAGGCTGTTCATTTGCCTATTACGTAAAATGATTTGAGGGAGGGGTCCTAACAAGTCTAATATTTTTTCATGGGGCTGAAAGGGTTCAAGATTGTTCTTGCAAAAGCTCAGAAAAGTTACCAAAAATAATACTCTTTAAATTTTTACGTAGTTATTTTTTCTTTGCAATTTAGATAAATCTTAAGTCTTGTTATATTTTCATGGGGGGTATGAAGTGGTCAAAATTATCTTAAGTAATAAATGAACAGGGCTGTTGCCAAGGATAGACATAGAATAAATTTATTAACCTATTTCACGGTCTCGTTAAATTACGAGCAAGTAACACTAATCTTTTCTAATATTCACCTTCCTTTGTGCTCTGCCTTTTATTGAGACGTTGCAACAAATCTCCTTTGCAAACTAAATACATGCGTAAGTCATTAAATGAATGAAAAAAGTCTCAGTCCAAATATTTTAAAAAGTCGAGCACCAACCTGCCGGACCGGCTCCTGTACATGTTCCGGTTTGAAATTCGCGTAATTCTCGTCACAAGTTGACCCCTAAAATGAGATCTCGTTACCGAAGGCTGACACTTTTTGATTTTAATATTGCGTAAGTGTCGTTGAAAACGGTAGATATTTTTTCCGAACAAATTATCGTCGGTAAAAAGGTCGACCGGATTCGATATTTAAACTGAATAAAGATAAAAACTCCTGAGATTAAAAACGTTCAAAAACTTATTATAAATATAGATAAAGGAATTTTTACCAGATTGAGACTGAGATCAGATTGGGAACGTTCTTGATATTTCGGGACACTGCACAAACAGCATGGTAATTGCGCAACACATTATCAGTAGCAATGGGTTTCATATTGACAGTTCAACAACATTCATTGCGTTATTTACGTTGTTGAGCAGAAGCATATTGGAACATATGGAGCAATGAAATAGCAATAAGCTTCAAAATGATTCGATAAATTGTCAGCCCAAATAAAAAAAATGCGAAAAAAAAGATACCGAATCGAAAATGGAACGTCATCGTTAAATTCCCACCTCTATTTTAAGACCATCAAAAATCGACCGATTTTTTCTGTGTTTGTTTTGCAAGTAGTCATTTTCGTTCACAAGGTTAGTTACAACATCGCTCTCAATCGTCCATCGTATTTAACTAGTGACAACAGATCACAGTGGCGGGTATTTATATCGGGCTGTAAATAGTCCGTCTGATTGCTCCACTAATCACTATCACTTTCAATACATCATAGTACAATTATATATGTTTGTCGTGTCTGTGTTGTTGGGCATAGACATGGCCGCCCCTTTCACTGGACTAGTTGTTGTTATACGAGTATGAATGGTTCTGAACTTAAGACAAAAAAATATTTACTCCCATGCTAGCTGTGCTGGTGCAGGGTTTCTTGCGCCACTTCCTCTTCCTAGCTATAGCACTAGGAAGTAGTTAGAGGCGGGCATTATTAGAGGACTGTTTTATAATAATACTAGCTTTCCGCCCGCGGTTTCGCCCGCGTGGATTTCGGTTATATCGCGCTTTTTAGATTTCCCTCGGGAACATCAAATTTTTCCGGGATAAAAGGTAGCCTATGTCCTTTCTTAGGGCTAAAGATTGTCTGTGCCAAATTTCATCAAAATCGGTTCAGAGGTTTAAGCGGGAAAACGTAACAGACAGACAGACAGAGTTACTTTCGCATTTATAATATTAGTATGGATAGTATGGATTGATGTTCGAAAAGGGCTAATTTTTCGCCTAGTTTGATTAGGTATATTATTCTTGATTTTGTTGACCTTAATCTTTTAGTAAAATCTATTTTTATTCGTTCGGTTGCTTCTGTTTAGACACAGATTCCACTATAACTGTCGAAGTGTTGAGAATTTCCCAAAGCCTTAACTAACGCAAATGTTAATTAATGCATTAATGTCCTGGATATTAAAAGTCACATATCACACATTAATACGAACAAATCGCCTTCAAACGCATCGCAGTCAAAGAGAATCGATTTTATAGACACTAAATCGTAATTAGCTAATATACGTTCGAGCTTACAACTGAAATTATCAACAACTTTGGTTAGTTTGATGATTAAACCTTAACTAGAAAGCCATATTTTATAACAACTAGCTAATATATGTAGATTACGTCGCGTTCAGCTGTTGTCGTCATTCGGTTGTAACGGTAGTTTATGTAATAAGAACTCATAAATACGTTTTAAATTATCAAATCATTTAAAATTTGAACATCATGATGTTCACATTTAAGATTCTTATATTTCTTATAATTGTCGATTTTACGAACCATCTCTCAGGCGATTTCAAAATTGTACGTTCACACACAGATTTTGACATCTAATTTGTCGCTTGCGATATGAATAATACGGAAGTTTTTAACAGAATGTAGTTGTGTGTGTATCTGACAGCCTCCGTGGCGTAGCGGTAGCGAACGCGGCCGTTGCGCAAGAAGGCGCGGTTTCGATCCCCGCTCAGTGGAAATATTTGTATGCATGAATATGAATATTTGTACTGGTCTGATCGTGCCTCGGAAAGCACGTAAAGCCGTTGGTCCCGGTTCCCATACGAACATCTAGTGGCAGTCGTTACGGGTTGTTGGAGCCCTCAAAAGTCTAACAATTGGTTTAACTACAATGCTTAGATATCGCCTTCGGATTGTGGAGGTCAGACGGCAGTCACTTCATGGAAAATATCGAAGTTTAGCCAAAATCAGCACTTAGACTGAAGCAGACCCCAGACTCCAAAGCTGAAAAGCTACGGATACGACTGGGATTAACGCTGAGATGAAGAAGAAGTTGTGTGTGTATCTAGAATAGTAAACAAGAAAAGTTCTTTTAGGAAATTTGAGTTTGCGAATAAGTGCTCATTCATAAGACTCATCTCAATGGCAGAGGTAATTGCTGCTGTGATGTCGTCCACAATGTGCCGCCCATGTATTTGAGCACCGCACTCAAACACGAGCGGCATGTAGCCGACACATAGACGGATTATTGTCTGCTATTGACTCTACTGTTGGCACTAAGTATATTTTACCAAGTGTCTATGAAAACATAGCGTAAAATAAATATGTTTTTAGAACCAGTATGCAAACTGCAGAGTGCGTTATCGTGTAAATTGAAATTTCTGTTATCAAAATCAAATGATCTCGTCGTGATAAAATTATTTAGTGAAATACTGTCAACTAATGATATAATTTCATGCCAGTTATCAGTCAGAAGAATATTCATAGTTAATCCATACTCGAAAATTTTATCTCCTTAACTTCAACTCTATTCCACAGAGGCCATTGATCAATGGCCTCTGTGGAATAGATACCACAATTGTGCCAATAAATGTGTAACAAATTTTAGGAATTCTTTGAAAATTTTATTTCATAATAATGGTGGATATCGCCAATGACAGTTGAAAAAGACGGCCGCGTGAACCGTCTACGAGGGAGGTTTGAGGCAAAGTCATGATGTGACCACTATGCTGAGATATTTGAGTGTACCGACTTTATGAATTATTTACTGAATGCACTTTTTACTACATAAATCACGCGCTTTTATTTAGTAAACGACACTATAAGAAATTTTAAAAGTCCAATGAAAAATGTGCGTGGCACTCATCTTAGCTTTCCCGTTAAAAAACCATTGTATCTCCTCAACAGCGTAAATGTCGTTTAAGTGTCAAAATTCGAGCCATTTCTATTGATAATGTGTTAATTATCCATCTGTCAGAGTGCACTGTTTGGAAAGCGTTTCAGAGGATTCAAAACTCAATATCCTAGTGTTGAGCTTAAGCCCATCGGTAGGACGTTCAAATATTGTGGTGGGGTTGGATTTTTACCCTCACTGTTGAGCTGAACATTGAGAATGTACCTAACAGAAACGATGTCAAAACATCAAAAAAACACTATTGAGTTTTAACTCTCGGCACTAAGCAGTGAGTTGAAATACAATACACGAAGACGCCTCAAAGAGCGAGCAGCTCTCTTTCATTCGGGCTTTGGGATAAGATGGAGTAACAGCACGTTGGTAAAACTGCAACTAAATTTCATAATTTAGTTGCAGTTTTACCAACGTGTTCCATGTTCATGTGTGTGTGTGTGTTGAAGTTCTCATGAACTTCTACATATTTCAACAACAAAAAGAACTCATAAATCTTAAAAGAAGACTTATCAACGGACCCCAACATAAATCTCCCACCAAGATTTCTCGTACAACCAGCTGAAACATTCGCCACAAGATAAACTGCTATCGAAAGTTCCTGACTCAATCTTCCAGCGACAAACACCTCCCATTCTCTTACAAGCTCTCGAACATAATTTATCGACTACAATGCTGTAAACGACAAGTGAAGTTGTCTCCAAGCTTGGACAAGTTTCCCATGATCTTTAGACTACGATTTGTCCAACAATATCTACGTAACGGCACTACTAAACACATGCATCTGTCCAGTGGTACATTGCATTGAATGGACTTTCTATAGTACAAGCCATAGGTTATGGGAACAAGTGTAGCCGAGCGGGGACAGCTTTGTGGACATGGGTATTGAATGGAAAATTTATGGGTTTGCATCTCTTGACCCTGGAAGGCAGGAGATTATTGCGGGAAGCGTCATACTCATGCTTGGCGGTTTTGTGCTGTGACGAATTTTGGCAGATCTATACTTTGTATCAAGATAGTTGAGACAATGCAGAAGCTTTTTAACTTCGTTGTGTGTATTTAACAAATTATTCTGTTATTTATTGACATTCAAATATTTGTACGCTACTTAGATCAGACATGGCCGATCTATAACGTATTGTGATACCTAACTTACATGCTCTATATGTACGAGTATATTCATGTTTTCACATATAAAGAATCTTGATAGGATACGCGGGTTTCCAAGTGATTAACTCGGGTTGTTTTGCTGATAAAATGGTTGTCTACAGCATAATATGTGTAATCTGTCTTTCTTTAGCGTAAGAACTGTCTTAACTACTGAGTTGTCTGTTATTTTTGCGTAACTGGGCGATTTTGGTAAAGCGAGGCGCACTTCTACTATTTTTTACATCGGGGTTTTTATTTTCTTTTTGATTTCTATTTGTTGTTACATGATATATTTTTATTTTAGGTGTATTGTGTGTCTTTTATTCTGTGCTAAATAAATGTATTTTCTTTTTTTCTTCCTCTATTGTACAATGTATGTAGAAACATACGACAATAAACGAAAACACTGGCAATACAAATATCTGAGTGTGTTTTACAACCATCCTAGTACTAAATTAAAAACGTGATTTTTTCTAACTAATTAAATAGTTGTAACGGGCAACTGTGGCTTTTGTCAATCTTTGATATAGGAGTTACCGTTAGGTTTGTGAGGTGATATGGCGACTAAACAATTAGGATTTTTTTTTTAATTAATGTAGTTTGGGAACGTGAATAGACTACACAGTTTAATTAAAAATTCTTAAAACTATATAAATCCTCCTTCAATGGCATCCTAAATGTGTGACCAGTGGAACTTTCCTCTCTTACGTAAGTGGATAAAAGTCCAGACCTACTTCAGTTAATTTTTTACTAACATTAAGCTATGCTTCATTTTACTAACACTATATGGATATTTATATAATTTATCTGAAATAAAGTTTTTGAATTTGAATAAATCTTCGCCAATAAGATTTCGGGAAATATTTGCGTTATTGCAATGCTTACCTATACCTATTCATCAGCTTCACCTAAGCGTTTGATCTTGGATAACATCAGAGATAGCCTTCTGGATAAATCAGGTGTGTTACAGTTTCAGAAGAGACTCCTGTTTGATGTTAAGTCTAATGCGGTGATGAATATTACAATTTAGTGTCTTGACTTTACCATCAACGATTGCATCACTGCTTAGGTACTATCGGGCGGGATTGCGGTATAACCTAAAAAAAGCTTTTTAAAGGCATCTTGATTATTAAATAAATTGTTTACTTTCTTAGCTTTGTGTACAAAGCTAAGAAAAAATATTATGAAAATTATGTAGATATGTATACCTACATAATTTTTATAATATTTTTTCTTAATTCTAAATAGCACTGATGTATAATTTGCCTGAACTAGGTACAACCTGTGCTCAGGCATAAAAGTGCTTATTATAAATTTTTATTTTGCATTAAATTAACAATAAAAGTACCTAGTACGTAGAAATCTAGGACACAACGGAGGTATAAGCTTCCGGATAATAAAAGGTTCCATAAGCCCATTGCTTGCCAATGTCTTATATACATATTATGTACATCGGCAGTAAATCTTCTTGCTTACAAAGATGAATGCACTAGAAGACCTAGTTGGCGAGGCCAATACATTGGATAACATTAGGATGTTGCTAGTTTTCGGTCATAAAAGATCGTGACAAATAATATAATATGAAAAGAAAACCCTGTCCGACCCATAAGGATAATAAAGGTTAGGTAAACACTTGACCAAATATAATATAAAATTTTACATAATCATCATAGTAACAATACTAATGAATTTTAAAATAATCTTTTATTCCCGCGAATTAATTCCAACTTCCCCGAAATTTGTTAATTTTTAAAAAAGTGACAACACCATTTTGACGGTACGCTTACGCGATTCGACCACGCGTCGCGTGCCCTGCCCCCCGTCGCCCGCTGAAGGGTGTCCTACCGCACATGTCTTAAGTAACCTCTTTTTGCAAAATAATATTTATTTTTTTAGGGGGATTTTTTTTTGAACTTTAGTCCAGCTTTGTCGGCATTAGTAGAATCAGTTATCGATTCCTAAAAATACCTTCACGGATCGGACAGGGTTTTCTTTCATATTGTATATGATCTTTAGACCCTTTGTACATACACGCACATTTTCCTTGCCGAGAAAAAATATGTTTGTTCCGTTAAAGAATCGATTCTTGAACGGGTAAAAGTATGCATGTACCTAGTAAGAAATATTGAAGACACAAAAGAGGCTTTTCTCAAAAAATATCGAATAAAGTTCCGTTCACATTTTTCGGGATTTTAAATATTACACTTAACTAACAAAATGCTTCTCGTAGTAAAGTAGTTGTACCCTATTTACTAAGCGTAATGAGTAAATACATAGACTTGTGTCACATGTGCAGCTGTGTGTAGTTTGTGTTAGCGGCCGGACGGTATGCGTATGCGCTATTATTCAATTGTTATGTAAGGCGACGACCTAAAATCGAATCGGACTGCAAGTGCCGTGGGGCCGCCATTGGCGCAGTGCGAGCGGCGAGCGGAGAGATGACCAAGAGAATAATATTAACGGTTAATAATAATCATAACTTCTATTTGCATGAAGATTTTATTAGCAAACGCTCTGATAGAAAAGATAAAATAGAAACATGTTTTGTTTTTATATTTTTTTAAAAGAAATCTTATTATTAAATATACATGTAAGATCTGGAACTCGTATGATATACACACGATAGCACTTCAAGCTACTTCAATTAATGTCTGATTTCTTTATTAGATTTTCAACTTTTTTTATAAAGCATCTTAATGTTACCTAAAACTGTCAAATATCCTATCCTGAATCAACCTTGAGCTATAGGTCAAGGTTGATTGTGGATATTGTACAGTTTCGGGTAGCTTAATCTGCTGTCGTTCGTACAATATCCAATGGCTAAATGAGTTTAAAAAGAACCGAAACGTTACAATAAAATTCCTTTTTATCAAATTTACACTTTAAAGGGTGAAATTATAATTAAAGACCTGTTAAGAGCCTTTCACATTTAATTATGGAGAATACCTAGAGTAAAATTGAAAAAAAAAATCTTAGCTTAATATTATTTTGAGCCTTACAAACACAAAATACTAACTAGTTTGACCTCACTCATACTTTCGTATAGTTAATTAAGCTACCTCTTAAAATAATTGCTTTGTATTGATAAAATAAAAAAAAATCGCTGTTAGTGACGACTCGCCTACTAGGTCCGCTTACTAAGGCTCTTAGATAAATCTTAGTGTCTGTTTTAAAACAATCTATACTTGATGTTTCAAGGATGAAGTAATGTACGGACGACAGTAGGTCCCTATTCCCGATCAACCTTGAGCCTTAATGTTTTAGAGATAAAGTTTAAAATCTAATAAACAAATCTGACAGATTGTAGTAGCTTGTTGTGCTGTCGTCGGTACATTTCATTGCATACATCATTTGATAGTTGATACGGACAAAACATTTTTGGAGGTCAAAACAATACGAGTACACAACAGGTTCGATCCCCGGCCAGGTCATAATGGATAACGATCTTTTCCGGATTGACCTGGGTCTTGGATGTTTATCTATATATCGACGCTTGAAACACAATCATATCTAAGCGACAAAAATTCGAAAATAGAGTTATATACACCATTCGAACTGTCACATTTTTCTGCGTCGTTTGGTGTAAGTATATAACTCAATTTACGAATTTTTGTCGCTTAGATATGATTGCCTTTCAAGCGCCGTTATGTATCTATTATAAATATATGTAGTATCGTTGCGTTAGTATCCAATAACACAAGTCTCGAACTTGCTTTGGGGCTAGCTCAATCTGTGTGATTTGTCCGTATATATTTGTTTATTTATGACCCAATGCGGCCGAGGGTAATTTTGACCGTTGGGATTTTTATACACATTTGTTTAAAAACTATATTTTCGCCGCGGCGTCAGTGTCAAATGGATCACCGCACAACACTGTCAACACGGCGAATAATAAATCGTAGTTTTTCACGGTAAGAAATATATTTTAAGTAAAAAGAAAACCTTGTTGACGGACCCGTTTTTTAACGGCGCGGTTTTTCACCACAAAAATCCATATACCATGTACAAAGAGAAGTTTTCTCGGTGGTAGGCCATCTGCCGGCAGAAGTTACCACCTACCAGACAAAAAAAAAATGAAAAATATTTTATTCAAAAACTAAGTTGGTACAAACAAAATTGAGGTTGACAAAGTCTTGCCGCCAAGCGATTCGTCGTGTTCCGGCATGATGTCTGGTGAAGCCGTACGGAGGACGGGTCTGAGCATTGTGTTGCGATGTGTGCCGGGTACGATGCGCCAAATGTTGTTGTGTCGGGAGTTTGGTCGTGGAGAGTCTCCAGATCAATCTCCCTCTAGCGCAGCTTCGTTTGGTCATGTTCGTCTTGGGTTTAACATTGCATTTGTGAAGCCCTTTTATAAAACCGGTGAAAAGTCAGACGTTAATAACTACCGCCCGATTACTCTAATACCTGTTGTATCAAAGATATTAGAAAAATGCATGTATAAAAGATTGATTGAATTCTGTAATAAATTTAACATCATAAGGAAGGAACAATTTGGCTTCCAAAAAAATAAATCCACAGCCTTAGCAATCTACAGTCTCATCAAAATAGTATTAACTAATATCAATAATAATTATTATACCACCGGGCTCTTCTTTGATTTATCTAAGGCCTTTGATTTAGTCTCTCATGACCTATTGCTACAAAAATTAGAGGCAGTTGGAATTAGAGGCATTCCACTCCAATGGATATCTTCTTATTTAAAAAATAGACAGCAGCGTGTTTCCATTACAAGAATGGATAGTAATAACGATATGAAATCGCACTGTTCTAGCATCAAATCTAACCGATATGGCGTCCCGCAAGGAAGCGTACTTGGCCCTATTTTATTCCTCTTATATATAAATTGTTTAACTAATGTAACTAATCATAAATTCATATTATTCGCTGATGACATCGCAATTATTGTGACATCTAATAAGACTAAAAATACAATTACTGACCATGAGAATGAAATAAATAATGTAATAGAGAGACTGATTGAATGGCTGAATAAAAACAATTTGTCTTTAAATCTAAAAAAATCCGTTTATATCCAATTTAATCAATCAAATGCAAAACGCAATATTAACATGAATATACATAAAATTCACAAAGTAACTCAAACTAAATTTCTAGGCGTGACATTGGATGAAGACTTCAACTGGAAAGCACATGTTGATACAGTTTCCAAAAAAAATAATAAGTTTGTATACGCACTAAGGCAGATCAGAAAGATAACAAACACCAAAACAGCAGTTACCACATACCATGCATATGTGGAATCTGTGTTACGCTATGGCCTAATTATGTGGGGTAATAGTACCGATCAAAATAGAGCATTTGTCGCGCAAAAAAAATGTATTAGAGCAATATATGGGCTTCAACCCGACGATTCTTGTAGGCCGATATTTAAAAAACTTGGTTTGTTACCTTTACCGTCTCTTTACATACTAGAAATTTGTATGTTTGTGTGGAGGCATAAGGAGTTATTCACTAAAGCAAGCGATGTAAATTCTCGTAGCCGTCGTGACCCTCACAGTCTCGCGTTAGATGTCCTACCAAGACTTGCAAAGTACAACAAAAGCTGCCTGTTTGTGTGTACGGGTATACAATAAAATACCGGAAAAATTTAAAATATTAAATAAAAGATTGTTTAAAACTAAATTATATGGATGGTTATCTGAGAAAAGTTTTTACAGTGTCAGGGAGTTCCTAGAGAATGAAATTGTAGTATGATTAACTGTATTTTAAAAAATGAAATGTATTCTATTGGTTGCATGAAAAGTTTGCACGCTTCTATGAAGCAAAACATGTATGTTCTGTTTTTATCTCGTATATTCCACCTTTTTATACCATGTTTTAGGCAAATAAATGATATTATTATTATTATTATTATTATTATCCTTTATTTCATAGTATATACATATAAATTACATTTTTAAATATTTCTACATAAAAAATACATAAAAAACATTTAAAAATATAAAAAATAGTAGCCCACCGGTATCGGGAACAGGGTCCAAGCTACCGGCGGTCAGGGCTCCAGAGAGAGGAACTTCCTGACGATGCGAGCCGTGTCCAGCAGTACCGCTTTCTGAATCAAGCCCTTGATCCAGCTGCCTAACGAGAGCCTCCTGAGGTGTTGGTCGAGGCTCTTGGCTATTAAGCCATTGGCTGTCACGACTATCGGTACAATGATTGCTGAATCCACTTCCCACATGTCGACAACCTCGTGAGCCAAGTCAAGATACTTGATTTGTTTATCTTTCTTTGTTTATTATTATTATTATTACCTCGCTCAACTGCCGTCATCCTTCCTATTCCTTAGTTTTTTAAGTGAATAGGCTTAATAAACTAGTGCGCTTTACCATCAACGATTGCATCATGGGATTGCAGTCAAGCACTAGTTTATAATTATTAAAAAAAAAGATTTACGAGAGTTACGAAATTTCATGAAAAATAATAACTTTTTTTTTAATACTTATAAACTAGTGCTTGACTGCAATCCCGCCTGATGGTAAGCAGTGATGCAATCGTTGATGGTAAAGCGCACTAGCTTATTAAGCCTATTCACTCAAAAAAATTCAGTGAATAGGAAGGAAGACGGCAGTTGAACTGATAATGATGATGATTTTGGTTGTTGAGTTGAGTTGGCGGTGAGTTGAGTTGGAACTGTTAAGTAATCCAACACATGATAAATTGTACCGAGAATTGTTTACTTTGCCATATGTTTTGAGATAAAAAGGTACATTGGCCGCAGCAGGTGAAGGCGAATTTCGCAAAACATTTAGTGCCTAGTTGTTACCTGTTTTAGTTTGTTAAGTTATAAAGTAAATATTGTTTTGTTCACATTGGCGCCGATTCTGTTGTACACAAACTAAAGTAATTTTAAGTTAAGTGCATCTTTACCTTCTATTGCATTAGGAAAAGGACAGAAGATAAAATGTCAGTTTAGACCTGTCAAATTAGTGCGCTCCTGACTTAAACTGGCGTATTTTTAGTACCCTTACATCATCGATTACATCGATTATACAATATGTAAAGAAAACCCTGTCCGATCCGTGAAGGTATTGTTAGGTATCGTTAACTGATTCTAATAATGCCTACAAAGCCGGGCTAAACTTAAAAAAAAATCCCCAAAAAAAAATAAATATTATTTCGAAAAAGCGAGGTAACTTAATGCATGTGCGGTAGGCAACCCGATAGCCCCGCCCCCCTTCACCCGCGCATGTATGCGCGGGTGAAGTGGGGCGGGGCATGCGGCACGTGGTCGCATCGCTATTCGCTCCGTGACAAATGGTGTTGTCAGTTTTTTAAAAATTACCAAATTTCGGGGAAATTGGAATTAATACCCGGGAAGAAAAGATTATTTCAAAATTCATTATTATTGTTACTGTGATGATTATGTAAAATTTTATATTATATTTGGTCAAGTGTTTACCTAACCTTTATTATCCTTATGGGTCGGACAGGGTTTTCTTTACATATTGTATAATCACGATCGATTATTGGAACTGGAAGTATGTTAATAAGTAGAATACAATATGATACTGTGGAAACTTAAAATGAATATGGAGAACTTTATAGACATAACAGAACAGATGATCTGAAAAGATCAACGAGAACAAACTGGCACATCAAATAGGCATCTTTGGAGGAGGCCTTTACCCAAACCGGGGTTCTTGTTGATTTATAAATAAGTAAAAAAAAAAAAATACCAACATAAAATAAACCTATATTACTAACATTACTTAGGATAACTTATTATTAAGTACATAGAAATATAAATTGTGATTCCTGTCGTTAATACTATTGTAAAACAAGAAATAAAAAGGCTTATTATTATTATTTTTAGTCGACATGTTTTTAATCGCGTCTAAACTGTCTATGGAATATCTTAATTTGACAGGATTAAACTAAAATTTTATCTTCTATCCTTCTCTTTTTGAATTAGAAGGAAAGAGATGCACTGAATTTAAAATTTGTTTGTGACCAACAGAATTGGCGCCATTGTCTCTCAATGAGCGTCGCTATACAAGGTTAGATGATGTATTCTTCCCATTATTGAATGACTGCGAACGTACACTCGGAGATCTTGTCTTGATTACAGCAGAAATGAGGATGAAAATGGGCAGCATTTTGGGGAAAAACTACAAGAGATTTCAACGTGTCTTGATCATTAATGTGGCTTATAGTATAGCACTAGGGATTTACTTTGGGAAAGCGGCTTTAACCTATAATTATTAGCATATAATCAGCCTATAATTATGCGACTGCCGTCTGCGAGAGGGAGTGGACCGCAATCTGTCACGTGGGACAAGTATAGGTTGGTAAATGTCACATATCTTTGAAGTTTTGGTTCTAGGACATAACGGTTTTCTCACTATCTTGTCCTTCAGTTTTGAGAACAGAGGTGATAAGTTTCTCCGCCACCTATGACACCTAAAGAGTAGACCTGTATTTAAAGACTTTGTATTTGGATAGATCATGCCACCCTCATCTTTACAAACAACTAAAAAATATCGTAGAATCTATGGTCGATGGGGCAGTAAGGTTCGTGAGTGGCGGCCACGTACCGGAAGACGCAGCGTAGGGAGGCCCCGAACAAGGTTGACCGATAAACTGGGGAAGCCGATGGATGCGGGCAGCACAAGACCGGTCATCGTGGAAAGCCTTGGGGGAGGCCTTTTTCTAGCGGTGGACATCTATAGGCTGAAGAAGTAAAAGAAGAAAAAATATCTTTCACTATCTCTGCGATTATTACCATTGTTTACAAGTCTGTACACCATCCTAGTTCCATCACCACCACTGGCTCCCACCGAAGCAGGAGGAGCCTTGTGGCTCCTGCTTCAGCTGCTTGCTTTAGCCAGTGGGTGGATCCTCATCAGTTTTCATCAGCCTCATCATTTTTCAGCCGAAAGACTTCATTGCTTTGAACATAGGGCTTATCCAAGTAACAGGGGGTGTTCAACGGGTTCCTGCGGCCTTCACAAGGTCGTCGGTTCACCTTGAAGAAGGCCTTATAATGCTACGTCTTCCTGTACGCCCATCGTCACTCCAGAACTTTTTGTCACTTAATTTTTGTAATTCCTCAGGCCAGGTCGGTTATCTAGGTTCTTCCTGCGGAAATCTTCATTTCAAGGACGCTCATACATCAAAATCGTTCTCCTGACCTTCTAACAATCAATTTGCGGTCGGCGCAATACGCCGTGAGTTTATGTATGCGAAAGCTTGCAATTAGCAAATTGTGCTGTCAATGAATGATGTTTAGAAGGTAATATTAGTGTGTAAGCTTTCTGTAACAATAAAATAAATGAATACGTCTTCTACACTTCTCTATTAGATGTCATAAGTCACCCACTTCTTAACCCATATCTTTCACACATTCCACCTGGTCTTTGGTCTTAAAGACATTCACACTCCGAACTCTCCTCCCAACATTTTCCTCATTTTTCCGTAACACATGGCCATATCATACACACAACTTTTTCATTTACCAGTGCCTCTTTCAGACTTCCTCTTATGTACTCATTTCTTTATGCTCTTCTTTTTCTTCTTCTTCATCAGCCTATAGATGTCCACTGCTGGACACAGGCCACCCCCAAGGCCTTCCACGATGACCGGTCTTGTGCTGCCCGCATCCATCGGCTTGCCGCGACCTTCACCAGGTCATCGGTCCACCTTGTTGGGGGCCTCCCACACCACTCCACCACTCCTCTTCTTTATGCTCATACGATGAAAATTAATAGAATTAGCTGTCTTTTACAATTTGTTCAACAAGCACATTGGTTCCAAATCGTGGAACATTAATGAACCTAAACATTTGGCCTAAAAACCTTTCGCTTATCTTTGCAAAGTCTATTACGTCACTGTATCTAGATATTTCGTTGTTAGTATACTAGACCATATTCACATGTGCCCAGAGAACGGCAGGACATTCTAAACTCGTCATTAGGGCTGTCAATTACGCTTTTACAGAGTTCACTCGGATGCAAACAACGTGTCGGCTTTTATATCTTAATCTTTATCGTACGTATCACAATCAAAAGTAGTTTTATTCGAATTAGATTCAAAATTAGCACTTTTTGAACGTAGGAATTACGTAATAAATATGTACAGTAAGGGTCAAAGTGGAGTACCACTTTTGACCCTTATTGTTATTGCAATAAAGTTCAAAAGTGGTAATGCACTTGTGACCCTTGATTGTAAATACATTATTGTTCTGTTTTTGGTCTCTCTCCCGTGGTGTTGGATCGCCGCCTCATTCAATCGGATGATAAGAGTCAAGGAAGAGACTATTCTCTCTCTTCGCTCACACGCACACCTGTACACTTTATGTAATGTCTGTCGCGTATATACGCAGAAGAGCGAAAGTAGACGCATTAGTGTGCGTTAAGATTGACAAAAGAGTCACCGTGGGCCAAATTCGGTCTGGATGACTATATTTGTTATGCTCGACACATATCTCGGGACCCTGCGTCCTAAAATTTTGGAAGGCGTATCAGTGGCCAAGTCGTAGAGGCCTTTTAGACAATTTTAAAACCGAAACTAATTACAGAAAAGTTAGTGGTTTTTAAATGTTTTAGATATCTTAGTAATATAGGTATAATAATACATTTTTCAACCTTAGAAGCATAAGGTGGTATGTATATGTAGGTCGCCGAACCTATACATATATACGACTTAATGTTTCTAAGGTCGAGATTTGTATATACTACCAAATAACAAAACATACATAATTATGATAATGGCATAAAGTATTTTCTTTTTTATCACACGCACATACTTTTTTTTTAGTTTTATTCGCTTTGCTAAGATAATAAGTTAACAAGCGAGATAGTTATTCTAACAAGCTATGAAAAGTAATACTTCGGATGATCTGGTTCCGGTTTTAAACATTTTTTATTCCCAAATAACCGTTTAACGTCAACGTCTTTTTGGTGGCTGTGGATCAGGTACAAACATTAACCCAAATGCTGATTATAACTGTAAAAAAAAGATTTACTCTCAAAGTAACTGGGTAACCCGTGCGAAGTATTCGTACTTTGAACTGTTAATTTTCGAAAAAACCACTGAAATGGGAGTAATTTGTATATTTTTTTGGTGTAGCGGCCCAGAAAACTTTAAAATGATGCCTCATTACATTGACAACATCATCATCATCAGCCTCTACTCGTCCACTGCTGGACATAGGCCTCCTTCATGGCACGCCAACAAGCTCGATCCTGAGCAGTTCTCCGCCAGCCACTATCAAATAAAAAAAAAAATAGAGGAAAGTCAAGCCAGCCAGAAAGCCAGACAAGAGAAATAATATATGTATATGATTTTTTGGTTAGAAAGGGTGTGACTAAAGAGATAACGACAAATTGAGAATAGAGGAAAAAGTATGCAATGTTTTAAATTAAATTCTAGTGCTTCACAATGATCCCTGATGGTAAGCAGTGATGCAATCATTGATGGTAAAGCGCGCTGGTTTATTAAGAGCTTATTCACTCTAGCCTTGAAGACACTTAAATTGTAGTCAGACGGACATGTATATTTCTGATATAAATTTGGATTAATCTCATCAATCTCTCTACTATATTTCTAAATTTTTCATCATCATCTGCCGAGCATTTTCTCAACTATGTATGTTGAGGTCAGCTTCCAGGCTAACCGGATTCAGCTGCATACCAGTATTTTATCTGACCTAAAAACTCAGTTATATACATGCTATATACATTGGTAAGACTAATAATGGTCAGATTTTCGGATTGCCGACGAACCGATACTGACTATCAAAGATCTACGAATGACCGGGTCCATCGGCGTAACATGCTTTCCGAGACACGGAACGGTCACCCATCCACATACCAACCTCGACAGGCGTAGCTTAACCTGATCGATTGACTGTTTATTATTTAGCCACGGGACAATTTATTTCTAATTTTCTTTTAATAATTATAAACTAGAGCTTGACTGCAACTCCGTCTGATGGTAAGCAGTCATGCAATCATTGATGGTAAAGCGCGCTAGTTTATTAAGCCTATTCACTTAAAAAACTTAGTGAATAGGAAGGAAGACGGCAGTTGAGCGAAGTGATGCAATCTAAACCCATCAACACGACCAACGATGCTGCGCTAGAGGGAGATTGATCTGGAGACCCATCACGATCAAACTCCCGACACAACCACATTTGGTGCATCGTACCCGGCACACATCGTAACCTAACTGCTCAGACCAGTCCTCCGTATGCCTTCACCAGACATCATGCACACGACGAATCGCTTAGCGGCAAGCGGCAAGCTGGTGGGTGGTAACTTCTGCCGGCAGCCGATATTATGGCCTACCACCGAGAAAAGACCACCGAGAATAAGATATTATTTAAAAACTATCTTTACTAATATATAAAGCTGAAGAGTTTGTTTGTTTGTTTGTTTGTTTGTTTGAACGCGCGTAATCTCGGGAACTACGGGCCCGATTTGAAAAATTATTTTTGTGTTAGATAGCCCATTAATCCAGGAAGGCTATATAACATCACGCTGCGACCAATAGGAGCGGAGCATTACTAACACCACGCGAACGAATTCGCTGGCGGAAAGCTAGTGTTATATAAATTGCAGTTATGAATATCAACCCTAACCGCGGCCGGGCAGTGGCCTGTTTGGCATACGGCAGCCAAACTCGAGCGCCCGCCGCGTCGCCCAGTCAAAAAACGCATAACGTTGTAACTGTATGTTGCATTACCTTAGATAATAAGCTAACGGGCAAAGTTTGAAGCATTATTTATTATGAAGAGATGCACCTAGATGTATCTCTTTGTTTTAAGTTTATTTTTGTCGTTTAGATTTGAATCGGTAGTCGATTATGAAAGAGGCTTTGTTTATACGATGGGTATCGCTTTACTACGTGTAATTTATTTCATAGTGGTTAATACACCAGCCACTTAAGTAAGAGTGTGCGGGTTAGATTCCAGGTCAGGCAAGTACCAATGTAACTTTTCTGAGTTATATGTGCCTTCTAAATATATTATCTTGGACACCAATGAGTGATTACAAGGTGAAGGAAAACATCTTAAGGAAACCTGAACTTTAAGTCTGAAATCGTCAACCTGCATTGAGCAAGCGTGGTGATTACGCTCAATCCTTCTCTGTATGAGAGGAGACTTGTGTCTAGCAGTAGGACGATAAAAAAGTTGAGGGTGATTTCATCACCACTGCTCTCAAAACGGTGGAGGAAAAAATCGTGAGGAAACCGGCATGTCCTAGAGTAAAAAAAGATATCTAAGACACGTGACATCTACCAACTCGTACTGGGCCAGCGTGGTAGATTACGGCCCACTCCCTCTCATCGAGAGGAGGCCTCTTTCCTAACAGTGGGAACATTATAGGCTGATTTTGATTATGATATAATGACAAAAATGTGTACAGACGACAGCACATCAAGCTTTTTTTTTACATATTATAAACCAGCGCTTGACCGCAATCCTGCCTGATGGTAAGCAGTGACGCAATCGTTGATGGTAAAGCGCACTAGTTTATTAAGAGCATATTCACTCTAGTCTTGAAGACACTCAAATTGTAGTCCGACAAATCCGGCAAATCGTTCCAGTCCCTCGATGTACGCGGTATAAAGGAGGAGGCGAAACGCTTCGTCCGGATCGTAATGGTGTTAACAACGTAAGGGTGGAAACCAGCCGTACGACGGGTCGTCCGCTGGTGGAACGGAGATGGGGGAATTAAATCATGCAATTCCATCGCACACTCCCCGAAATGCATCCTATAGAACACCGAAAGGCTGGCTACTCTACGCCTGTGCTCTAGGCTTTGGAGATCAAGCTACTACAATTTAGACTTCCTTATTAGATTTTCAACTTTATCTTTAAAACATTAAGGCACAAGCTTGCTTGGGAATATCTGACAGTTTGGAGTAGCTTGACCTGCTGTCGTCCGTACTAAGGCGGAGTTAATGCTTTAGGGATTGTCTACCAGTCAGCCATAGGTGGTAAAGGGATTAATTGGCAGGTGCTTCAGTTAAAAAAAAAAAACATAAAAAATCTCTTAAACTAGTTTTTTTTTTATCCATACTAATATTATAAATGCGAAAGTAACTCTGTCTGTCTGTCTGTCTGTCTGTTACGCTTTCTCGCTTAAACCTATCAACCGATTTTGATGAAATTTGGCACAGACAATCTATAGACCCTGAGAAAGAACATACGCTACCTTTTATCCCGGAAAAATTTGATGTTCCCGAGGGAAATCTAAAAAGCGCGATATAATCGAACTCCACGCGGGCGAAGCCGCGGGCGGAAAGCTAGTATTAAGTAGACGTTGACCGCAATCCCGCCTGATGGTCAGCAGTGATGCAATCGTTGATGTTAAAGCGAGCTTGTTTAACAAATACTTAAATAAACTGTATACATACATACTATTACCATACTATATACAAAAAATCGATTGTTATAAGTAAACGTAACGTTATAAATATAACATTCGCATTTTTATATTAGAAGTAATTAGTAAAATGTGCACATTTAATAATAGCGGAAGACCTAAGTAACCTGCATATCTGAGAGGATTAGCAAGCTGAAGTGGCAATGGGCTAGTGACATATGCCGCAGGACCGACAACCGATGGGGTAAACGAGTCCTCGTGTGGAGACCGCGTCTTGGCAAACGTAGCGTAGGACGCCCTTGGGCGAGATGAAGCGACGACATCAAAAAGGTGGCTGGTAGTGGGTGGCGGAGAACTGCTCAGGATCGAGCTTGTTGGCGTGCCATGGAAGAGGCCTATGTCCAGCAATGGACGAGTACAGGCGGATGATGATGAATAGTTGCGGCTGTACATTTTAAGAAAGAATTGTATGTATTGTATAGCTTTTCAACTATAAAGAATATAATTCCAATTACTAAAGTGGATTATACCGTTTTGATGTAGAAACATAATTTTTGGCGTTGTATTCCTTAAAAACAATAGCTTGAAACTGCTTTAGGCACGCTCATAAAACTCTCACGTAAGTTTACAAAAGATTCAACCGTCTAGATTAGAAGAATCGAACATTGAAAATTCAAGGCAATGTCAGGCGTGAACCATAATAATACAATATAAATCACAATTCAGATACATACAGAATGTTTTCATAAATTATTCATCGGAAATATTCAGTTTTGAATACGAATAAATATTCTGTCTGGATTCTTGTAACATAAAAAAGACAACTGTGGACGATATTCGAACCACTACTTATGTCTCGACCTTAGAAACATTAGAAATACGAGATATTTTTCAGGATTTTTCTCTATTACCATATACAGAGAAGTAGCTAAACTTGACAGCCTCCGTGGTGTAGCGGTAGCGAACGCGGCCAGTGCGCTAGGAGGCGCGGGTTCGAACCCCGCTTTTACCAGTCTAACTGATGATATGGCTAAACTTCGACATTTTCCGTGAAGCGACTGCCGTCTGACCTGCACAACCCGAAGGCGACATCGAAGCATTGCAGCTGACCAATTGTTGGACTTTTTGAGGGCTCCAACAACCCTTTAACGACTGCCACCAGATGTTCGTATGGCAATCGGGACCAACGGCTTAACGTGCTTTCCGAGGCACGACCAGACCAGTGCAAATATTCATATTCATGCATACAAATATTTGCACTGTGCGGGAATCGAACCCGCGCCACCCTGCGCAGCGGCCGCATCCGCTACCGCTACGCCACGGAGGCTGTCATTTCATCAATATATTATGAGTATTTGTACTGGTCTGGTCGTGCCTCGGGAAGCACGTTAAGTCGTTGGTCCCGGTTGGTTGGTAGGTATTTACATTGACATTTCATTTTTAAATTACCGTACCTCCAGTAAGTAAGAGAAAACCTAATCAAATTGCAAACTTAATCTATACTAATATACAATATGTAAAGAAAACCCTGTCCGATCCGTGAAGGTATTGTTAGGTATCGATAATTGATTCTACTAATACTGTGGGTATTAGTAGAATCAATTATCGATACCTGCTGCTAAGCCGAGCTAAACTTAAAAAAAAAATCCCCCTAAAAAATAAATATCATCTCGCAAAAAGAGGTAACTCAATACATGTGCGGTAAACAACCCTTCCGCGGGCGGCGGGGGGCAGGGCATGCGGCACGTGGTCGCATCGCTATTCGCTCATAATAATACCGGTGTTGTCACTATTATGAAAATTAACAGATTTCGGGGAAGTTGGAATTAATTCGCGGGAAAAAAAGAGTATTTCATAATTCACTAGTATTGTTACTATGATCATCATCAACAACCTTTTAACGTCCCACTGCTGGGCACAGGTCTCCTTTCATACAGAGAAGTTACTATGATGATTATGTAAAATTTCAAAGTGTTTACCTAAGCTATATTATCCTTACGGGTCGGACATGGTTTTCTTTACATATTGTATAAAGCTGAACAGTATGTTTGTTTGATTGAACGTGCTAATCTCAGGATTTACTGGCCTGATTTGAATAATTCTTTTTGTTTGGGATAGCCCATTAATCCAGGGAGCCTTTAGGGTATATAACATCAAGCTGCGATCAATAGCAGCGGAGCATAACTAACTCCACGCGAACGAAGTCGCTGGCGGCAGCTAGTCTACCTAAAAAGTCACATAAGTTAGATAGTAAACTGCCATTCAACACGTAGCCACTTTAAATTAAATTTAAGCAATTTAACTGCAGTACCTGCATGTAGCCATGGGCTTCGCTTATACACCAACACTGTAAACGTGAAAAACAAACGCAATCGTAATAGAAAATATGCTTTAAAAAAAAAAGACAATTCAAACCGACGTAGATCCGCGTCATTTCGCTACGTATAAATATAATTCCAACCACACTAGTCACTGCACAATTTATTTTTGTGTCACATATTTATATTCTAGCTCGGAAACTATTCAGTGACATATCTTAACAAAAGAGTCTGTAACGAGACAAGAGTTTTTTTTTAATAGTTATAAACTAGTGCTTGACTGCAATCCCGCCTGATGGTAAGCAGCGATGCAATCGTTGATGATAAAGCGCGCTAGTTTATTAACCTACTAGCTTTCCGCCCGCGGCTTCGCCCGCGTAGAGTTCGGTTATATCGCGCTTTTTAGATTTCCCTCGGGACCATCAAATTTTTCCGGGATAAAAGATAGCCTATGTTCTTTCTCAGGGTCTAAAGATTGTCTATGCCAAATTTCATCTAAATCGGTTGAGAGGTTTAGGCGGGAAAGCGTAACAGACAGACAGACAGACAGACAGACAGACAGACCGACAGACCGACAGACCGACAGACAGACAGACAGAGTTACTTTCGCATTTATAATATTAGTATGGATTCATTTAAAAAACTTAGTGAATTGGAAGGAAGACGGCAGTTGAGTGAGGTGATGCAGTGTTAAACCCAACAACACGACCAACGATGCTACGCCAGAGGGAGATTTATCTGGAGAGCCTCCACGACCAAATTCCCGACACAACAACATTTTTGCGCATCGTACCCAGCACACATCGCAACACAACCGCTCAGACCCGTCCTCCGTACGGCTTCACCAGACATCATGCCACGAGGAATCGCTTGGCGGCAACTTTGTGTGGTGGGTGGTAACTTCTGCCGGCAGCCGATATTATAGCCTACCACCGAGTAAAGGATTGGAGATTTGGAGCTTTGGACCGGTCCCGCTTGATCTAACATCAATTATCATTTAGTCGGTAAAGTGCAAGTTAGAAATAAGCTAGTGTGACAGGCGAATCCAATTAGTCAGTTTTAAGGCTAGTAGAGTCGTTTCAGACAGTACTGTAATTAAAGGCAAAAGGTTGGAATTGAGACATAATTATTGTAGCTCTACTTTTGACATGACTTAGCCATCTGAGTTTGATGAAACGCTGTGGTGATTGCGTAACACATTTAAACTAGCAAAAATAATAATAATATTTATTTCTCATTTAACAAAAAGTTCGTATTGTTGTAAACAATAATTTGGAGTACATATTTGTAAAATATAAGGCTTATCATAAGTTAACAATACATAGGTACTCTGACTCCTAAACTAGGTGAAACCTGTGACTTAGGAGTCAGTGATTCTCCGCAAGATACAAAGCCATAATTCTAGTACAATCAGGACGGTTTAACAATAATCAAAGTGGTGGACAAAAACAGTAAAACTAATTAATAGAATAAAAGCAATAAAATGAGAAAAGATTAACTAAGTGGCGAGTGTAAGGTGTGAGTGTAGGGAATGGTGTGTGTGTGTGTGTGTGGGTGTGTACATCTGTGTGCGTGTGCGTGCGTGCGTGTGTGTATGTGTATGTAACCTGTGCGTACCATACTATGACACGGACGTATAGTGAAAGTGAACATCACTGTGAAATACCCAGAAGAAGATCCTCAGTATTAATATAATTTAGTGTTAGAAGATAGTCTTTAATTAAAGTTTTGCATTGGTATTTAAGGCAGGAGAAAATTTTTAATTTTTTGTTTAATAGATTGTACATGATAGTGCTTATAACATAATATTGACGTTTGGCAAAGGCAGTTCTATGGCGAACAGTAGGAAAAACATTGTGCTTGAGTCGTCCTGTAGGTTCTTTTGAGGGACGCGCTGAGTGCAGCAATGACTTTTGTTTTGACAGTTCAGCAACATTCATTGCGTTTTTTGTATAGTAGAGCAGATAATTTATTGAACTAATGAAGCAATGTCTTTCAAAATGATTAAAATTGTTGTTGATAGTATGTTACGGAATTAGGGTATAAATTACAGCAAATCAAGCTACGACAATGTGTCAGATTTCTTTATTAGATTCTCAAATTTCATTTTAAAGCTATAAGGCTGAAGGTTGATTGGAAATATTTGACAGTTTCGGGTAGCTTGACCTGCTGTCGTCCGTACTTATCTTGGACTTGTATAACTTGTTTTTTTTAATCCTATCAATATTATAAACGTGATGAATGTATGTTTGTTACTGTTTCACGCAAAATTACTGAATGGATTTAGATGAAATTTGGTCCATAGGTAGTTTATAACCAGGATAAATATATGGGATCGTTTCAGCATAATATTCACACGGGATTGATGTGTATGCGGGTGAAACCGCATGGCGCAGCTAATATTCTATATAGTGCGGTGAGTCTGGTCGTGCCTCGGAAAGCACGTTAAGCTGTTGGTCCCGGTTGCCATACGAACATCTAATGGCAGTCGTTACGGGTTGTTGGAGCCCTCAAAAAGTCCAACAATTGGTTTAACTGCAATGCTTCGATATCGCCTTTGGATTGTGGAGTTAAGACGGCAGTTGCTTTACGGAAAATATCAAAGTTTAGCCGAAAAATCAGCAGTTACACTTTTAGGGGTGTGTGACTCTGAATATAAATCAAACTATACTTGAACTGAAATTATATTTTACTTCCACTTTTCCCTAATACAATGTTATGAAAAATATCAGAAGGATTACAAGTGTACTACGACCATACTGGGTCTCTGGAGCCCACTGGCGTGGTTCGCCACTGGTCGGCTCGCCCGCCGGACGATTTGCCTGCGTAGGCATTCCGCACGTCCCTACAGACTGGTAAAGTGGACCCCAGAACTCCAAAGCTGAAAAAGCTTCGGATGCGACTGGGATTAACGCTGAGATGATGATGAGTGCTGTGACAGTGAGGTGTAGTTAGAATCAAACTGCTGCTGAATTCTAAATTGCAATTTATCGAGACCCCATTCTGATTGGCAAATTGTGTCAATTTGAGATACGTCCTGTGATTTTGGCACCCCTTTTTTCTGTATTTGTTTCCTGTCCAATTTCGTTTTCTAATTCGCTCGTTTCTTCATTTATCTGTTAGTATAATTATTACCTAATGTAAAGTATGATTTTATTTAAATAATATTTTTTTTTAAATATTAGTACTAGCTTTCCGCCCGCGGCTTCGCCCGCGTGGAGTTCGGTTATATCGCTCTTTTTAGATTTCCCTCGAGAACATCAATTTTCTCCGGGATAAAAGGTAGCGTATGTTCTATCTTAGGGTCTAAAGATTGACTGTGCCAAATTTCATCAAAATCGGTTGAGAGGTTTAAGCGGGAAAGCGTAACAGACAGACAGACAGACAGAGTTACTTTCGCATTTATAATATTAGTATGGATAGGTACAGGCAGATAGCCGCAGTCGAATGTGCGACGGGATTCTGGTGGGACATTTTCTCTTTCTGCTGAAGTCGCGTTGCCCCAGCCTGCGAGAGCCTTAAGAGCAGGTGGATGATGAAAATACTTCCCAAACTCAAAGATATATTTGCGTGAATATCACTAGAATATCGATAAAAGATGTAACTCTACAGCCAAGTTATGGCTGTTCATTTCATTGATACGGCAGTCAGATACGATTCATCATTATCAACCATTTTATCGTTCCACTGCTGGGCACAGGTCTCCTCTCATACAGAGTAGGATTGAGCGTAATCACCACGCTTGCTCCATGCGGGTCGGCGATTTCAGACCCAAAGTCTAGGTTTCCTCAAGATGTTTTCCTCCACCTTCAGCCATTGGTGTCCAAGATATACTTAGAAAGTACTTATAACTTACTTACTAGTTAGTTACTTACTTACTTAGTAGTTACATTGATACTTACCTGACCTGGAATCCAACCACTCATACTTGAGAGGCTGGTGTTTTAACCACTAGGCCACCACGACTTACGACTTACTTAGATACGATTAAATATCAAAAACAAACAACATTTTCAATTATATCAGCTCGATACCGCTACCAGTTTCGATCTCATATCGATAAGTTAGCGGCCACACTGGACCACACCCTAACAGTATCGAGACCGTAACAACTATCTAATGGTCTGAGGGCCCGACACTACATATGTCGACACGGATTTCATTTCTATTTTATAGACCATTCACATAGGGGTCGACACGGCCATGTTTTTTGAGAACCTTTGAACTTTGTGGCACTTGTTGGAGTGTTGTTTCTTATAGGGGGTAAGCATGCATATCTTTCTTGAGAGTTTTATCGAGGTGGGGTCAGCAATAAAGTGCGGTGAAAGTATCGATGGTGTGATGACAGCAGGTCGAACTACCAGAAACTGTCAAATATTCCCAATCAGTCTTGAGCCTTAATGTTTTAGAGATAAAGTTGAAAATCTAATAAAGGAATTTGACAAATTGCAGTAGCTTGATGTGCTGTTGTTTGTACAAGGATAATATAATTCAAGAGACATTGATTGTAATAAAGGTTTGAGTATAAAACTTAGTCATATCCAACTTAATTCTACTATCCTATTATATTCTATTATATGTATACTATTTTTTTTTATATAATTGTATACTATTGCTTCACCGCAATCCCGCCTGATGGTAAGCAGTGATGCAAGCATTGATGGTAAAGCGCGCAAGTTTATTAAGGGCCTATTTATTCAAAAAATCTGAGTGAATAGGAAGGAAGACGACATTGGAGCGAGGTGATGCAATGTTCAACCCAATAACACGGCCAACGATGCTGCGCCAGAGTGAGATTGATCTGAAGACCCTCCACGACCAAACTCCCGACACAACAACATTTGGCACATCGTACCCGGCACACATCGCAACACAACTGCTCAGATCCGTCCTCCGTACGGCTTCACTAGACATCATGCCGGAACACGACGAATCGCTTGGCGGCAAGATTGGTTTGGTTTCATTCTTCTGACTATCTGTAACGACCATCAAAGGTCCACTAATATGACAGTCGGGTGTGTATGTATTCATAAATACATGTGTATGAGTACCGAAACGTATTAAATGTATCTCTCTCTCTCTCTCTCTTTCTCTGTATGTATGTATCTATCTCTGTATAAAGTTTCACCAAAATAAAACCGAGATTTTTGTTTTTTTTACTACACAAAAATATGTTAATTAAGAATGAAAAATATTAAAATTAATTTATGTATAATTATTTATTTGGTTCATTAACACGGCGACACCAATTTAATAAAAACATTTTTTTAGATAACTTTTAATTATTTATTCAACCTCTTTTTTGTATTAAGATAATTAAAACAGTTTGGTAGCTTTTTTATAGGTATAAACGACCTGGTAATTACCTCACCACCCTATGGTGATGAGACCAATGTGACAGTAAAATACACATAAGTGACACGTGTCAAGGGTACAGCCCACTCCAGTGTGGCTACCATGAGTTTTCATTACGAGAATCGATCGCGTTCGGCGCTCTCATTGGTTGAGAGTTCTTACAACCTTGAAGCGGGCTAATCGAAGAGTGAAACTCGCTCGATATCGATGATCGAGTCTTCGTAATGAAAACTCATGGTAGCCACACAGTCCTTGGCATCGACGGCTGCCGTCAACAGCATGACGTTTATGTCATATTTAAAGCTCTGTACTCAAATACGGCGCACGGCCAGCCGACGCGTCTATGGCGGGTGTCAACGCCTGCAGCTTCTACCGCCGTTGACACGTGTTACTCGTGTACACATGTATATGAACTAGTAACACAAAGTTTTGGTGACGATTCTCTTGTTCACAAAATAAACTAATTTTAAGTACAGTGCATCTTTTTCTTTCTATTTCGTTTAGAAAAGGATAGAAGATAACATTGGTATTAGTTTAGTCCTGTCAAATTAAGATACTCCATAGACAGTTTAGACGCGAATAAAAACATCGCGACTAAAAATACGTCCGATTTATGTCAGGTGTGGACTAATTTTAAAGGACTAAACTAATATTTTTAACTTTTCTTAATTATATAGAAAGAAAAGTTTTGTTTAGTACAAGGGAATTGGGACCATTGTCAACTTTACTGAAGCATAAACATAAGCTGGGTATTTCATACTTACAAATTCAAATAAAAAAAACTAAATGCTTAGGTAACTGTCAACATTCTAGCGAAGATTAATGACAAAATTGTAGAATGCAACAAAAAACACACTTTTCATTTTTATTAGACGGAGTAAAAGAAAATACAATAATTGCTGCTGTTTAAAAAAAAAACGTACTTTTCAACACAATTTTTCGGTCAATGCCATACATTCTGCATGAAATAATGACCCTCAATTCCTGACTAGATAATAGCTTATAGTAATCCCGGACAGACATACCTAATGCCAAATTCAAAAAAAGAATCTGTCTGAGGCAAGGCTGAATGTTACATTGCACTTTGCATTAGTATAACAAACATTAAAAAAAAGTTTTTAAAATTAAAATTGCGAACGTTTTGCTTCGTCATAAATCTTCGGAAACCTTCGGAGATCTTCGGAGCAGCAACGGAAACAGAATTTATGCGGTGTTGATGGCAAAAGACAGCAATAGTAACCCACGGATGACGTCCACAACTTATCGGTTATAGTTTTAAATCCGGGCAGGTGTTTAATTTGTCATTTGTCATCGCAACTGCTTTCAAAACGGTGAAGGAATAAGTAACTCTTGAGAAAGCTGCTAATTTTTGGAACCAAAAATCTAAGAAGTGACGATCCGCACTGGCCCTCAAGTGGTGGCCTATGACCCACTTTCTCATCGAGAGGAAGCCAGTGTCCCAGCTTTGGGAACATTTTAGGCTGATTACGCTTATTATGGCAATAAGCTCGGCCCCTATTACTTTCTGGCGAAAATATGATGCATTAATGGCATACCTCTGCCTAAACTTCACTACAGAAATAGGCGTAACATTACGTGTAATGTAATTTCCTTCATTCATCCTCAAATGAAAAATCTTTAATTAAAGATATGATGAAAAGATCACTATTGATTCTGCATACATCATGTTAAAAGCTTTTTTTATGGCAATTTAACATACCGTTTCTAACTATCTAATTAAAAAGTAAATATGGCGCATTAAAAATTAAGCTTCCGTCAGCCATAACTATAAAAAATGCCATAGAGAATGTAGAGGCCAGTTGCAAATCTTTCGTCAAGTTTCTCTAATCAAGATACTACTCTATTTTAACTGTCGCTGCGCCGGCGACTGAATGGTATCTCATTATATTATCTGTGGTATAATAAATGATGTCATAAAAAACTGCCTCCATATTTGTTTGTGTCTTTTTAAATGTCTTATTATTTAAATTTGAATTACTTTTATTTCTTCTAAAAACTGTTGTATACTACTATGTTTTTGCTACTATTATTCTATAGATAGTGCTCTCATCTTAATCTCATTGTATCATCATCATCAATCTTTTTATCGTCCCACTGCTGGGCACAGGTCTCCTCTCATACAGAGAAGGATTGAGCGTAATCATCACGCTTGCTCAATACGGGTTGGATATTTCAGACAAAGTCCAGGTTTCCTCAAGATGTTTTCCTTCATCTTATAATCATAAATATCATAAGTCATTGGTGTCCAAGATATACTTAGAAAGTACATATAATTAAGAAAAGTTACATTGGTACTTGCCTGACCGGGAATTCTACCCGTACACTCATACACATCATTGTATAATTATCTTTAGATATATTACTGAGTGACGAAAATGCTAAAAAATAATGATGTAACCGCTAGTATTTTTTTTATATCAATAAAGAACAACAAACCTTCCTTTCTTGGATAGATAATCATCAAATGACCTCTCCTGCTCTAGTTGGAGCGGAAGGGTGTGTCAGACTTTTACTTTTTCAAGCTTTTTCAGCTTTGGAGTCTGGGGTCCGTTTTACCAGTCTAACTGCTGATTTTGCCTATACTTCGACATTTTCCGTGAAGCGACTGCCGTCTGACCTCCACAACCCGAAGACGATATCGAAGCATTGCAGTTAGACCAATTGTTAGACTTTTGAGAGCTCCAACAACCCGTAACGACTGCCACTAGATGTTCGTATGGTAACCGGGACTAACGGGTTAGCGTGCTTTCCGGGGCACGACCAGACCAGTGCAAATATTCATATTCATGCATAGAAATATTTGTACTGTGCGGGGACCGAACCCGCGCCTCCTTGCGCCACGGCCGCGTTCGCTACCGCTACGCCACAGAGGTTGTTTGTGTATGTGAGTTTAAATGTTTGTGAACGCATCCAAAATACAGGAGCAATTCTGAGTGTGGGGCAAAGTTTAGAAAAAAATATGGATAAAAACTGTTAGAATTTCCTTTTATCTTTGTTAAAAGCGGTTACAGCCCTGAGATTCAAAAAACAAATTCAAACACAAGTCTAAATCAGTTTTTTCCCACGGCATTTCTTTGGATTGTCTCACAACCAGCCAGATTCCACATAGCTATGTGTATGCATGTTTACAGCAAACAAAAATAGTAATCAGACGGCTGTGCCACGGCTAATTGCCAACGCACCTGACGTAACACCGAGACACACAGAGTCCACTCTAACAGAGTCTCACTTTCTATACCTAATCATTGCTGAACGGTACCAGATTAATAATTGATATATTTATTCATCAAGTAACAACAGACTTATTATTATACAATATGTAAAGAAAACCCTGTCTGATCCGTGAAGGTATTGTTAGGTATCGATAACTGATTCTACTAATGCCCACAAAGACAGGCAAAACTTAAAAATCCCCCTAAAAAAATAAATATTATTTCGCAAAAAGAGGTAACTTAATACATGTGCGGTGAACAACCCCTTCCGCGGGCGGCGGGGGGCAGGGCACGCGGCACCTGTGACGTGGTCGCATCGCTATTCCCGTATAATAATACCGGTGTTGTCACTTTTTTAAAAATTACCAAATTTCGGGGAAATTGGAATTAATTCCCGGGAAAAAAGGATTATTTCAAAATTCATTAGTATTGTTACTATGATGATTATGTAAAATTTTATATTATATTTGGTCAAGTGTTTACCTAACCTTTATCATCCTTATGGGTCGGACAGGGTTTTCTTTACATATTGTAGATACAATTTCAATGATGTTGATACACAGACAATTTTTAAAAAAATTCAATTATAAACTAGCGCTTGACCGCAATCCCGCCTGATGGTAAGCAGTGACGCAGTCGCTGATAGTAAAGCGCACTAGTTTATTAAGAGCCTATTCCCTCGAGCCTTGAAGACACTCAAATTGTAGTCCGACGGAAACACCGCCGCTGGCAAACTGTTCCAGTCCCTCGATGTACGTGGTATAAAGGAGGAGGCGAAACGCTTCGTCCGGATCGTATTGGTGTTAACAACGTAAGGGTGGAAACTTGCCGTACGACGGGTCGTCCGATGGTGGAAGTGTGGAACGGAGATGGGGAAATTAAATCATGCAATTCCCTCGCACACTCCCCAAAATGCATCCTATAGAAGACCGAAAGGCTGGCTACTCTATGCCTGTGCTCTAGGCTTTGGAGACCGTCTCGAGTTAAGTCAGGGTCACCAATCAGCCTCTTCGCCCGCCTCTCCACCGAATCCAAAGTGGCCAGGAAAATATAGGAAACAGTAAACAAAAATTAAAAAGATATACAAAGAAAGGCTAGGTGGAGCGACGATCTTCGCAGGATGACTGATAGTAACTGGATGAGAGTTGCACTCGAGTTGAATGGCGTGAAATAGGAGAGGCCTATGTCCAGCGGTGGACTGCTTTTGACGTGATTTGGACGTATGGCATTATGCAGTTTTAATAGGCAGAGTTTACTTATATTTAGAGTTTGCGTTACAAACAGTGGGTCAGATACATCAATAATTTAATTACTCAAAATATAGCATCAAGGCCTCGCCCTTGTGGATATCGGAAATTATGTCAAGGGAACGTACTACAGGGACCAAACGCTTATGTGTTTTCCCAGGATGCCATCCATCTCCTTGCCAAATTGTATCATAATCCGTTTAGTGGCTCAGGCGTAATACAAACAGAGATACTTCCGAATATATAATATGGTTACATGTTCTAAAAGCCGATACATTAGCAATTGCAGCATTTAATGTTGAACCGAGCAGACATTGACATTTTTTTACTTATTAAATTTTATTAGACAGACCAAAGGTTAAAATGGATGAATAAATAAGTATTATAATCCCCCAATGCTTTGGTTACTATTCATGAAGTATATAGTTAGCAAACTGTTAACTGGTTAAAGTCAAATAAGTTGCAATGTAAAGTAGCCAATGGCGCAAAGTTCAAAGTAGGCAATTCAAAGCAGCTAGGTTGTGCCTGAACTCCCAACGTCGTCAATATTGGTATGCCAAATGGGTTTACAATCCACGATTTGTTTTTTGTAAGGTGTAAAAATAACATCCCCATTCAAAACAGCAATGTATATAACATACGTAAATTTTCACTTTCAATAGACATACGGCAGACGAGATGAGAGTGACGGTCGAAGAGCTTTTATTGGTATAATCGGTTTCGTTTTTTAGCAAATTGAAGTAGATTTAGAGAAATCGGTAAATAAGGATGTGTGTGAAAATTATCTTTTAAAACGACAAAAGTTTGGAATACATGGTGACCTTCATCATCACCATCAACCTCTTATTGTCCCACTGCTGGGCACAGGTCTCCTCTCATACAGAGAAGGATTGAGCGTAATCGTTTTGGCCTTATTGGTGGCATTCTTCATAAAAAGGATTGAGCGTAATCGTTTTGGCCTTATTGGTGGCATTCTTCATAAAAGTTAGGTCTAATTCTAGTCTAGTCCTCGGTGGTAGGCCATAACATCGGCTGCCGGCGGAAGTTACCACCCACCAGACAAAGTCTTGCCGTCAAGCGATTCGTCGTGTTCCGGCATGATGTCTGGTGAAGCCGTACGGAGGACGGCTCTGAGCAGTTGTGTTGCGATGTGTGGCGGGTACGATGCGCCAAATGTTGTTGTCTCGGGAATTTGGTCGTGGAGAGTCTCCAGATCAATCTCCCTCTAGCGCAGCATCGTTTGGTCGCGTTGGTCTTGGGTTTAACATTGCATCACCTCGCTCAACTGCCGTCATCCTTCCTATTCCTAAGTTTTTTAAGTGAATAGGCTTAATAAACTAGTGCGCTTTACACTTAACGATTGCATCACTGCTTACCATCAGGCGGGATTGCAGTCAAGCACTAGTTGGAATCAATTTGAAGCATATTGCTAATCCATTGATCTATATGTTCGAAAACGTGTCTGCTCAACAACGTAAATGACGCAATGGATGTTGTTGAACAGTTAAAATGAAACCCATTGCTTTACTGATAGTGCGTTACGCAATTATCTATCTACGAAATAAAAAGAGTATGGATCGTAGGAGGTAGCGTTCTGCGCGGTCTTGCGGGCGGTGAGCAGTGGGCAGCTTGCTGCATGGTGAGGATCAGGCCCAGGTCAACGGCGCGTTGTCTTTCACGCGCACCTCAGAGAGATGTCAGCACATTGTGACGGGGTCCACGAAGACCAATGCCTCCTGGGTCAGGGTTGCGGATTGGTTAAAAAAGAAACCGTGGCCCTAACGCACAGGCAAGTGAAGGGTTTTAGTCAGTAAAAGTCTGACACGCCCTTCTGCTCTGCTCAGAGCGGGAGAAGTCATTTGACGATTTCCCATCCAGAAAAAAATGAGGTAGCGTTCTGTAGTTTATATATTTTTATACGGCAAAAGATTAAATCTATTGACATTCTTGCGTATGACGATGTCATCGTTTATAAATAAGTAAAAACCACAGTTGACTACGGGATTACTAGCCCCGCACGATGATATTGCGATGGAACCTTGTCACAATAACAGCGTTGTGACGTCATCTGTCACACAAAAGGACAGCTAGCAAAAGAATGTTAAATGCAAAATTAATATTAGGGTTAAGGGTTTATTTGTATTTTATAATTTTATTACACTCTTTATAAAGAGTGTATGTATAAATTAATATTAGGGTTAAGGGTTTATTTGTATTTTATAATTTTATTACATTCTTTATAAAGAGTGTATGTATATTAAAATTATTATTAATTTTGCATTTAACATTCTTTCTTAGGTATACTTACTCACCCATATTCTGACAAATAAACTTTCATTATTAAAAAATTCAAGGAAATAATTTTTGTAGACGTAAGAAAAATATACTTATTCGTATATCTTTCTTACATGTATACTATGTTTTTCTAACTACATTTCTGTTAATTTGCGAGCGGGAATTGAACCAGAGTCCACTGTGTAGTAGTCATGTTTTAATTACTACCTACATCTATCAGCTTATAAATAAAACCAGGATAATATGTAAAAAAAATGTATATAGTCTACCGAATCATAACTGCTTTCTGTGTCTGTCGTTTCCGATTCACTGTCGTCGCCGTATTTATGACAAATAACTCGTCAATTATTCGATCTTTATTCCAATAGGTATTCCTCTTCAAGCCGTTTAACATGATTGACTTACTTTCGCCAGTCATCTGGAGTTATTGACGCCAACGACTCCAACGTCAGAGCTTCAATGCGACTTTCCAACTGCTCTTGCATCTTTACCAGATTCCAGATGTACTCAATGGGGTTGAGGTCGCAGTTGTAAGGTGGTAATCTAACGACTTCATGGCCATTGCCAGCTAATAAATTGTCAATTTTATAATGTTTCGGCGGTCTGTGCCGTTTAATTAATAAATACAGTTCAGGTTTTGTACTGTCGTTGGGAAAGTCTCAACAATCAACTGTTTTTTATTGTTCATACTTGGTGGCCTATTCTCACCCCTACTGTGATAAGTGGCATTGTCCATCACAATTTTGGAGTTGCGTGGTATGTTGGGTACTATTTTGTCTGTAAGCCACTTGGTGAAATACTCAGCATTCATTTGATCATAGTAATCCCCAGTTTTGGTGTCTGCTTTAAACATTAAAAGGGCATTGTCAACAAAACCGCTTTAACTTCCCGCGTGAACTATTATCCATCGGCGGCCGGGGCTGTCGTTCCGTCTCACTCCATCGGTTGCTGTTTGCCAACATTTTTCTACCGTGTAGTGTGCATGTATCCACGTTTCGTCGAGATAAATAACGGGTCTTTTGTTATTACCAAGCGAGTCATTTTCTTTCATACGTCGTAAATATTTAGCCCTCCACGCTTGAATTTGGGGTCTTTGAATTAGGGCCAGTCTTTTTTGTAGCATCGTTTAAATTGGTAGCCTAAATCACATTTAATTATTTTTCTTAATGTAGTTTCACTACCAGTATAATTAAGGTCTACTTTTGAAGCCGCCAAGATTTTGCGCATTGTGTGTATTTCTCTCCTCACCGTACACATTGAATCTATAATATTTCTTAAAGCTGTTAAGGAAAACCCGTCGAAATATTTCTTCTTTTGTCTTTTTCCTTTAGTAGGAGTTCTTATTTTGCTGCCACTGGCTGTTGCTGACTCATGCTCTCGTATCAATTTCGTCACAGTATTTTTTGCAACGCCTGTGGCACATGCCACACACTCCGTGACTTTGATAGAATTTTGCAAAATATTTTTAATAACTGTAAGCAGTTGCTTTGGTATTAAAATGTCCGAAGCACTTTTTAAAGCACGGTTTATACTTTCAAGAACTAACTTACAATCCTCTTTCTCTTTAACAAAATAATTGTCCACTTTAATTATAATTTCACGAGCACGACTATTAATTAATTTCTTACTCATTTTAACGAGTAACAGTTAACAAAACTAAACAACAAAATTCAAGAACAACAATAAAACAGGATAACAAAAACAAAAAGCTAACAAAAATATTCGATGTGCGTAAGTGGGTAAGCGCGGACTGAACTTGCGAACGGTACCGACGGTGCGAGTTTGACTACGTCACCAAGATGGCCGCCAATCGCAATATCATCGTGCGGGGCTTATACTACTGGTCGTTGCAATGACATTATTCATATACCATATTGACATCATCGCAATACTTGTGAGGTAGACTAGTCCAAAACAATTTAGCTTTGGTACGCGATTTTAAGTCCAAAAATATTTAGTTTATATCTGTTATTTAGGCTTCGAAACTTGGAATATGTACATAGAACTAGGTTATACAAATGAAAACAAAATACGTTATGATGATAAAATACTAAAATTCAAAAATTGAATAGTGCCTGTTTTATCAAAAAAAGCCTATAAGGAATGTTAAAACTGGTTTATTAATTTTTATAACGGCTTATACTATCATATATTTTTTTATGATTCAACAGCATTTGAGAGAGTTTTGCAAGATAGCAAGATAGCAAAGTAATATGTATATTTTAGTATTTTTTATTAACCAAGTCCATCTCACGTGCTAAATTATTTGATATTTATCTATGTCTAAATCTTGGAAACATATCTCCTAATTACGATTATGAGGGCCTTTTATGCAACAAAGAGAGCCCTCATCAACGTTTTAAAACTCTTTTTTATGTAATTATAAACTACAAGCACTAGTTTCAATCCCTCCTGATGGTAAGCAGTGATGCAATCATTGATGGTAAAGCGCGCTAGTTTATTAAGAGCCTATTCACTCTAGCCATGAAGACATTTAAATTGTAATCAGACGGAAACACGGCCGCTGGTAAATTGTTCCAGTACCTCGATGTACGCGGTATAAAAAAAGAGGTGAAACGCTTCCGATAGGATTAGAATTTTCCTGGAAAAATATTTCTTCACAGCAAATTACGTCATCAATTTGATCATCGTTGTTCAGTAACACGATTTTTACTGCTTGATGTTTTTCAAGCAAACCACCGCATGAATGGGTTTTTAAATAGATAGACAAAGTCTTGCCGCCAAGCCATTCATCGTGTTCCGGCATGATGTCTGGTGAAGCAGTATGGAGGACGGGTCGGAGCAGTTGTGTTGCGATGTGTGCCGGGTACGAAGCGCCAAATATTTTGTGCCGGGGGTTTAGTGATGGAGGGTCTACAGATGAATCTCCCCCTGGCGTAGCATCGTGGGTCGTGTTATTGGGTTTAACATTGCGTCACCTCAATCAACTGCCGTCTTCCTTTCTATTCACAGAGTTTTTTTAAGTGAATAGGCTTAATAAACTAGCACGCTTTACCATCAACGATTGCATCACAGCTTACCATCAAGCGAGATTGCAGTCAAGCGCTAGTTTATAATTATTAAAAAAAAATCGTCATTGTTCAATACGACTTTTTGTTATTGTTGTGATGTTTTTCTAGCAAACCGCTGCATGAAAGGGTTTTTAATTATAATTTATTTGGGAAAAGACAATTTGCAATAGCTTGTCTATTAATTTAAAAGCGAATTGCAAAGCGATTGTATTGTACTGGACGCAATATTCTTCACAATAGCAAAATTATGTGACTCCGTTTTCATTCAATTATCATTATATTCAACAACATGAAGTTTTTCTCACCAACTGCCTCATGAATAGGCTTTAAATTATCATTAATTAAAATAGTTTTTAGTAACCATTTTGTATTCTCTATGCAAAGGTGTAACATTTTGTGTTCAGTTTTATCCATGATACGTTCGTATATGTTTTGAATAGTAAATATATTTTTTTTATAATTATAAACTAGTGCTTGACTGCAATCCCGCCTGATGGTAAGCAGTGATGCAATCGTTGATAGTAAAGCGCGCTAGTTTATTAAGCCTATTCACTCAAATACACTGAGTGAATAGGAAGGAAAACGGCAGTTGAACGAGGTGATACAATCTTAAGCCCAACAACACGACCAACGATGCTGCGCCAGAGGGAAATTGATCTGGAGACCCTCCACGACCAAACTCCCGACTCAACAACATTTAGCGCATCGTAAGTACCCGGTACACATCGCAACACAACTACTCAAACCCGTCCTTCGTGCGGCTTCACCAGACATCATGCCGGAACACAACGAATCGCTTGGCGGCAAAACTTTGGTGTGTGGTAACTTCTGCCGGCAGCCAGTGTTATGGCTTACCACCGAGAAAATCTATCTATTCTGAGTGCAGCGGTGGCCTAAAGGTATCAATCGTAGGTAGTAGGTTTGAACCCCATTAAGTGCTTTACTTTGTGTAAATTATTTTATCACCAATACTCTCAAAACGGTGAAGGAAAACATAGTGAATAAACCGGCATGTCCTGGAAAAAAACTTCGAAGTCACGTCTATCAACCTGCACGGGCTCGGATGGTAGATTACGGCCCACTCCCTCTCACCGAGAGGAGGCCTGTTTCCCAGAAGAGGGAACATTATAGGCCGATTACATAAATCTATTCATTTTCAAATCAATATGCCTTGGAATGTCCGGAATGTTGAAGAGGGCAATTAATACAACAGTTCCAAGGTGTTTTTAGTTCGTTATCAGTTCTGTTTAGAATCAGATAATCAAACCTAAAATAACTTCAACAAAAGCTAGTTAGCTTCCTAATTGCCTGGTACCTAGTATTTTCTGTTATTAAAACTTATTTATTAGAAAGCGTTTGTTAACTAATTACAATAATCCATATAAGGAACGCAAAAAAAAACTTAACTGATTGGGTTAGTGGTCTTAAATATTTTTTTGCGTTCTAAATAAATTTAATTGCCAATACCATAAGTAGTAAGTCATCATTATGTTCATCATCAATATTAGTAATTGGAGATTCATCGTCAATTCAGGCGAAAGACGTCCACTGCTGGACATAACCTCTCCCAAGGATTTACACGACGACCGATGCCACGCTTCCCGCATCCAGCGGTTTCCCGCGACCTTCACCAGGTCGTCGGTCCACCTTGTCGGGGGCCTACCCACGCTGCGTCTTCTGGAGAGGAAGAGCACAATGATTTAACTTTCTTCTTATTTGCTTTAGTTCATCATCGGCTTAGACTTTTCCCATCTATGTTTGGGTCGGCTTCCAGTCCAACCGAATGCAACTGAATACCATTATTTCATATGGAGCGACTAGACGGAGGGTAATACGATACACCATGGAAGGCTACTTGTTAGAATTTCACCCTTATTTCTTCTTCTTTGAATGTTATGGCGGCTTTAACAATTGCTTTACATTTTAGCAATATTATACCATTTATTTCTTCACGTTCTCTAACGCCGTAAGAATATCTTTTAAGAGTGTCCATTCATTTTATAGCCCTTTCTTCTCCGTAAGAACATACTATGATTTGGAATGGGCAAATAGACTATTTTTTCTGAATTATCGATTCGTTTGATTTGAATTCAAAAGTGCCGTTAATGGTTTTTTCTTCTTCTCATTCTATAGAGGCCTATTGCTGGACGAAGACCTCCCCAAGGCTTTCATTCTATTAGGGGAGTTTGCCATAATCCCCACGCGGCAGGCGTGTTGGGGGGGATCGCAGTGATTTGATATTCCACAGAAGAAGCGCTGCTACCCGCTTCTCTGGTGAGAGTTCCCTTAGTCGCCTCTTACGACACCCACGGGAGGATATGGTTTGGTACTATTCTAAGCCCGGTTCTACACGGCTGGTAATGGTTTAACTGATATGAATGCTTTTAGTTTGGGTATTCCTCTAATTATTCTCTATCTTAATACTTTCGTTTACATCATGTACAGACGACAGCACATCAAGCTGCTAAAATCTGTCAGATTCCTTTATTCGATTTTAAACTTTATTTATAAAGTATTAAGGCTCAACGTTGATTGGGAATATCTGACAGTTTCGGGTAGCTTGACCTGCTGTCATCCGTACTTTACTTTTCCAGAACTACTAAGCCGGGTCTATATAGCTGACGAAATTACACATATGATGTTTATCAACAAGTTCAAACAAGACTTGTCTCTGACGTTTCGCCAGATTTTTAAATGACCCTGTATAAGATCTAGAGCAGTCGGATAGTACATTGTATGCCCATTTGAGACCCTTTCCTATTTCATAAGCTAGAACAACAGACAGATTAATAATTTTAGTTTAATCAACCATCATTTCAAGACTTGTAGAATACTACAGATGATAATCTATGTATGTCTTAAGAAGGGACTCTAGTGCCAAGGAATTTGGAAAATAGGTATTTGAAGAAACTATTGCCGTCGCGCTGCTTCCAACCTCTACAGGTAAAGTGCGAAAAATGACAGTTGCAGCTCAGGCTGATTTTACGTACAAAAACGTTGACCAAAAGACGTTTCGTATTTCGCTGTTTTCTTTTTAAGAACACGACAGATCTCAATAAAACACATCTCACAACTCACAACATCACGGTAAAAATGGGTTATTTTTTCGCTATTTTGAAGTATCTTATTTCTTTTATTAATTAAGTTTCGGAAAAAAAAACAAATACGTATAATTACGGTGTAAAATTCTAGAAATAAAATAATTGCTCTAAAAGCATTATCCACGATGAATACAGCGGTATACGTTTCTATAGAGAAAGCACAAGCAGAGTTCCCTCTTAAAGATTACTAAAATATGTAGGTTTGGTATAAGCGTTATGGAATTGCTCGAGGCCCCCTGTCGCTAATTGATATGTTTACTTTCTTAATTACTTGACTATATTCATACCTTTATGGGCTTGATTGGAGATAAAGTAATTAAAAAAATGTTTAATAGTATATTGTGTAAAAATTTTACCGTCGATATGTAAATGACAGTAAATTGGGCATTTATACCCGTTTTGGAATTCACGATGGTCAGGCTATTTATTGCATTTCTTGATATATAATAATGAAAAATATAATTATGTCAAATTACGTGTTTTTTAATTACGATTAAAACAATTTGTTTTATTCTTAGTTAACGCTATCCTGCAGGGTAATTTAGTATTTTTCGAAGATATGTAGCAAGGTAATCCTAGATATGTTCTAACAATGTCTACTTTAAACCTTATTACCAATAGCAATAAGCTTCAAAATTATTCCAATTGGTAGTAGTAGTGAGTTACGCAATGGGGATGCTGTTCCATAGCACAATATTTGTGCTTGAGAATTTCAATTTACTAGAGGTTTCACTCTCTGATGTTACTACGCCAATTACGTCTTCTTCCTGGATACTGATATTTCATTTACATCCTTATTTTCCAATATGCAATGTTATATTTACTTTATACGAAACCTGAATTGTTCAGAATAAGCAACTGAATCGATTCCAATTATTTTTACACCATGTTATTTTTTTCCCAAATATATTTAGAAATTGTTCTAGTATGGTTACAGTGAGCCAGGGCCCCGCGCTGCCGCGCCGCTCCAGGCGCGGGCTTTTCGTGATATCTTTTCATAATTTTGTACATAGATTCTTTACTTAAAAATATGTAGGACACGTGTTTTGTCGTGTTTCGCATGAAGAAAAATAACGTCGTGTATGTATATGATTCATGTTAAACAGTCATCATCATCATCATCAGCCCCTACTCGTCCACTGCTGGACATAGGCCTCCTTCATGGCACGCCAACAAGCTCGATCCTGAGCAGTTCTCCGCCAGCCACTACCAACCACCTTTTTGATGTCGTCGCTCCATCTCGCTCAAGGGCGTTCCACACTACGTGGACACTAACGGTCAGACTAGTCCATAAGTTTAAAGTCGCTCAGCGAGCTATGGAGCGGGCTATGTTGGGCATCTCTCTGAAGCACGCATCAGAAATGAGGTGATCCGACAGAGGACCAGAGTCACCGACATAGCTGAGAGGATTAGCAAGCTGAAGTGGCAATGGGCTGGTCACATATGCCGCAGGACCGACAACCGTTGGGGTAAACGAGTCCTCGAGTGGAGACCTCGTCTCGGCAAACGTATCGTGTTAAACAGTAATATATACTTTGTAATACAGGTGTAAATCAGTTGACACTGTTTCAAAAAGCATTAGATATTGCTTCGAGATATGTAATTAAATCTCTGTTGTTTGACCGACTCTATAACATGGTGTTCTAAAACCCGTTTGCATACCTTTTATATATATTAATTGATAAAATCTTAGCTCAATAAATCTACTGGATGTCAATTAAATCCGAATGCTAAATGATTATTTTATTCATCCCAACTGCAGCTTTATACGTTTGCAATTGTCTGTTAATTAGTAATAATATATCGGTGCTTTTATTTGTTACTATGTAAATGTCGGTTTTATGGGATTTTAAAAAGGAAATTAAATTAGATTTTTTTTATCTAATACCTTTTTGTTTTAATTATGGTCACAAGCCTTCCGCTATTGGTACTAGATCTTTGCATAATCGTCTTTTCTGGTTGGAGAAGAAGTCCCTCCCCCCAAATAGTTTTGAAAAGGGTAAGCAAATGATAACCCGCATTGAGCAAGCGTGGTGATTACGCTCAATCCTTCTCTGTATGAGAGGAGACCTGTGCCCAGCAGTGGGACGATTAAAAAGGTTGATGATATGAAGCAAATGATTTACTTATTGCCGACAGAGCTAAAGAATCCAACAAAAATGTTACAACAAGTGCCATTTTTAGTCTCATTTAAGACCGAAATTTATGAATTCATTTGTATGTAATGTGCATAATATTCTGGGGTACAACATGAGCCTTTTCTCACATGTCAAGTGCGTTATCATCAATATAGCGCGTCTGACAACTAATTGGTATGCCCGACGTGTCTTGTACCCTAACATAATTGTTTTATTACTGCATTCTATTATCAACTAATTTTGTTATTGATTGATGTTCTTGACACCTCCAGTGGTGTACTACTGTGCATACAAAATGTAGTGTACTTTAAAGGATATTTATAGCGTTTCATTTGTTTATTTTTTAAAGCATTTCCCTATGGTTGACACTTTGATTATTTTTGTGTCAGATTTTGTTTATAGTGTTCTTCGTTGTATTTTTCACTAAACTTCAGTTTTCTGCAAAGCGGACTGGAGATTGCGATTGTATTTTTATTTTTACGTCTCTCAAATAGGGATGTTTCCTGAGTAAAAAAAACAATTGATTCTATTTAGTCCGTCATTCAGATTATAGAAAATATTGGATACGTATATTTTGTTTTATCAAATCAATAAAAATTTACTGATATAAAAGGCATCAAAGATCAGGAGTGGTGGCTGGTGACGTCACTCGTTGCTAAAAAGTGTAGCAAGGAGTGATGTCACACGAGTTTTCAGCTCGCTGTAACGTCTTCATTTTTTGTTTATATGAAAAAAGAAAAAATACGTGTCTTGTTTTTTTTGGAAATCTCTGACTGACGGTCTAAGTAGTTTTTTTAGTCACTACCCTATTGATTTCACAATAACCTTGACTAATTACTATATTTCTAATCTTTGTCTATTTGAACGTGCTTATCATTAGATCAACCGGTCTGCTTTGAAAATTCACCCTTCAGATCAGCAAGGAAGGTCTTGAATCAGCAATGGATACTCTTCCTTAAACTGTGCATACGTAGTTATATACATACATTTCAAAAAAGGTTCGAAGTTTTTTTTCTAATTCGATTCACAACTTTTGATTGTTTTTGAGGCAACTCTCATCTCCTCTTTAGAAACATTATGTAATTTTCGATCTAAAATCATTATAACTAGTTCCTAACCAATTATAACCAAAATATGAACGTCCACGTAAGATAAGCTGTCGTTACAAACGTGCCAGAATTTAGTTTTATAACATCCAGCAAAGTCATTTTATTACACACAATTACTAAATATTATGACATTTCTAACTGTATGGTAGTAAAATGGAATCTTTACTAACCTCTCATCAGCCTCTTTATTACGAAATGAAATATGGGTAAAAAGATTAATTTACTATTACTATTGCTGTTATAATCGCTTTGGGAGCCTTAGAAATAAGTCTTGGTCATATTTTATTACTTCATCGTTATTAACTTTTAGTTCAGATGCATAATCAGCCTATATTGCCCCCTCCTCTTCTTTGAGAGAGGGAGCAGGACGTAACACCACAGGGCCTAATGCAGGATGGTAAATGTCACATGACATTTTTGGTTCTATCTAGCATATGCTGGTTTCCTAACGACGGTTTCTTTTACCATTTTGAGAGCCGTATTGTAAATGTGTGTTTCTTCAGAATACGTTCAGTACTTTTTACGTAAAAGAATAACAAACTAGCGTGCTTTACCATCAACGATTGCACCACTGCCTACCATCAGGCGGGATTGCAGGCAAGCACTAGTCTAAAATTATTAAAATAAAAAAAAACATCTTATACATTAGCACACATTAGACTATTATAAGTTAGATAAGTTAATTGTTACATGTATTATATGCCTATTTTTTACGCCGTTAATGGTAAAACGTAGAGATCACCATAATTATAATAACGCCTATTTTTATACTTACCTATGATTTACAAATAAAAAAAAATCACTTTGACTTTGACATTTATCCATCTATCCTCACAAAATATCGCATTTATAACTTTAGTAGGATTCTGTCTTTTGAACTTGCTGCAATCTCTTCCAGGCAACCTTAGATGGGACAGAGGTTTTTTCGGAATATTTAATAGGACTATCGTTGGTGTAAATATTATAGGTACATACAATATACTGAAATAGATACACAATATATACATATCCATAATTATCAACCTTTTTGTCGTCCCACTGCTGGGCACAGGTCTCCTCTCATACAGAGAAGGATATTATAATTATACAAACACATAATAAATATTCACATATTAAGTTTTCTAAGTTATATATATGTACTTTCTAAGTACATCTTGGACACCAATGACTGATTAAAAGGTTAAGGAAACATCTTGAGGAAACTTGGACTTTCAGTTTGAAATCGCCAACAAGAGCAAGCGTGGTGATTACGCTCAATCCTTCTCTGTATGAGGGGAGACCTGTGCCATTGATAAAAAGGTTGATGATGATGATGATAATAAATATATTAGGAAAGCAAAGTAATTAGGCAAAAAGTAGTTAGTTGAACAAGATCACAACGAAAACAGTATAACATTTCAACATAATTTAGCATGCTTTATTTTTAGGCAAAACGTGTTTAAGCTCATTTCATATTTTAACACCTTTGTATACCATGATTTTCGCAAATAAATATTATTATTATTTCTTCACTAGTCTTTTGAATACCTGTAACGACTGCTTGCGTTTTATTTCTACTGGCAATGCACGATATTAAACATGCCCTAACAATTTCAAAGTTAGAATTAAAATATACGCTGCTTATTATAGTAATCAACACAAATTTAATTCAAAATGCGTTTGTCACTGTTTTTATTGCTTTCAGTGTCCCCACACAGTAAACAATTCGTTTATAGATACGGTGTCACTCGTTTCTCGTAAAACAGAATCTGATGGTAATGGTCATGCTTGACTAAATGAAGATGCGTTTCAACGCTTACTTAGGGCTGGTAGGGAATAAAAATTGAGCATTTTATTAGCAGTTTGTTGTAGGAAGTAGTGAAAGGTAACGGGGTTTGATTTATTGTGGAATTAATAGATTTATGATTCTGTAGTTTCGTTTCGTTTTATTGTTTTTTTTTTTTTAATAGAGAATAATAATAAATGAGATATAAAAAATAAAATATACATAAAATACGTTGAGTATATGGTGTACATAATAATGAGTATTCTATCTATCTCTGATATCCCCCTAAGTATGGCTTCAACATTTTATACCATGTGTTCCTGGTTAACAACCAGTGTCGTCAAAATTTTAGTACCTATACAGAGTGGTGCTGACAATACGACAATAAATTAAACATCGTGTACCTCAACACATTCACAGACTACCCATAAAAAATATATATATATAAATATATCCATTAGTTTAGTCATAGGAAATTATTTTTCATTTTTCACATTTTCTACATGATGTACATATTGGTAAGACAGCGCTTAGAAGTTGATGACCGCCGTATCCAGCGGCACTAAACTTTAATAATAATGCCCGCTGATCGGAGGTCATTGAACCAATATTTTAAAGGATGTTCTATTCCGTTTGCAATTTTATACGATTTAGTTGTATGAAATTTTCATTTTTTTATTTTTGATGCTAGTTTTTTTCTATAGTTCAGGATTATTCCTATGAACCAGCATGGTCTGTGTTTTCATTTATTGTCGTATTGTCAGCACCACTCTGTATAACGTTATTTTTTGTACCCATATGCGAAACCCGAAACACGTGTCCAGTATTTTTAAGTACTAAAAGAGTCTATGTACAAAATTTTAGAAAGATATCATGTAAAACCACAAAGTTATGAGCTTGCTATTCTTGAGCGCGGTGCGTTGACCTCTGGCGTCAGCTGTGGCGCGCGCGCAAGACTGATCTATCGTAACCGCTCGGTAACCGTTGCAACAATTTCTAAATTTATTTGGGAAAAAATATAACATGGTGTAAAAATGATTGGAATCGATTCAGTTGCTTATTCCAAGAAAATTCTATTCAGGTTTCGCATAAACAAAAAATAACGCTGGGATCGTTTTGTGAAATATGTCTGATGATATCACAAGTTTATTAATGAATGCTATTTTCGGCCATAGCACTGTGTATATAGATTAGCCCCCTAATCTGCAAGCACATTTTTGTCAAATGATTGCGACTAGTTGGGTTCGTTTCAATGGGCTCAACGGGCGGTCCAAACGATCCCAACTAGTCGCAATAATTTGACAAAAATGTGTTCGCCGATTAGGGGGCAGGCATTTCATGAAAATAATTACAACAATTGTCTTGTTAATGCAGTTGGTATTCACTATTGCTCATATTACTAATACGATGCGTTAGTTATAAAGTTTATTCCCATGCTAAAGAAAGATAATTTAATGGAACAACAATCAAACAAATCCTTCTTATCAGTCTGTAATATTTGATTAGGTTTATAGTCTGCTCCAAAATCGGCGACACAAACGCATCATCTACGATAGCAAAAAATGTATGCCTATATAGATAAGGCTATTTTACATTTGCAAATCTCACAATCATTTTATTTTAAACAGGCACATAAAAGACTCTTTTAAAATTACTATAAAATCTAATTAATTCTTCTGCTTTTAAAAGGTGGTTTTCGAATGGGCAAGAAACTCATCTGTTTTTTTGTTATATAAATTACTAGCGTTCCGCACGCGGCTTCGCCAATGTCGAGTTCGGTTATATCGCGATTTTCAGATTTTCCTCGGGAATATCACATTTTTCGTGATAAAACCTACCCTATTATTTAATCTGGACGTCTTACTTTACGGCTGCAAAATTTCAAAGCAATCGGTTCAGTAGTTACGGCGTGATATTTAATTCAAATCAAATCAAATCAAAATTGTTTATTTCAAATTAACCAACAGTTGGTGCTTTTGATAGAATTTGAATTTATATATATACCCATTTATAATATTAGTAAGGATAAACTAGTGCTTGTCCGTAATCCCGCCTGTTGGTAAGCAGTGATGCAATCGTTGATGGTAAAGCGCGCTAGTTTGAGTTTTTTCACTCTAGCCTTGAAGACACTTCAATTGTTACTTTTTTTTAAATGATTATACAGTACCAACCAAAATTTGGATAGTGTCAACCCTGCTCGGCCGGAATCGGAAAACTCCCAAGCATCTATTTGCAGAATGAACTGCTCTCGTGTAGCTTTTAGGGATGGCCGGATAAATACAAACTAGTAAATACGAGACGACTTCATTTGTTTAGTTTTATGATACTGTTCACTTATACAAGCGAAGGAATTCCTTGGTAAATTTGGGTATGTTATATCATTTTGTGATGTTTTGGTACAAGTATTTTGATAATAAGGTTTTCATTCATAGGGTTTGAGAGGCACAATGTGATCTGCAAGCTAAAGAAAACATACAAGTATTGTATTGTAACAACATGCAAGTATTTGTATGCATGAATATGAATATTTGTACTGGTCTGGTCGTGCCTCGGAAAGCACGTTAAGCCGTTGGTCCCGGTTGCCCTACGAACATCTAGTGGCAGTCGTTACGGGTTGTTGGAGCCCTCAAAAGTCCTACAATTTGTCTAACTGCAATGCTTCGTTGTCGCCTTCGGGTTGTGGAGGTCAGACGGCAGTCGCTTCATAGAAAATGTCGAAGTTTAGCCATATCAGTAGTTGGACTGGTAAGACGAACCCCAGACTCCAAAGCTGAAATGGCTTCGGATGCGACTGGGATTAACGCTGGGATGATGATGAATTAAAAACAATGAGTAAAATTTTAGCGGACCCCAGACTCCAAAGCTGAAAGGGCTACGGATGCGACTGGGATTAACGCTGGGATGATGATGAATTAAAAACAATGAGTAAAATTTTAGCGGACCCCAGACTCCAAAGCTGAAAGGGCTACGGATGCGACTGGGATTAACGCTGGGATGATGATGAATTAAAAACAATGAGTAAAATTTTAGCGGACCCCAGACTCCAAAGCTGAAAGGGCTACGGATGCGACTGGGATTAACGCTGGGATGATGATGAATTAAAAACAATGAGTAAAATTTTAGCGGACCCCAGACTCCAAAGCTGAAAGGGCTACGGATGCGACTGGGATTAACGCTGGGATGATGATGAATTAAAAACAATGAGTAAAATTTTAGCGGACCCCAGACTCCAAAGCTGAAAGGGCTACGGATGCGACTGGGATTAACGCTGGGATGATGATGAATTAAAAACAATGAGTAAAATTTTAGCGGACCCCAGACTCCAAAGCTGAAAGGGCTACGGATGCGACTGGGATTAACGCTGAGATGATGATGATGATGATGAGTAGATGATCTGCCAATTACATACAGTCATGCACAATTTAAAAATTAATAGTTTTGTAGGGACCTGCGGAATGCCTACGCAGGCAAATCTTCCGGCGGGCGAGCCGAACAGCGGCGAGCCACGCCAGTCGGTTCCGGAGACCCAGTATGGTCGTACACTTGTAATCCTTCTGATATTTGTATTAGGGAAAAGTAAAAGTAAATCATAGTTTCAGTGCAAGTCGATTTTCATTTATTTATATATCGAGAGTCAAACACCCCTAAAGTGGTGACCCCGAATCGAACAGCATAATGGTAAGACAAGTGTAGAACTTTCATGAAAAGATAAACAATTATTTACATATCGGTTCGTCAAAGTATTCCGCATTAACTATTCAATTATAACGTGTGATACAATATTTGTATAACAATAAAACACTCACAAGACAAATAAAACACTAAAAGCATTTGAATAAAAACTCGTAATATATAAGCTTATTTGAATAACACTTAAATCGACGAAGATTTTCTTTTAATAAGATGAATTAGAATTTATTAATGAATGTATTTTATTGGATGTTTGAGTGCATAGCGAAGTTCGCCGTCGCTACTTTTCTTCCTGAAGATTTATTATGATATCTAAATAATGCAAGCTTTTCTAAAGAAGTTTACAATCCAATTAATCTTTTCCCATCGGCCAACTAAAGAATGCTATTAACTGCCTGCAGCCGATGTCTGGCAGTGACATTTCAAACGTAGTTAATAATAATTTTAATTTGAGAGTTGTTGAGACAGATTTAGAAGGCGGTAAAGTTCAGGATGCTAATTAAAGTAGGTTATCTGTACATTGAATGATATTACTCATTGATGATGATAATAACATTGGTATTAATGACATACTCCAATCAGTTATCTGTAACATACATAATATATGAAAGTATAATATTTATCCTATTTAAAGTTGAGAGTGACTGATGAGTGTGATGATTCGGTAACTGCAAAATAGCTTGATACCCAAGTAAAACATCGTTCCAAAATGGCTGAATTAATTTTCATCGACGAGAAAGTGAATTTAAATATGCTGTTTATTCATGATTAGTCTTTCAATCACTGTAGTCAGTGAACGTCGCAACTGTCATTTCATTGACCTTTAGAACTCTTAGTTATTTTTGTACATTTTAACGTCCAAATTATTTAATTCTACGGTTCGTAAAATATAAGTCAACATAAACATATTTACATCTTCGGTCAGCTATGGAATGTTATGAATCCGGAAGACTATCAAAATATTAAAGTTCTTAAACTGTCTAAATCCATAATAATGGATTCTACAGAAAAAAAAAATATTTAAAGACAGAAGACAAGTCTTTTTATAAAACAAATAAAAATAGAATTAGAAAGTGTGTTCAATGATGATCATTAACTGAACGGACTTAATATCAAAGAAACACTGTTGAAATTGTGAGTTACACCATCCATAAGACTTGGAAATGAATAATATATTAAAAAGCGCTAATAAAGACTGTAAGGTAAAACTAATGTAACAAAAGGAATCAAATTTTCGTGGGATTAAGACAGTTAGAGCTCTAGTTTATCATGCAGTAGGTACTTACAACCAACAAGAAACTATCTTAACAAATAAATACCATCTTATGTATACTAAAACCATCTGGACAATATTTAGGACATAAAGATAATAAATTTAAGTGACAATTTAAAAAAAGTTTTTACTAAAGCGTTTAAAACACTTGACCACGCATCAAATTGGCAAAATTAGGACTAAGAGTTATAATTTTGATCTAGCGCAACGCACTTATAAACTACAATTAGTTTTGGCAAAAAAAGTGACACGCTCTATAGAAGTTTATTAAACCATTTATGGATTGATGAAGATGATACTACAGATTTTGCCAGTATTAAAACCGCGTGCTCTAATTTAGTATTGTGCGTTGCTTCGTCTAGCAACAACAGACAGTAAGCAGACAACTATGTCGATATTGTACATACATATATTATGTACTGTTTAAATTTCTAACGCACTATTTTAGAGCATTTGCGTATTCATGTATACAGTCCATAAATAGTTCTTGGAACAAATAAACTCAAGTAAGTAATGTTTTTAGTTTTATATTTTTGCATAGTTGGGATCTTAGTGGGCAGATGACTGGAACTTGAAATTGAAAGTTTTGGTATGAAAAATGATGATCATTATCATTGGTATTGAATTGTCTATTACGAGACCAACTGCCTTTTATTCAAAATCCATTATATCCAGTATTAAACGATTCTCTTGCTCGTGATTTTAGTTTTAAGTTTATTTTTACTGCTGATGTTTGTATGGCGTATCTGTGAGATTTGTTTTAGTTTACACCTGCTTGGATCATGGCCGTCCAAGCACGAAATTCTTCGGCGGTTAGCTTTACCTTCTGACTATAAATATGATTGTGAGTGTTGTTTGCGTCAAAAGGATCATATGGTTTTACTCAATTCTGTTATTTTTAAATACTGTACTAGGATATATTACTAGCTTTAAGTTTATATGTGTTGTGGTTTTTTTTTATTGATATCTTGAAGAAGGCGTTGGCTCGTTGACATGAACGCATATCGGGAGAGCTGGTTCGAGGTGGCGCTGGAGAAGAGTTCCTAGAAGGAATAGGAAGCCTTTAAGCAGCAGCGGAAATGTATAACCTAAACAAAAAAAAAATGCCAACATGTATTGGCGCCGATTCTCTTGTTCAAAAACTAATTTAAATGCATCTTTTTCTTTCTACTTTAATAAGAAAAGGATAGAAGATAACATTTCAGTTTGATCCTGTCAAATTAAGATATTCCATAGACAGTTTAGATGCGATTATAAACATGGCGACCAAAAATACATCTATTTACGTCAGGCGCGGACTTATTTGACAGGTCTAACATTTTCACACAGCACAATACTTCTTCTTCCCAGCTCAAGCACTAGGAAGTGTCGATGGGTAGGCGTTTTGGGGGACTGTCTTATGTAATATTGACGTTCAAAAAATGCTGATTCTCAGCCTAATTTAAATAAATGACTTTTGATTTTGATTCATTTTATCTTCTGTCTTTTTCTTAATCCATACTAATATTATAAATGCGAAAGTAACTCTGTCTGTCTGTTACGCTTTCCCGCTTAAACCTCTCAACCGATTTTGATGAAATTTGGCACAGACAATCTTTAGACCCTGAGAAAGAACATAGGCTACCTTTTATCCCGGAAAAAGTTGATGTTCCCGAGGGAAATCTAAAAAGCGCGATATAAGTAGTAGTAGTAGGGTAGTTGTACGAACAAGTGTAAAAGATTTTGCTCAATATTTAAAAATTTATTAAAATTATAAATATATACAATTTTTCTATTTAAATGTACACTTATACATGCTGAACTAAGGTACCTACCAGTCTAGTGTTATCTCCTAATTTAATCACACAACTAGTAAAAACAATACACAAGTTTAAATTTTCACAATGGAAGCAATGCAAGCCTCAATTTCGAATATGAAGTTGCTGTTCCAAAACAGGATGCAAGCCTTTGAAGCCGAATTGCAGAACAACCCTTCGGGAACAGCAAGCTGCACAAGTGACGGTTTGGTTGCGGACTTCTCTGCATTTAAAAAATTTATTCTTGAGGCATTGGCCTGTCTTCAGCAGCAGTTGGAGGTATTGGCTCAGGGACTCGACAACTTGGAGATGCGTGGGCGCCGCAAGATGATCTTGTTGCATGGAATCACGGAGCAGGCCAAGGAAGAACCGACACAGGTTGTCGCTGAGGTTGTGAGATGTCACCTAAAGTTAAATGATTTTGGTGTTGCTGACATTAGGCGGTGCCACCGGTTGGGTAGACAAGCGGGTGCTAGTAAACCCAGGCCCATTCTCTGCAAGCTCCGGGACGTCGGCGTCAGAGACAGCATCTGGTTTGCTAAAGCAAAGTTGAAGGGCACTGGGATAACTGTTTCAGAGTTTTTGACGAGATCGCGGCATCAGCTCTTTATGTCAGCGCGTGAAAGACTTGGTGAAATGAATTGCTGGACCAAGCAGGGACAAATATATGTTCTTCGTGCTGACGGCTCCCGGCAACGAGTAAATTGCATGGATGATCTAAACAACATCAAGCAGGTGAGTGTAAAAGCCATGTCTCCTGGTGCCTCAACACTGTCCCCGTCGCTGTCTCCATCACCAGTACCGAAGAAAGCCCGGCGTGCTGCTGGGAAGAAGAAGTAAGCCGGTGCGCGCTTTCATAATTGTCGTTCTTTTGGCGAGTATCATCCGGGTGGCAGATTTCATTAATAACTTGTAACCTTAAAAATTTTATATCCTTATCTTTCCACATACATATTATAGTAGGTACATGCAAATATTTGTTTCTATTAAATTGTATTCCCTTTTAATATTACTCATTTCATTTTTGTCTGTCAGCTGTCAATTTCATTATCTCGCGTCATGTGTCATTCTGTTTTTGAAGTTTTCGTTCAGAAACTTTAGGGATAGAGTGTCGGTGTGCTTGACAAATGAAGACAGGACTTATTCTGTCATATATTAATTTTATTTTATTTTTATATGAAGTTGATACATTAAATGAAATTAAATATATTATAAATTTTACCTATGTAATAACTCACTGTCACCCGGATAATGAAATTATTTAAGTGTTGTTTTATGTTTTAATTTGTAAACACTCAACTGGCGGGTGGATTTAAATTATTGTTCTTTTTATATTATTACTTATATTTTAAATATTTATTTATTTTTACTACGTTTGTTATTATTTATTTTTTTATTATTGTTTTTTTTTTTATAGTGCTGATGTCATTTAACAATGACGATAGCGACACCGAAGGCTTTTTGTCGGTCTGTAGTAATAACAGCTCTGTTAGCTTTCAGTCTCTTGCTGACACCCTTGAGTCTCAGTTTTCCGATGTATCTAAGAATTTCAATGTAGTCCATATAAATGCCCAGAGTATTCCGGCACATTACTCTGACATGCTAGTTAACCTTGACTGTAAGAACATCCACGCTATCCTTGTCTCAGAATCATGGCTGAAGCCTTGCCTACCTTCTTCTTCCTATTCCTTGCCGGGTTATCAACTGATAAGAAATGATCGCAGGAGTGGCGGTGGTGGTGGTGTTGCCATATACCTTCGTTCACATATTCCTTTTTCAATTGTTGATATGTCCACACAGCCTCCACCGCAACATGCAGGCGAGCATCTCTTTTTGGAAGTAACCCTACACCATGTAAGAGTTCTATTGGGTGTTTATTATTGCCCTTCGTCACGCATAAGTTTCATGTCTTCCTTTGAAAAGATTATAGAAACCCTAACACCCTCTTACAGTCATACAGTCATTATGGGGGATTTTAATACTTGCTTACTGAAAAACGATTCCCGCTCTTCTTCTCTTCGATCAACAGTCCAGTCGTCAAATCTTTCAATTCTCCCTTTGAGTGCCACACATCATTTTCCCAACTGTAATCCTTCACTTTTGGATCTTCTCATTGTTTCTTCTCCGCAACACGTCAGCAAGCATGGTCAATGCCCAGCTGACATGTTTTCTTATCATCATCTATTATTCCTTTCCTATAAAATTCGCCCACCTAAGGCAAAACCTAAAGTTCTCCTGCAGCGCAATTTTGGTGGTATGAATACTGATGATCTCCGAAGAGGCGCTGCCAACATTGACTGGGCTCCTTTATTTGATGCTGAATCGGTGGATGATAAAGTCAGGCTACTTACTGACAATTTGGTGCAGCTGTATGATATTCACGCTCCAATCCGTGCAGTGAAAATGAAACACCTTCCGGCGCCATGGCTTACTGATGATATTAGGGCTATCATGCACAGGAAGGCTGTGACTAAAACTAAATATAAGTGCCGACCCTCGCCTTCGAACTGGAAAATCTTTGTTGATGCACGCAATCGCTGCAATAAGGTATGTAGAGATGCACAACGCCGTTATATCCACACCTCCGTTGAAAACGGAGATCCAGCAAAAGTCTGGAAATTTCTCAAATCCATGGGTGTTGGAAAATCACGCCAAGAATCGCTTCCCAAAGACTTAAATATTGATCTACTGAATCAACACTTCTCCTCTTCATCCCACTGTAATGGGATCATAAAGGCGACTACAATTAACAACCTTTCGAACCTTCCAACTCCGGATCATGACCCATTTATTTTTAGTCAATTCACTGATTGTGATGTTAAGAAGAGCATACTTTCGATCACGTCCAACGCAATCGGTAGTGATTGTGTAAGTCGGAAAATGATACTCCCTGTCCTCGACGAGATCCTTCCTGTCCTGTGCTACATCCTTAACTACTCTGTATCCTATGGTGCCTTTCCATCGATGTGGAAAGATGCCAAAGTCATTCCGTTACCCAAAAAATCCAATCCAACTTCGTTTTCTGAATACCGTCCCATATCCATCTTGCCTTTCCTCTCCAAGGTCCTAGAACGTCTTGTCCATCATCAACTTAGTACTTTTCTTTGTAAGAATAGTTTACTGAATCCTTTCCAATCTGGTTTTCGTCCTGGTCACAGTACCACTACAGCCTTAGTGAATGTCACTGATGACATACGCTTGGGTATGGAACAGGGAAATCTGACGGTTCTTTGCTTACTGGATTTTAGTAATGCATTCAACAATGTCGATTTCGATATCCTTCTTGGCATGCTTTGCTCGCTTAACATATCTCCAACGGCGATTGACTGGTTTCGTAGTTACCTGTATGGCCGTCGGCAACGTATATGCATAGAAGAGTCTTGCTCTTCGTGGTGCTATACTTCTGCCGGTGTACCTCAGGGCGGCGTTTTATCTCCTTTACTTTTCGCAATATTTATCAACTCCATCACCAAAAACCTTCTTTCATCCTACCACCTTTATGCAGACGATTTGCAGATTTATAAACAAGCTGGCCACTCAGATTTAGCTGATGCCATTCAAACTATCAACAAAGATTTGTTCTCAATCTGTGAGTGGAGTGAGGCGCATGGGTTGCATGTTAACCCATCGAAGACTCAGGTCATTGTTATTGGCAGTTCAAGGATGTTCCCCAGGATAGACTGGTCGCAACTTCCCCAAGTTCAATTTAATGGTACTGCTATTTCGTTCAGTGATAAGGTTAAGAACCTTGGGGTTTGGATCGACAAGCATCTTTCCTGGGATCCACAGCTACAGGATGTCAGTCGCAAAATGTTTGCATCTGGTAAGTCTCTGAGACGGTTGCGGAACTTTCTTCCTACTGCCACTAAAACTGCGCTTGCACAATCACTTCTACTTCCTATCCTTGACTACGCAGATGTCAGTTATCCAGATCTTACTGAGGCACAACTAGATAAACTTGAGCGACTTCAAAACTTTTGCATAAGATTTATATTTGGCCTGCGCAAATATGATCACATATCTGAATTTCGTTCAAAGCTTAAGTGGCTTCCAATACGTCTTCGCCGGAATTCTCATATACTATTTCAGCTCTATAACATTTTGTTTAATCCTAAGACCCCCTCTTATCTTAAAGAACGTTTCAAGTTCCTTCATGACACACATAATAGATATCTGAGGTCATCGGAAAACCTGGAATTAGAGATGCCGATGCATTCCACTAGTTTCTATGATAAATCCTTTACTGTACAAGCAGTTCGGCTTTGGAATGCCTTGCCCGTGTCCGTAAGACGTGCTCAAACACTGTTTACTTTTAAAACTATGATAAAAAAGCACTTCCTCTCTCTTTAAACATATTATTATATTTTATATGCTCTTGTATAATATTTATTAATTAGATGTATAAAATTATTTAAACTAGTATACACTTAACGTATATATTTATTGTATAATCTATGTAAATAGTACACTGTAGACTACCTACATTATTTCTTTATCCTTCCCCTTAGAATTCCATCCAAAGGTTGTCTGTAAAAGATCGCTCTTAGCGATAAGACCGCCCATTGTGTCACCCTTTGTAAAATATTTTTATTTATGTCCTGTAATCTATATGGTGTACATAATAAAGAGTATTCTATTCTATTCTATTCTATTCTATTCTATAACCGAACTCCACGCGGGCGAAGCTGCGGGCGGAAAGCTAGTGAAATATAAAGAAAGAGATGCACTGAACTTAAATTTAGTTTCGTTTGGGAAATAAGGGAATCGGGGCCATTGCTTTATATAAATGGATAGTAAAAACCATAGTATATCAACACAATTTGTTGTAAATTAAATGTTATGTTTTGCGACTTAAAGCACGCTTTCCTGTTAACAATATAAAAACAGGATTTAAAAACAAAAAGGATAACTGCGTTACTCACATATTTCAACAATAATTTAACTCGTAGTATTTACTATATCTTCAATGATAAAGCAAAATCAATTGAGTAAGTGTGTCGACAGGGTCCATAACCTCGTTAAAATCTAGGCAAAAAATCTAGCTCCGTTCTAGTCCACTAGTCTGAGTATTGTTTAGCATTCTAGATTTGTATTAAATATCATTCAAGATTCTTGTCTTTTAGCAACATAATATTATTATTAGTGAGACACACTCAGTTACTAATGATCGATCGAAGTATTTTACTTTTTTTTTATTATTAGTGAGACAACACTTAGTTTTTAATGATCGATCGAAGCATTTTACTTTTTTAATAGTATAATTAAAATACACTTAGTTTTTAATGATCGATTGAAGTATATCTACTTTTTATACAAAAAAGTATGTTATTTTAGACACAAACGTGTTTTTTTAAAACTAAATTTTGCGAAATATTATAACGAAGATTACATATAATACTGCCTAACCATTTCACTGATTTCTATGGAAGATTAAATGCTAATATTTGATCATGTAAATATTTTATCAAAATAAACTAAGTTATTTATAGTGGTTGATGTAAGATTGTGTTGTGATTATCAACAAATATATATAATTCAAAATCACAATGATTAATTTTAATTATCATGGCTCAATAACACCAAAATAGGTGTAAAGATTATATGAAATGTAGGTGTAAATATGTTGATGGCGTGTATGAGTTATTACCTTATCTCATAGAGTGTGGGAAACGGGTTATCTGATCAAGATGATAGATGCACCCGTCAGGGCTGTTTGCAGTTGCAATCTGCGTAAAATGTGGTACATTTGAACGAGGTGTGAACCCTAAGTAACCTATAAGCTACGTTTTATAATTCTATTCCTGTTAAGGGAAATGAAATGGTAGGGAGGTAATTTATGAAGAGAATACATTTTAAATATAGTTAAATTAGCACCAGTTTGATTTTTCTAGATGTGATGGTATCATAACACGATCAAACACTAAAAATCCAATTTTCTGAAATCCTGCCTCAAGAATTTACACTTCGTTGCTGTAGGTCGAAACTAGGTCGTTGACCACTAAAATATCATCGAATCATTTTATAGATAATATATTGATCAAAGATCTACAAATAACAGCGGGATCTAACGGCTTAACGTACTTTTCGAGGCACGGAAGGGTTTCGGTGTGTAAAAATGATGACCCATCCTCAGACAAACCGCGGGAAGCGTAGCTTAACCTGGTCGATTAGCCACGAGCCCCTCATAAACCATAAAGTAAAATGATAAAAAATCGGTTGTTCTGGAAGGTTTAAGAGAAGTTGATTCAATAAAACTTATAAGACCACGCAAAACTATACACGGTCAGTTCGATACTCCACCACAAATCTAGATGCCAACTGTTTACTAGACAGTACAGCGTAATTTCTGAATTTCAGTTTTACTTTTGGCATAGTGTATCTGTATGTATTTAGCTAAAGCACGTGTAAAGACTAGATCACCGCCCACAAAAAGAACAGCATTATTTTTGTTACTAGCACTAGCTTTCAAGTACCAGTTGTATAAAGAATTATCCGAGACAAAAAAAAAAAAACATTTCTTAGATCATCACGGAAGAACTAAATTTAAATATCACGTCTGGTTGATATCCCACCCAGAAGTGGACGCAGTTATGCAAAATAGATCCAACCCACAAAAACCGTTAATAGTTACTATCATAAATGTCTAAAATCTACACATCAACTTTAGTATATGCAAAAAATTTCAAAGCCGCAATGAAGTACTGGAAAATACTCTTTATTTAAAAGGAAATTTAAATCTACTGTCATGTTATTTTAATATATCAATTTTACTTCAAACTCTATTTTCTCAAAAGCAAGTTTTCTGGCTGGATCTTTTGCATAACTACGGCCAAGTGATAATAAGCTGGCATTCGGGAATGATAGCAATTTAATTTGTTACTAATCACCATTATTAGAAGTCCTTACTTCTAATGGTGAAGAGAAGGTGTTTTTTGACGACACGGTTGATGCAATGGCTGAGCTATCGACTGCTGCGCTGCGTGTCATGTGTTCTATTCCCGCATACAACAAATATTTGTATGGCCCACAGGTAGTTGTTCCGGGTCTAGCTGTTTGTGTATGTGAGATTAAATGTTTGTAAACGCACCCACGATACAGGAGTAATTCCTAGTGTGGGGCAACTTTCAATAAAACAAAACAAGATGTGTGAAAGAACACGTAAAGAAAGCCAAAAGTAATTAGTCTATGGGCACGCCACAATAGCGGCGGTAAATCCAGTCTTTGCGGAGTGGCTAGAAAGGCGCCACACCGCCCCCACCTTCCCCCTGGTCATCACCGGACACGGGTGTTTCGGGAGGTTCCTGTTCCGTATTAGGCGGGAGGAAAAAAGAAACCGTGGCCCTGGCCGTCGCACAGGCAAGCGATTTCCCATCCAAATAAAAAAAAAGGTAATGAATCTATGTGCTTTTGTTTCCTTTTTTTGTGGGTGAAAAGTTTTCATAAATGAAAATTAGGAAATTTCATAACGATGGGTTAGAATAGAATAATTGTATTATGGATACAATACAAATCACACTCCTCATGACCACAATGGCTGCCCTTGACCAGAAGCTAAACATTGACATACGTCGTGGCAATGTCACCAGTCTCTTAGGTAAGTACATTATTAATCGGCAGTGATGAGAATTACGTTTTTGACACTATTAATAGTTGTAGTTAGGATATAATTTCGTCATTTTAGTGTTGGCTTGTAAATTGTAATTACTGCGTTAATGTGAATATCATAAAAATTATTCCAAAAAATGATACAAAAATAAAGGTTTAAGCAGTAAAGTCAACATAGATACAGAAAAGCAAAGAGGAAAACACAATGATCTAGGTTAAACAATAATTCATTATAAACATTAAAACCTATTGCTACCATCGTCCTTGAAAACTAGAACAGATTGTACCTAACATAACAAACCACCAAACTAAAATGCATTAGAAATAAAAAAAAGTTAATAGCGGACTAAAAGCAAACGTGCAAACAGCTAGTCAACATAAAAAAGAAACTAGTTTAACAAAACATGAATAAATTCTCAATACGTTAAAAGCTAATCAAAAAACCTGACCGATACTAAAAATTCCGCATATGTTTAGTACTATACGGGCGCTAAAACTTACGTAACAAAATGTTTTACTCAATGAACCGAACCGGGAGAGGGTGAACTCATGATCTACTCTAGAATAGTTCCGATCACAGAATAGGAAACACCAGTAGCCTCATCTGATTAATAACACCCGTCCTAGCACGAAAGACTGAGAATAGTGTGTTACATCTCTCGATATGCGGCGTGAGAATTCTGATTTTGCTATACTATGCCAGCTGTATGTTTCAGAGTTAGTTATTCTATGTTGCAAAAAATGAGTCTTCTGTTCTTCAAATGTTTGTGGTTCCGATGTTGCGCGCTCGCAAAATATCGATGCTAATTCTGTCTACAGACCGAAGTTATGCATTGTCCGCTGTCGCTACCACTTCTGGTTTTCGGTCTAACGTTCGCCGGCTATTTTAATTCCGTAACCTGTTTTTGAGCATCTTTGAGCATTATTTGTTACATTGTAGTTTTATTGGTAAGATTTGGTATCGGTTCTTCTGGTGTTGGAAACAATTTTTTTTACCTATTCCAAGCTTTTTAAAATTTTTCCAAACATTTTATTTTTGCTTTCTAAAACTGAACAATCTTTCTGAAGCAAAAGTCATAAAGAAAATGTCAATAGGAAATTCTGTTAAGTTACACCTCTTTTATTGTCTTATGGATACTAACTGAATTATAATTAGTTATGCAGTATATGAGTCCCTTAATGTGCAGACACCAAATAACTAGTAAACTAAAACAAATAACTGTACTCATTCATCATCATCATCATTTCAGCTGAAAGTGACATTTTGGTTATGCATGTTATAAATTAAAAAAAAAAGCTATATTGTCACATACTGTATGTCAAATCGGCAGCTTTTTGAGTGACCATAATTTAACTATAAGACCTATTGTATCACCAAAAAGCATACTAATAAATACTTTGACATTGACCTTTGACTTGGACGTCCACTGCTGGACATAGACCTCTCCCAAGGATCTCCACGACGACCGGTCCAGCGCCTTCCGCATCCAGCGGTAGGCGCTATACTAGGTCATTCCAACGCTATGGTCAATTATAGCATGGAACCAATTATAAACTCTTTACTCTTCTCAACGGTCATAATTTATATCAGTTCTTAATGTAATAGGACACTATTTATATCATTTATTCTGTACGTATATTTATCATTATATATCGTTTCCAAAATTTTACATAGCCTTGCTTTTGTCCAAGACGTAACAGGAACAATTAGAAACCGTGGCCCTGGCACATAGGCAAGTGAAGAAACACGGTTGGGTCTTAGTTAGTAAAAGTCTGACACGCCCTTCCGCTCCGCCCAGGCCATTTAATGATTTCCCATCCCAAACAAAAAAAAAAAGCAGGAATAATGCGATCAGTCAAGAAGTATGCTTATCTAAGGGTACCATTTCACTCAGTCATAACTGACTCTTGCATTGTAGTTATCGGAAAGCACATTTTCTCATTTTCCATGAAATATGAAAAAGTGAAAATGCATACCTTTCCCAATACTCGAGATAACGCAAGTTCACTGACCTAGTGACGTCTTAGCCAGAAATAAGCGAAGGGAAGCTAAACTTCAGTAATTAGAAGTGTGCACTATTTGTGTCCCTCATTTTTTAGCAAAAGTTTTGGCAGCTGCGCAGTGCCCGTTATAGATGGTCGACTAGCTTTGATCTATTGACATGGCCCGACATTTTTGTTGTTCCGCGATGCTGTTTCGATTTGAGGAAATGTTAGGTTTAGTTACGTTAGAACACTTGAGATTACGGTTTGATCTTGAAACATTTTAAGATTCCATTCGAGGAATAATTCCTATTACAGAGGTGTAATAATTATTATTATGAAAGTACACATTCTCAATTTGTCATTGATATGAGATTGCCATTTGAATTTGAACGTTTTTTTATGTTTGTGATTTGGCGTTTAGATTATATAACACCTTTCACAATTAAGCCAAAGCCAAGTTACAACCAAGGAATGGCTGAATACATTTACCTAGTCGTCGGAGTGTAAGGTAGTAAAACTATACGCATACCTCTTAAACGTCGCCAACTCACATATGACCACAAATCGCTATTCGCGATAAATTTTACGATTTGCCTTCACGTTTAGGTTCAATAACTTTATTTTGTAACTTACATAACTACTGTAACTCAAAATAGTTTACACTTGATGCGATTTTGGTGACTCTGTTTCAGACTTACAGTCGTCTCTTCCAAAGAGTTTCTTATAAGCCTACATTTCGTTTTTAATATTTGGTTTCTAATGTTCCCGCTGCTAAGACACGGGCTTCTTTTCTTCGAGTAAGAGTGGGCTGTACCACGCGGGCTCCTTTGGGTTGGTAGATCACCCATATCTACGAATGTTTAGTTCTAGTACACGCCGGTTTCCTCGCCAAGTAAAATTATTTACACAAAGTAAAGCGCCCCGAGTTTTTGATCTATGCAAAAACCTTGCTGTCACTTTTAAATATAATAAAATAATAAATATATACGGGCAAATCACACAGATTGAGCTAGCCCCAAAGTAAGTAGCGAGACTTGTGTTATGGGATATTAACTCAACGATACTATATTTATAATAGATACATTTATATAGATAAACATCCAAGGCCCAGGCTAATCAGGAAAAGATCGTTTCCCATCATGACCTGGCCGGGGATCGAACCCATACTAGTATTATAAATGCGAAAGTAACTCTGTCTGTCTGTCTGTTACGCTTTCCCGCTTAAACCCCTCAACCGATTTTGATGAAATTTGCCACAGACCATCTTTAGACCCTGATAAAGAACATAGACTACCTTTAATCCCGGAAAAAAATTGATGTTCCCGAGGGAAATTTAAAAAGCGCGATATAACCGAACTCCACGCAGGCGAAGCCGCGGGCGGAAAGCTAGTTTATTTATACAAAACACCAAAAAAAAATACATTAATTAAAAGAGAAATTATGAAGTTTTCTCTTCATCGAAGAATTTTAAGTTTTGAAATAGAAACTGTTCGTTCATTTATTGGCTTTCGTTACTGTAAGGACTTAAATAGTTGGGACGTATGGCGATCTCCATTCAGCCGTAACTCCTCAGCCAATACTGGTCTGTCAATTTAATGGCCTAATAGCAAAAAGACAAATGGTTGAAGACTTCAGGGCTACCTGCCAATCATACCAAGCGAGACGCATGATTCAACGATGGCAAATTAGTTTATTGATAATCTGTCTGTGCACATTAGGAGTATGTTCAGGGAATGCATTTATATATTCTTTGGGTATTTTCTGACAATATGTGAGTAAGAGTGTGTAAGAAAGATTGTTTGTCACCCTTACTCCACTTTTGGATAGGGTTTTAAGTAGATTCAGTAGATAATAGCGAGATGAACTACATTGTATTATCTATGATAAGCGAACGATAAGCGATAATCTTCCAAAAAACAAAAACAATCTAGGACCCATTTTAGTACGTTAGGTTTCACGAGGGATATATTTAATGGAATTGTAAAACTTATGATTTTTTTTATATTGCGACCAACTTTGGGATTAATATGTATTTTTTTTCGCGGTTTTAGGCAAAAATAGATATACAATATCTACTAATATGACCATAGTGTAGCAAATTCTTTTCTCATACAGAGTTCGTCCCATGGTTGAGGGTCCATGTTTGAGTTTTTTAGACTTCCTTAATTGATTAAATGCCGTTAATAAAAGTACCTCGCATAAATCCACATAACCAAGCATATTGTAGACTGATAGTAACGCACAAATGACGTGGTCTATTTTTCTCCAAGCATCCCTATTTGATAGTAAATATTCTAATAGGCATCATTATGCGCCTTTTGTGTCGTGAAACTCCAATGACCTAGTTTAGCCGACTCGTGACCTGCACAGTGACAGATGTTAACAAGAAAGCAATACTTGCTTGACTATTTGTTGGCTTATCAACAAATAAGATTTGTGTATTGTGACGTACGATGACGGATCTTCTTGTGGGTAGTTTTACAATAGTAAACATTGATATAATATTAAACAGATATGATATGCAAATTAACCAAAATAAATGTGCCGATCGGAGCAGCAGTACACACATGCAATTTTTTTATTCTGCGTACATTTCACACGTTGGCACAGTGTGAGTGAGATGGGGCGCAATCTAAAGCATAGAGAAGAAAAAGATGGCTAGTGTTTGTCGTTTGCGCTTAAATAGAATCGACGAAACGAAAACTAAAGCGACTTGCTGGACTTAACTCCTTTTGTACGCTTCATTTTCAGTGCGCTAGTGACGTATCTACCTTAGTTTAATATTATATCAATAATAGTAAATAAAAATAATTATCTCTTTTTGTTTTGGATTGGAAATCCTCCAACGACCTTGCCCGCTTTGGGCGGAGCTTAAGGGCGTGTCAGACTTTTACTGACTAAAACCCACCTGTGTTCCTTTACTTGCCTGTGCGCAGGGCGCCATAGTACCTATCTCTTCCGAACAACCGCAGCGAAATAATAACTTCTGTGGGTGAAATTCGTATAGAAATATTTTAAGGTTTTCGCTCGTAAATTTATTTCTGAGTTCCGGCTAGCTTCTAATTGGGCTTCAAACTATTTCGATATACCATAATTTAAGTGAATTTAAGTAATTTTCCGTCGGACTACAATTTAAGTGTCTTCAAGGTTAGAGTCTTCTTTAATAAACTAGCGCACTTTACCATCAACGATTGCATCACTGCTTACCATCAGGCGGGATTGCGGTCAAGCACTAGTTTATAATTTATATATATAAAAAAGACCAGTTTGAACGTCATCTAAGAAACTCTTCATTTTAACCAAGCAGCTGTTTGTATAGCATTTCGAACTGATTGCGAGTTAAACTTAGGTACTTTGAAACAATATGAAATGCCCTTTTTAATGTTCGAAAATTATGATAACGCGTAATGGACTACAGTAGTGCGATTCTGTAACCATATCATCGTCAATACTTAGGTGAGCGAGGAGTGAGTTACTCACGACGACAATCCAACTAATGGTAGGGGTTGACACTATTGATAACTCACTTTCAGCTCACTCCACCTTACTCCTCACGGTGAGATTTACAAGCATCATCATGACTTCATCTAAAAGACTGCTGGACATAGGCCTCTTCCAAGGATCGCATCCAGCGGTTTCCCGTTACCTTCATCACGTCGTCGGTCCACCTTGTCTGAGGCCTACGCACGCAGCGTCTTCTGGTGCGTGGTCACCACTCGAGAACCCGTCGGTCACATGGGACATCGATCCTACGGTCAATGTACCCGGTCCACTGCCACTTAAGTGTTACAATTCTTCGGGCTATGTCGGTTTTTCTCGTTCTTCTGTGGATCTCCTCATTTCTGATTTGATCCCGCAGTAAAACCCCAACCATAGCCCTCTCCATTGCCCCTGATTGATTGATTGATGATACATTTAAAAAATCGACTGCTAAAACATTTGCGTATAGAAAGAACTTTATAGAGAAATGCGTAGCTTCGTTTGTTAAAATAGCTATTTATTATTCGTCTTTTAGATTATCAATAAGATTCTTCAACTATGTTTAACACATAAAATCACGCCCGTTTTCTTCAATTTGTTGGACAAAAGTGCATATACAGTACACCCTCATTTCAAGTTATGTATATGTCTCATGTAAGAGAAAGAGAGCTTGGTACCATAAACCGGACTTCAGACTGCTGCTTATAATGAAAATAAAACGTATGAAAATAAAACTCCTAACGCAGTGTTCATTCACAAATATATGCCATCAACTAAATAACTTAAAAGCTAATAACAATGTATTGAAGCACCAACCCTCTATAAAAATGAGATAAAATTAAACAAAAATACGTGTGCATTGGTATTGACACCTCTTTTTCCTGCAAGTTTAAGATTTTTGCAATAATCGTTTCCAGTTATACTAAATTACATGTGCTAAGTTTCAATTTAATCGTATTTTTTATTAAACTCGTTAAGATTGTGTGTGGTTTTACATTTCAAATTGGTTTTCTCGTTATGCCGTAGTTATTATATTTCATGTTCATTTAAAATAAAACTTCCTAAAACTTCTGTGATATTTCGCAATGTAATTTGAGCCACTTTCTTCAGTTCATATGTCCGTATATTTAGGAGGTTCTTGCTCTACACTTGCTGATAAGGTGTCTCCACTCCAGGACTCGTTTGCTCCAGCGAACATCGGTCCGTTGGCAGACATGGCCAGTCCACTGCCTCTTCAGATTATTTACTCTGGAAGCTATGTCTGTAACCTGCGATAAGTTTTCGAATAATTCATTTGCTTGTTGCAATAATTGTTTTTCAGCTAATTCCACACCTCCATCGTCAGAGCCTTTTATGCAACTTGTTTTTATTTCTAAATTAGAATTAGGCAGTCTCTTTATCAATTCAACTAGTCGAGACTTTTCATTTCAAATTATTATTTGAGACCAGTGTGTGATTTATATCAAATAGCATTCTTATAATTATCATCATGTCCTGATCCCAATCTGCAGCTCTTTTTATTTAATAATCTTTAGTAACCGTCTTTAGCCACCACCGGTCCTTTGACAGACATGGCTAGTCCACTGCCTCTTCAGATTATTTACTCTGGAAGTTGTGTCTGTAACTTGCGATAAGATTTCGAATAATTCATTTGCTTGTTGCAATGATTGTTTTTCAGTTAATTCCACACCTCCATCATCAGAGTCTTTTATGCAACTTGGTTTTTCTTCTAAATTCGAATTAAGCTGTCTCTTTATCAATTCAACTAGTCGACACTTTTATTTCAAATTACTATTTGAACCCGTGTGTGCTATAAATCAAATAGCATTCTTACAATTATCCTCATGCCCTGATCCCAATTTGCAGCTCTTTTTATTTAAAAATCTTTAGTATCCGTCTTATATAACCCCAGCCATATTATATCATGCTTCACCTACAATAGCAGTTGCATTAAACAAAAGTTATTTTCGAAATTCTCCCTCCAAGAAGGGCGCGTCACAATTATTCAATAATGTCATAGTTTATCTGTCGCCTGTCATTGTCAACTGACACGTCTCTTGAGATAATACCGCGCTTATTGAATTCATTCTTATTTCTTTATCGCATTTTGTGCTATATTATTTTTTTTTCTCTCATTCACACTCCCCTTTTTATCAATGTCAACATAGCCTGTTATAAACATCTTATTAGTGCGTGTATTGTGAAAAACATCTGTTAAAAGTGACACGTTCTTTTTCTTTTCTCTGCAATCAGAGAAAAGAAAAAGAACGTGAACAAATGACAGTTAACAGAATATCATCACGAAGTTTGGTAATATTGATTACACAGAACAGAATATCATCACGAAGTTTGGTAATATTGATTACCAAACTTCGTGATGATATTTTGTTAACCGTCATTTGTTTTACAATCAGCAGGGTAATTGCGTAACAGTTTATTAGTAGCTTTACATTTTGACAGTACAACAACATTCATTGCGTTATTCACGTTGTTGCGCAGACACATTTTTGGAACATATGGAGCAATGGAATAGAAATATGCTTCAAAATGATTCAAATTGATAGCAATAATGTGTTACGCAATTAGGGCACAAAAATTAGAAAATCAGTTATATACGTTCATATGATTTTATTAACTTTTACATTTTATAAACTAGTGTTTGACCGCAATCCCGCCTGGTGGTAAGCAATGATGCAATCGTTGGTGCTAAAGAACGCTAGTTTATTAAGAACCTATTCACTCTAGCATTGAAGACACTTAAATTGTTGTCAGACGGAAACACCGCCGCTGGAAAGTTATTCAGTTTGGCAGTTCCTGGATGTACGTGGTATATAAGACGATGCGAAATGCTTCGCCCTAATCGTAGTGATGTCAACAACGTAAGGGTGTGAATACTCGCCGTACGACGGGTTGTCCGATTAAATCATTCAATTGGCCGTCTTTTAGCACACTATATTTAGATGGTTTTAATATCTTATCTCAAAACTTATATCGCCTCATAGCTCTTATATATGCCTATTCAGTTATTGCTATTGATTATTCAAAACCGCATCTACACCAAACTGCGACCACCCAGATTGATCAGCACATTGATATCAACACTTTCCTGATTCTTATCAATAAAGAAACTTTAAATAAGCCAGCATTATCTCGATTTAATTCTCGATTATAAATCGTTATGACCTTAAATATTTCATTTGTATGCATGTCAAGGTCATTCATATAATATTAAATCAGCTATATGGAACCAGTCGGGGCTTCTGACATTATTAATCGTATGCTAATGCTCTTTCTTAGATTATTCGAATGAGTATTCGATTGAAATGTAAGATTAATTCTTCGAATAAGAAATTTTATTGCAAGTTCATTGAACTTTGGATTGTGAATTTTGTTGTGACGTCGTTTTAGACTTAATTCTTTTGTTTAGTTTTATTTTTCTTTGCGCCCCACTCTGATCTGTTACTAAGGATGTCGCGATGTTATGGTTATCAATCAGGAGCCAGTTGTTGCATATAAAATTCTGATATATAGCCGCATCAGTTTAAATAGGACGACTGACACCAAGAGTGAAAATTATTGCTTTAATGATGACTAGAAATGGCTACTTTTAAAGCTGTTGAACTAAGAATTGCGATTTTTAAGGAAATACAATAAGTTAAAATTTTAGAAAAGAAGAGTTGTATATAAATTAGAAGAATTTTGCCGGATAACGTTGAAGTTTCAAGTCAAAACAACATCAAGCGCATAAATTAAGCTATCATTTCTTACTAATGGCCTATATGTGTTCGAGCAGTGCAGAGTTTGGCGATGAGCCAGAAAAGGTACAAGAAAGTTGAATAAGACGATAAAAGATTAATCCAACACAACACAAAACTGAACTTAACATTTAAATAGACCTCGAACTATTAACAAATCAAAGCACAATCGGCTTTTTACATCATCAACTAATTAGCAAATGGCTAAGGCTACAGACGTTCTTAAAAGAAAAGTGTTGTAATATTGACTTCGGAGTTAAAATCAAACAATTATAATGCCGATCAAAAGATTACACAGCAATAAAGATAGATTGCTCAGTTGGACCGCACTCTATCTTGAGATAAGAACGGGGATACGGGTGAAGGTGTGTAGAAAAGCTTTAATGGTTCCGTACATCGATTTATGCCGATGGAATTTACCGGTGCAAGAAGTAGTTAGGTCGAAGAGGTCAGACGGGAGTCGATACTTGTAAAATACTGGTATTCTGCTACATCTTGGGAGATTGGAACTCCGCCCTGACATAATTTGGAAAAGCTAGCTACTGCGTCTTAGCTTGTTACTGTAATGGGTTACAGAAAAGCTATCAGAGAGATGAGATACAGCATCTTTTACATAATATCAATCAGCAATCGCGATTATTTCTTCAAAGAGATACTCAAAACCAACTGTGTAAAGGTACGAATCGTTTCTGTGTTCAGTTCCAACATTGTCCTCTTCAGTAACAAGCTTTGCGTTATCAGCAGTGTTCTGGATGGGTGCTAAGCACCAACGTCTAAAAAAAACTCCAAATAATTACAATTCAGATGCCTAGAAATCAAATGTATCGCATGAATCGTTTTTAATCTTAACGAGTTTGTTGACGTGTAGTGGTTTGAATAAGTTGAGATAATATAGGAAAGTGATTTCTTGAAACGAGAGAGTTAAAGACGAACTCAGTTTAAAAAACATTTTAGGACTTTGCTTACTCCGACCACAATGCCTCACAATAATTTGTATGAAAAATAAGTTCCGAACTACGAAAGTCATAGATAAATGTTGTTCGGGGTCATTCAATTCAAAATTATAATTAGTGTTGAGAGGCTTCGCGAAATCAATCCGTAAAGAAAAAGCGTAAAATACAACTTAATGATAATAGGTAATTGATTTTCGGTGAAAGTAATAATCGGGTTTTTTACACAGTCTCCGTTTATAACTTAAAAAAGATCTACTTTTGAAAACCGTTATGCAGAAATAATGCATTTACGTAATTGGCATTCGACCTGCAACTGTAAAAATATTGTCTAAGTTTGTTATATGTAGAGAACAATGAAAAGAAAAAGATATTATGATCTTGTAGACAATTGCAATTTTTTAACCATTATAAATAATCAAAGGTAGAAAACAAAGGAGCTTCAAATAATATCAATCTGTCATGTTCACGTAACCGTATTAACAGCACAACTGAAGCATGATATGGTGATAAAAGATGATTGACAGCAACAGATGTGGAAAATGGTGATCATAATCTGATTGACTACTTAAAACAACTGATTGTATATTGATATGGTGGATGTTAGTTTGAAAAGACATTAAAGCATTGCATTCGTTGAAGATACGGTCGTTAATCTTTTGATGGGTTTCGCTTTTGTTGGATATATATGTTGTCAAGCGTTTAACGTCGTCGAGTGTAATAGTCTTTGCACGTCCTAAATCGAATTCATCTATTGCCAAATAATCAACGGTTAATGTGGTAGGTTACATAAATTATAATTTACACGTTGTTAAAAAAATACCGTTCGTCTAAAAGTATTTTTATCGTTGAGTAAGAACACGAATCTAGAACATTACACTTATCAAAACACTATCTAAAATTATTTAGCTCTGAGCTCAATGCAACCAATTAGAGTAAGTTGATAAAATAAGGAACAGAATTTGCACAATTTGTAATCTCAATCCATTGTCGGCGAGTTTCTCGCTCCATTCAATTACATGAAACAGGTTGACAAATTGAGACCAGATTGTGTTACTGGATTGCCTGATACTATTACCAGAGGAGAAAGCTATTATAGTTAAGAAGACTTTATTTAACTATTTGAAGATAGCATGGCAATGGTATCCAGGACATAAGCTAGATCAAAACATTTTTGAATATACAGGCAAATTTTTCATACAATCTAAATACAGAGAAAACTTTGAGACCAATTTGATTCATCAATTATTATCTATTGAGAATGTTTAACAATGATAATAAATATTCTAAATCGATTGATTTATTGAATGAGGTTTCCTATATATCAATGTTGATGTTTAGGAGACAAAACGATGACCCGTTCTACTTATACATTGGAACCGTGGACATTCACAATCAGATTCAATCATTATTCCACACGATTCGATCATGTCGGAAACTTAAGTGGTATGAATCAATAAAATCATCAAATAATTGAGTATGTGGAACAGAAATAAACTTGTAGGGACAATATTGTAAAAGACTTGACTCAAAATTTTAAATAAACTTTTAATAGCAAGGTCAAAATGATAATTGATGGTAGATGTTCAAACTATAGGTAGATTCAAATTCTTCGGTTACTTAATACCTGTTTATATAAAACTCGTTAATGTATGTGCGTAAATATCAACATTAACACGAATGTGAAATGTTATGCAATAGAAAGCCTGTTTGGTCTCTTGCTTTGAAAAAGAGTGACAAACCTTATGAAGAATAATTGGAAACATCGAGAGATCGACATGTGATTAATTGGAGTAGTATAATGATTACATTTTGAAAGCAAGTGAGAAAAGAAAATCAGCTGTACCGTTACAGATGTTTTCTTCCCAAACGAAGTAATAGCAATTGTTTGAAAGTGACTACGTCTAATACTAAAACTAAGATAGCTTCGTTAGGAGTTAAAACCAGAGCTGGTCTACAAATAAAGACAGTTACTGGCTCCTTATCTTTGAGTGGTCGACTGCCTGAACGGCGATGCGATCGCATGTAAATGTTGAAAGTCGAACAGATTGGTCGACCTACAATTTTGCCGATCATTAGCTATATGTTATCGACTTTCCTTGGCAACGATCACCGAATAAATTGTATTTTAAAGTATATCTTTTTATTTTCGTCCAACCTCAAAATGTTCGTTTTTAAATGTTACCACCGACCTGTTATAAATACTTATCTAATAATCTACATTTCTTACTGCAGTGGCTTTTGTTTAAATGTTGTATGTCACATGAGTACACAGAGTAAATTTTCTAAAGTGATACCATTATACCTTGCCTGCTATTTTTAATAATTATCATATATGTTTTGCAAATAAAACATTTTGCATTTGAACTCAGTTTTAGAATATTCTGAGTCTTGCTAAAAAAAAATTTGCCTTCAAGAATTTTGTTGCCATCATCATTATAGTAATTTGTCTTCAAATAGGACTAACTAATATTTGCAAAAACCAGCTGATTAATTGTATTTTCTTAATCGTCTCGGGTCTTGTTTGAACACATTGTATTTATACAATAGCTGTTTGATTTTCGCACGTCGTTGTAAGAGTCATCGTTTCGTTCGCTGTATCGTCACAGACATAATGGCAGTCGTCATTTACGTTCGACATATCTCAGCAATGCGTATATTTTGCTTTTGCTTCTAAAATATATGTGACGAGCGATGAATATGCGGTAGAGTTACATTGATACCATTACCAAAATTATTTGTAACATTCTTTACCACAATACGTCTAGACACTGTTAATTCAAGCTTATTTGCAATGACTGTATTAAACAATTGTTCACGTGACGACGCGGTGTATCAGTTACCGATTTATCTACCACACTCTATTATTAAACACAAAATTATTTTGTTTCAGATCGTGTGAACAACCCGGCTTGCGGCGTTTGTAAACCGAGAAGCTGTCAATAATATTATGGTGCAATAAAAGTAATATGAGGGTGTTGGGTATGATGCGTGTGAGAGTCAACCGAACTGAGTTATAAATAAAGCAGGAAAATCATTCAAACTGGGTGGTGGAAGTAGTGGACGGTTGAGCGAGGTATGAGAAGCGGTGTTGTGCAGTGACGGCGTCCGGGCGGCTGCCATGGGCGCGGCGCGCCATGCGCTCGCGCACGCGCCCCCTGCGGCTGCTCCTGGCGGCGCTCGCGCTCGCGTCCTGCGCAGCGGCCCCCGCGCCCGAGCCGCGCGCGCAGCGTTCCGCCAACCTAAGCCACATAACTGGCACCTCCCGCACCATACAGATGTTCCTCAAGAATCGCTATCTGCAGCTGCTGCCGGATGGCACAGTCAACGGCACCACAGATTACAACAGCGTTTACAGTGAGTACTCTTTCTTGTTTTTCTGTTTGAGCAGCTGGAACTGTATTAGCGTTTTATGGAGTAGAAGCAGATACAACTATGGCTATACCTATCAAATCAAATTTGTTTTTTTCTTGTTTTTTTTTCTATGCTTTTTGGAATTGCCAGGAAAAAATCTTACCAGCAGTATGAGAAACACCAAAAGTAATGTGGTCAGACCTCAGTATATTGTTCGGTTCACCTGTCTCTCAATCTGTAGCGAACTACATAAATATTACAATAAACCACACAATCTAAAGCCAGATAACAAAATCTGCTTTCAGGCGAGTTTTTGTACTGAGCTCGGCTTCCTACAGTTACATTACACTATTTCACAACACCTATAACTTGTGCCTCAAGGTTTTTTGTCTCACTACCGATCGGCACGTACTATCGAGATCACAGCGGTACATTGACAGTGGTCCCAATTATATCAATTGAATTTTTTATTCGCTTTGCTTCACTGAAGTCTTTTATGTCTATTTGCTCTGCGAATTTGTACTTGCCTACAACATTATCGCCTGGTCGAATTTCCGCAAGAAAATCAATTGTTGCGTGGTAATTAGCTGTATTCTTTTTTGTGCATCATGCGTGGTAGAGATGAAAAGAAGTGCGATTCGTTTTCTGATAGTCAAAATTTGCTTTAATCTCGCTCTGTTTTGTGTCCAAAGATGAGTACAGATAGGTATTTATGCAGTTACTAAGTTGTTCAGTAACAAACACTTTCTCATACTGTAGGTACACGACCTTTATTTTCATACTATTTACCTTTTCATATACTACATAATTGAATTACTAAATTAGTGCAACAAATTCTAAAAATTACGGTCCTTCTTTATAAATTCTTTTGTAGATTACTCACTTTTTGAATGTAAAATATTTCGCATATTTTTACCACAGTAGAAAAATTATTGTTTTACGCCCGTAATCAATATTTCAACACGGATGATAAAACTAAGGGGCACTGTTTATAACCTTGACATAAATCACGTCTAGCTGTTTTAATTAATATTACAAAGATAAAGATATATTTATTGCATAACTGTGAATGTTATGTTCTTATTAAACAGTTAGCCATAATAATTGGCATAAGTATGGAACAAATACACGGGTTTGTCGATTGTATGGAAATTATAGTTTTATTTCATTTTGAGTTTCGCGGAAAGCCGATGGTCGCGGGCAGCACAAAACTGGTCATTGTGGAAAGCCGTGGGGAGGCCTTTGTCCAGCAGTGAACCTCTATAGGCTGAAGAAGAGTTTAAAAATTCGTGACTCAAATATAGGTATTAGATTTTGGAAGACAACTTCTGGACATGTTCAAATACTGCTACAGAGTTTGTAGAGTTTGTTGCACCACTTTTTGTTTCCGGCGAAAGCACTAGGAAGTGATGAGGAGTGTTTTTGGGGACTGTCTTATTTTGACACCACAAAATGGGCCAATTCTCAGGCTAATTTGAATATTTGATTTTATATTTTGATTTAGTTCCATTTTTGCGACAAAATTTAATAACCTAAATAGTATGCAAACACTAAGCTTATTTCTAGTTGTTTTGTAATTGCTTACATTGCAAGCAAAATTATATGAAATAAACCTATTTCTTCAAAAATACATAAGCAACATAAAGAGAAATGAAAGGAAACATGATGTGTGTGTGTGTGTGTAGGTATGTGAGTAAGACGTAACTGTCTAAACAAATCAAACATGTGATATTAAAACCTTTGAAATAGTTATTTCTGATAATAAATACCGATAACACGTGACGTGTTAGAAGTATGTCTCAAGTAATGTTATAACATAATATAGGATTGACAATATGTCGTTAAAGTAAACGGAAAATAAATGATGAAGTTGCCATTACCTGATGATGATGATTACGATATAGGGGATATATCGTAATCCATAATTATATACGAATAGAGATAACATTTTGTAATCCATCAATATCTAATCAATCACTTTACTAGTTAGTTAACTTTTGAAGAATTGCCCGATTGAGTTATAACTGTTTGTTTTTCTAAAAAGATTGCCCCACTCTAAGAATTACTCCTGCATCGTGGGTGCGTTGACAGACATTTAAACTCACACACACAAACAACCAGACCCGGAACGACTACTTGTAGGTCATACAAATATTTGTTCCGTGCGGGGTTCGAACCCGCGAACGCAGCGAAGCAGTCGATCGCTCAACCACTACAACAACCAAAAAAGTGTTAATATTCTTGATTTTTATAAGAAATGGGTCTTTTTTTAACATTATAAACTAATGCTTGACCGCGTTCCCACCTGATGGTAAGCAGTGATGCTTGAAGACACGTAAATTGCTGTTAGACGGAAAAACCGCCGCCGGCAAATTGTTCCAATCCTTCGTTGTACGCGGTATAAAAGACGAGGCGAAACGCTTCATTCGGATCGTAGCAGTGTCAAACAACGTAAGGGTCTACAATATCAGAAGATCATAGCTTTCCTAAATGCTATGTCAGTAATGTCTATGAGTATGATGGTGGAGGGTCTCCAGTTCTATCTCCCTCTGGCGCAGCATCGTTAACCGTGTTGTTGGGCTTAACATTGCATCACCTCAATCAACTGCCGTATTCCTACTAATTCGTTCTTGTTTTTGAGTTAATAGGCTCTTAATAAACTAGCGCGCTTTACCATCAACGATTGCATCACTGCTTACCACCAGGGGGATTGCGGTCAAGCTCTAGTTTATAATTATTAAATAAAAAATACCTCATAAGCAGTCATTCTCCTCATGAAGCAGCTCAAAGCAGTGTAAGATTAATTTCTCTTTAAGCAATATCTTCTATGTTAAATGAATAAATCATGAAGCAATTACTCAATACCATTCATTCGAATCTTCACATCGACTTCACCCCTGACATTTCCTATATGGTTCTAAGAATTACGAAAATTATAAGTTTCATTGAAAGTCTCTTAAACCATAGGATGGTAATCCCATAACATCGGCTGCCGGCAGAAGTTACCACCCACTAGACAAAGTCTCATCGTCAAGCGATTCGTCGTGTTCCGGTATGATGTCTGGTGAAGCCGTACGGAAGACGGGTCTCCCTAAAAAATTTGTATGAAATGGAACGTAATCAAGAAAGAACAAACCACAAGCATAGTAACATAGACTCATAATAAACTAGTGCGATTCGTCGTGTTCCGGCATGATGTCTAGTGAAGCCGTACAGAGGACGGGTCTGAGCAGTTGTGTTGCAAGGTGTATGCGACAAATGTTGTTGTGTCGGGAGTTTAGTCGTGGAGGGTCTCCAGATCAATCTCCCTCTGGCGCAGCATCGATGGCCGTGTTATTGGGTTTAATATTACACCACCACGCTCAACAGACGCCATCCTTCCTAATCACTCAGTTTTGTTGAGTAAATGGGCTAAAAAAACGAGCACGCTTTACCATCAACGACTGCATCACTGCTAACCATCAGGCGGGGTTGCGGTCAAACACCAGTTTATGATTATTTAAAAAAAAACTGCCTTAAAAGGAGTCATTCTTCTCATGAAGCGGTGTAAAAGTAGTGTTTCTCTTTAAACAATATCCATCCATCATCACAGCGTTAATCCCAGTCGCATCCGAAGCCTTTTCAGCTTTGGAGTTTGGGGTCCGCTTTACCAGTCCAACTGCTGATATGGCTAAACTTCGACATTTTCCGTGAAGCGACTGCCGTCTGACCTCCACAACCCGAAGGCGACATCGAAGCATTGCAGTTAGACCAATTGTTGGACTTTTGAGGGCTCCAACAACCCGTAACGACTGCCACTAGATGTTCGTATGGCAACCGGGACCAACGGCTTAACGTGCTTTCCGAGGCACGACCAGACCAGTGCAAATATTCATATTCATACATACAAATACTTGCACTGTGCGGGGATCGAACCCGCGCCACCTTGTGCAGCGGCCGCGTCCGCTACCGCTACGCCACGGAGGCTGTCGTCTTTAAACATTATCTTATATGTTAAATAAATAAATAAAATAATAAATAAATAAATATTCGGACAAATCACACAGATTGAGCTAGCCCCAAAGTAAGTTCGAGACTTGTGTTATGGGATACTAACTCAACGATACTATATTTTATAATAGTTACATAATATAGATAAACATCCAAGACCCAGGCCAATCAGGAAAAGATCGTTTCCCATCATGACCCGGCCGGGGATCGAACCCGGGGCCTCCATGTCGCAGGCAGGCGTGTTGACCGCTGCGCCACGGAGGACGTCAAATGAAACGACGTCGTTAAATGAATAAATGATTAATCAATTACTCAAAAAAATTTCCTACATGGTCCTAAGAAATTAGGAAAATTTAAGTTTCATTGAAACTCTCATATAGTATAGGAAGTTTGTAGTCAATAATATAAGATTACTAATGACTGTTTTACACTACAGGCCATTAGTTACCTTATGACTTTCTAGTACTGTTTCTACGGCCCCGGGCGTACTGGTACAGTATACAACGAACTGTACTATACATTTTCGAGTCATGACAGTAGCTGTAATGTAAATATGACGTGTACAGTTATTACGTACTCGTTACTTATGCCAGTCTAGTAGCTTATTAGCCGAATCGCACGCATATACTCGCCTGAAACGGGCGAATTGACACTTTTATTATAAACTAGCTTTCCGCCCGCGGCTGCGCCAGCGTAGAGTTCGGTTATATCCCGCTTTTTTGAAATTTTCCCGGGATAAAAGGTAGCCTATGTTCTTTCTCAGGGTCTAAATATTGTCTGTGCCAAATTTCATCAAAATTGGTTGAGAGGTTTAAGCGGGAAAGCGTAACAGACAGACAGACAGACAGAGTTACTTTCGCATTTATAATATTAGTATGGATAAATAAATATTATTAAAAAACGTGACGCGAGAGCAGCGGTGGCCTAGTGGTCGCAAGTTCAAACCCCGTTAGGCGCTTTGCTTTGTGTAAATTATTTCATCACCTCTCTAAATGGTGAAGGAAAATATCGTGAAGAAACCATGTCCTAGAGGCAAACCTCCGAAGACATAATTTCTGTGATATCTACCAACACGCACTGCATTTGCGCCTGCGCCTCTCACCGAGAGAAGAACTGTGTCCCAGGAATAGGAACAATAAAGGCTAATTATATATTTTTATGTATTAAAAACATGTAATTTGGTCTTAACTACAATACATAAAAATTACCTGGTACATATGTTTCAAGTCCCGCCCACAAATAAATTCACTTTGTGCGAGTCACCTAATTGCAAAATAATATTATCTAAAAGTGGAATTCGCCCGTTTCGGGTGAGCAAATTCTTGCGAATCAACAAGTAAGCCAAACTATTACTTTAATAGTTAATTTATAGGCTTAATCAGCGAAGAATGACAGGCAAGAAATCAGCTACATTTTTTCTTGGGTACAGCTAAGTTTTTGTTCTGATTTTTTGCTCATTCGGTCTTACTCACTCTGCATGCAAACCAGACGACTCCTAGACAAACGTTATACAACTCAAACCAGTTCGAAGCGAGTGACATAAATCAGGACTGCCCTATTTTTTACGAAAAATATTTGAGACAATTTAATTACATGTCCTCAAAGACACTCAAACAGTTCCGTAATAACACCGTAGATGTTAATATCACTCTTAATCCAGATCGTAATTATATATTTGGTATTCACAATCAGTTAAACGGAATTGTGATAATGGCTCAATAGGAAGATTTGAATCGCCCGAAGCGTTAGTTGTGGTGGTCCAACTTTACATCAAGTTGATTGTGATCATAAAATTCTAATAACAACTTTATAGACTTCAAATTGAGATTTCGTACTTTGATAGCGGACGGTTCCTATAAAGTGGTTCAGTACGAGTTGCTTTTTCGTTTGTTTTTGTGGATAAGTGTGTCGATTTCCCAATATAATGCGTGGGGAAGTGAGCTGAAGTTAATCATTAAATAACCTGTCAGTTGCATGACTTAATTCCCCCATCTCCGTTCCATCATCGGACGATCCGTCGTACGGCGAGTATTCATCCTTACGTTGTTAAAACCACTACGATCCGGACGAAGCGTTTGACCTCGTCTTTACGAGTATATTAAACGAATAAACAAACGAATAAACAAATCTTTATTTCAAAAACCAAATACATTTTTTCCATCTCAATCAGGTATAAAAAAGAAAGAAAACAATTAAGTCCAATGCTATGCGTTTTGAGACAGAGTGACCGTCTGTGTCCGTGCTAGTATAAACTGTGTTACAGACACAGGCGACTCCCTCCTACAATTATTGATTCACAGTTTGCTGCACTTGGTAGAAGTTTTGGTAGGTATAAAACTTAGTTTAATATTACCACTTATTAAAAACGGATGCAGGATGATGGAAGGACTGGGTGTGTGCGATGTACATGTAAGTGTGGGTGTGTGTAATGTGGGTGTGTTGTGTATGTGTGGGTGTGTGTGTGTAAGTGTGGGTGCGTGTGTATTTCGTAAATATGTCACAGTACAAAGTAAATATTGCAGGAGTAATTTAAATCTGAAGTTAGATTTGTAAGTTAATAATCTTTATACCGCGTACATCGACAGTTGTACATCGGGACTGGAACAGTATGTCAGCGACGGCGTTTCCGCTGGACTACAATTTAAGTGTCTGCAAGGCTTGAGTGCATATACTCTTAATAAAGTAGCGCACTTTACCATCAACGATTGCATCACTGCATACTGTCAGGCGGGATTGCGGTCAAGCATTAGTTTATAATGATTAAAAAAACATCATCTGCTTAGCGAGATCCAGCTGTAGGTATACCAGTATTTTACATGGAGCGATGTATGTCTTCCACAATCAAGTTACTACTTAATACAATAAATATTGCTTACTAAGATGTGAGGAGATCCGTAGAAGAACGGGAGTAACCGACATAGCTTGAAGAATTGCAACACTTAAGTGACAGTGGGCCGGGCACATTACCCGATGGGGCTAACAAGTTCTCGAGTGGCGACCATGCACCGGAAGATGCAGCGTGGGCTGGCCCTCGACAAGGTGAACCGACGAGTTGGTGAAAGTGGCGGGAAACCTCTGGATGCGGGAGGCGCAGGACCGGTCGTCGTGGAGATCCTTTGGGGGAGGCCGTCGTCTTTCGGCTGAAATGATGATGATGATGATGGGTAAGACTTATAGTCGTACTTTACGGCTCCTGACGACCCGTAACGACTGTCAAAAATTGACAAGTGACAGCTGGGAACAGCAGCTTAACATGCTTCCGGAGACACGTAGAAATCGTGGCATATAAATATGGTGACCCATCCACGATTTAACCGCTAGAGTAGCTTAACTTGATTGATCGGCCCGTACCTGTTATTACTTAAGAGGGGACTCTAGTGGCGTTTTCCCCATACAAACGTATTTCGCTGTTTTCTTCGTGGATAACGCTTTTACAGCAACGATTTTTTTTTCTTCAATTTCGCACCTTGATTATACGCGCCCTTATTATTTGATTTTTTCGAAAACTTAATTAGTAATAGAAATATGATGTTTCAAAATCCCGAAAAATAACCCATTTTTACCGCGATGTTCAGACGACTATTACACAAATGTAATAGGTTTTTGACAAAAAATAAAATAATAGAGGCATAGGTATACCCATACTCTAAATTTTGTTATAAAAATAATTGAGTACTGTCGTGTTTTGAAAAAGAAAACAGCAGAATACGAAACAGCTTTTGCTCAACGATTTTGTAGGTCTAGTCAGCCTGAGTCGCAACTATCCCTTTCGCACTTTACGGGGAAAGATTGAAAGCGGCGCGACGGCAATAGTTTCTTCAAATACCTAATTCTCAAATTCCTCGGCACTAGAGTCCGCTCTTAACCCATGAGCCGAATTTAATGATCTGTGAAATTAAATGTAAAGATTGGACGGTGACGTGTTCACCAGGTCTCTTGAGATTAAGGCCGCTGGTTCTGTTATGGCTGATTGTAAAATATTACATGCGTCTGAATAAATACATTTGATTAACAAAAATACTTATTTGTATGGTAATCTAAAGGCTATTAACATATCTACTTTACTATTACTTGTGGCGCCAATATTAAAAAAAAACCTCGAAACCTAAATTTGGAATAAATTAAAACTGAAATTTAAAATATGTTACGCAAAATAAAAAAGAAAAAGTTTTGATCCAAACTCGAAACTAAATAAAGGTCCTGCCAAGGAATAAACATCATCAAAGGAATAATAATCTCCTTCGCGACACGTAATGCTGACCACCACGCAGACGCAATTAAATTATTTTTCTTGCAAATAATCCCCGTGAAATACTACAATAAAAATGTCAGTGTTTTTGCATACGAATTGATTTTTGTTATGAGGACCGCGATCCGTCTGTTGGTAAGCAGTGATGCAAACGTTAATGGTAAAGAGCACTATATTTTTTTAAATGTACATATTTTTATCAACTAGTGCTTGATCGCAATCCCGCCTGATGGTAAGCAGTGATGCAATCGTTGATTGTAAAGCGCACTAGTTTATTAAGAGCCTATTCTAAAACAGAGTGAATAAAAAGGAAGACGGCAATTGAGCGAGGTGATTCAATATTAGCCCCAAAAACACGACCATCGATGCTGCGCCAGAGGGAGATTGATCTGGAGACCCTCCACGACAAAACTCCCGACACAACAACATTTGTCGCATACACCTTGCAACACAACTGCTCAGACCCGTCCTCTGTACGGCTTCACTAGACATCATGCCGGAACACGACGAATCGCACTAGTTTATTATGAGTCTATGTTACTATGCTTGTGGTTTGTTCTTTCTTGATTACGTTCCGTTTCATACAATTTTTTTAGGGAGTCTTTACATAGATTTAAAAAAGAAATTAAGAAATAGTCACGCGATTTTTTCTTTTTTAATTATCGACCTAATCCGATGGAGTTTAGGTTGGTATGTAGTCGTATGTACACTCGGCACCAAAAAGAACCATTCAAAGTTTAATCTTTAAAAACATCATTTTAAAATATACAATCAGTAATATACAAACTCATGGGAACCACCGTTATTCTAATAATTAAAACATAAATTTTCACGCCGACTAATCAAAAAAATTAAAAACACGGTATTCTTCTGTTGTTGTTATAAATTCGAAGCCGTGGCAAATGGTTAGTTATTCAATAGCTTAATTGTTCATAGGCCACACTCCCAATAAACCTGTTGATTGATACAGAAAACTGTTTAATAATAATAAAAAATACATAAATGTACAGAGAGCTCATCAAGCTAATAAGTACAATCCGTTAATTATTTTTTATACATTTTTTTCTACCTTTTCGTCAAAAATTCAAAGTTGATTTCGAAAATTTTGACAGTTTCGCCTAGCTCGCTGTGCGTTTGTACAGTCAGTAAAAAAGTCGCCATTGTAAAATTTTCTTAATCAAATCAAATTTATTAGAGCTCCAAATTATTTTACATTAGTTGGTGATTTGAGCCTGCTATTAAACAAATAATGCCTGTGTTAGGAGACCACTCTCTTCCACAGGAGTATACAACTTTTTCAAAACCTTATGTACAATCAGCATGCAAGTACATCCTTTGCTGAAGATAGTTAAACATATAAATAATTTTGTATAATTAAGTAAGTAGGTAATTTGGTCTCTGGCGCTAAAATCAAGCAAAGGATTAAAGCGTCAATTTTTAAATGCTTGAGTACGAGGGTTTTGACATCTTTATATATTTTTGTTTTGTTTCTTTTCTTGTATTTTGTGTTTTATTTATTTATATAATTGTACTTTCTTGTAGATACCATATCAAAAACTTACATTACTACAAAATAAATTTCAGCATTACAAAATATACTGCCTTATCGTTAACGTAATCCCTTTCAGGAAACCTTTCAAAACAATTTTTTTCTTTTGTATTTTCTTCTGTTTAAAAATATGGATTTCGAAATATCTTCATAATATAAGTCGCCGTAACAGTCGACTTTATGAATCTCAAATTCAATACTTAATGAATAGCCTCTTCCGTTTCCTTCATCTGGGAGCGTGTTACGTGATGAATGCCGTATATTCGATCTTAAGAAAAGATGTGTGCTAAGCTTTATATTGTGTGAGAAAGGATTATTGATGTACAGTCGGCTGCACATCAAGTTACTACAAGCTGTCATATTTCTTTATTACATTTTCAACTTTATCTCTAAAGCATTAAGACTCAAAGTTGATTGGGAATGTTTGACAGTTTCGGATAGATTGATCTGCTGTCGTCCGTAGGTACCATTTATGGCCTGCGTTAGTTACCTTACGTTAATTTAATTGGGATTGTCTTTGTGTAGTTGTAGAGTTGATTTACCAAAGACAGATATTTGCTTTTCGTTATCCGAACAACATCCTAATTGAGTAGGTAACACACTGTTACTAACATTTTGAATAGTTTTAAAGCACATTGCTTATCCATTGCTCTATTTGTTCAGAAAATATGTCTGCTCAACAACGCATACAACTCAATGAATGTTGTTGAACTGTCAAAATGTAACTGCTGGTCTGCTGGTAGTGTATTACGCAATTACCTTGCAGTTTAAATATGGAAAAACTGTCAAAAAATCTAAAAATCATGTGACGTGTACTTACTTTAGGTATAAAGGTTAAGTGAACTTAAATAAAACTTAAACGAGAATTGATCAAGGTGGATCAAGTCCACGGATAAAAGACATCTGACTGGTAAAATTAGCCTTTTGAAATATAACAACACAAAGCAGTTGAATTGAGTTTAACGTTTTTTATTCAAATGCTTTCGATAATTATTTTAGTTTTAAAACAAAACCCAATTAAAAGAATAAATCTACAAATAAATCTGATGACGCACAACAAATGAAGAGCAAACAGATTATTAAATAAAATTTATAACGATCAAAACAGCATTCAAATATTTTTATTACAACAAAAACTTATTACTTTCCCGACTTCCCGGTAGCAATTTCCCCAGATTGCAACATTTAAGTCCACACCCGCTATACATGGCCTCAAAACCAATTTACATTTACTGCTACAAAACTTCCAATCAATCTAAAAGGAGCTCTATTGCTTCCACGATAATATGAGATGGACGGAATTTGTGAAAAGTTGTGCGAAACTATAAAGTGGTAGTGAACAGGCCTTGTCGTGTAATCTACTGCTCTGATTATATCAATTACTTCTTTATTGAAGGTGATTTGGCAGCGATTCTACTGCAGATTGCATTGTATCGAAGATCTTAATTGTATTATTTTGTAGATACAGAACAAATAGAAAGATTTATTGGACTTCTAACACACCGCTTGGTTGCAAGGTTGCAACATCCCAAAATGAGATTCTGTTCAAAGAGATCGTAAGAATTTTGATAAATACGAGAAGATTATTCTTTTAATTAAGTTTTCAATCTTGCTTAACCGCCTTTCACGGTTTGTTATGCTTACAGTAATAAGCATTAATGTGTTAGTAATAACAGTTCCGTGCCCTTTTGTTAGTGTGTTAGTCAGCTAACTTTCCCCGTATATAACAGTGCTCATCCATTGAGTCAACGAGCAAATCAATATGAAAATTATCATTTTTTTGAGCAGTGCTAGCTTATTGGTATCGACCGCGAGCGCGACTTATAAGTTATAGGTCGTAAGTTTAAACCCCGATCAGGCGCTTTACTTTGTGTAAATTATTTCATCACCACTGCTCTCAAAAACGGAGATCCTAGATCCAAAACTTCGAAGACATGTGACATGTACCGACCCGCACTTGACCCGCGTAGTAGATTACGGTCCAGTCCCTCATATCTTGAGGAAACCTGGACTTTTAAGTCTGAAATCGCCAACCCGCATTGAGCAAGCGTGGTGATTACGATCAATCATTCTCTGTACGAGAGGAGACCTGTGCCCAGCAGTGGGACGATAAAAAGGTTGATGATAATGATGAAAGTACGTCTTTTGACCACAAGTTAAGTCCACTCGATCATCATCTCCCCAGCCTTTTCCCATCTATGTTGGGGTCAGCATCCAGTCTAACAGGATCCAGCTGAGTACCAGTATTTTACATGGAGCGACTGCATATCTAACCACCACAACCCAATAACTGGGTTTTATGAAATCCCTGACAAAGACTACTTATCAGACTTTCGGGTTTCTGATGTCCACTACATCTATATGACTATCAATAATAATATGTGTACAAGTAAGTTTCCGCCATTTCTTGAAAACGCAGACGAGCATTATGATGTAGGAGATTAATTTTGTCATATCTGGAGTATTAATGGGTGCGTTTTTCCTCTTTCTTCTATCTTCCTCCAATAATGCTTCCAATTCCGTGTCTTCGTACGATTTCGGTCTTCCACTACCTTCTTTGTCTTGACAGTTTCTAAACTTTTGCAACCACTCACAACAAATTCTCTCGCTTAAAGCAGCTTCATCAAAAGCTTCTTCAAGCAATCGATGGGCCTTAGCAGCAGATTTCTTCAAATTATAGAAGTAACAAAAGTTCCCGCAAGTGACGCTTATTCGGCACAAAATTTGTCATTTTTGCAATATAAAAATAAATTTTTGGTACTGATACAGAGTCACTAATACTCTAAGTATATATTTTTACCAGATGTCAGAACTTACGATATCACATTTTACTTCTGACAATTTCAACGTATCCTCTCAGTGAAGACATCATTTGTTAAACGGCTAAACTATCAATAAAGTCCAAATACGAACATGTGCTTTCAATACGTAGCAAAAAACAACATGTTTTTACAATAATTCCTAAAACCGTGGTAGATAAGCTGGTAGGTATATTCCACAATATCTGTTAGTAATAATACAGACATACAGAGTTCCATAGAGCGGAGACTTCCATATGTTTCCGATTGTTTTTTGCCCCTTGTCTAGGCAAGCTAGCTGATGACAAACTTATTATATTTAGCAAACCGATCAAGGTTTAATTCACGCGACAACCACGCCAAAATAAATGGAGCAGCGAACATCCTCTAATTACGGTCCACAATGAATTTCATTAGGAAAGGGACAAAAAATAAATATTCGATAAACAAATTAGATGCGTCAAAAATATGCCTACTAAAAATACTTCAATAAACCGACAGGCGCTGACTAATTTAAATGGACTTAACATAACTTCGGCTGCCGTGTAAGTGTTGCCGCCAAGCGATTCGTCGTGTCCCGGCATGATGTCTGGTGAAGCCGTACGGAGGATGGGTGTTTGCAGTTGTGTTGCGTAGTGTGCCGTGTACGATGCGCCATATTTTGTTGTGTCGGGAGTTTGGTCGTGGAGGTCCTCCAGATCAATCACCCTGTGGCGCAGCATTGTTGGTCGTATTCTTGGGTTTAACACTGCATCACCACGCTTAATTGCCGTTTTCCTTCCTTTTCACTCAGTTTTTTTAAAGTGAATAGGCTCTTAATAAACTAGCGCGCTTTATCATCAACGATTGCATCATTAGTTACCATCAGGCGGGATTGCGGTTAAGTACTAGTTTAAATTATTAAAAAAAATATTGAACAAAATAGATGCGTCAAAAATATGCCTACTAAAATAGGTACGTCAATTACCGTCAGGCGCTGACTAAATTGAAAGGATTCAAATTTAGACTGATATACAACGTGTAACATAAAGGGTATATACATAACAAAGGCATGTCATCTTTACATGATATGAAACGATATTGGAAGGGTTTTTTAATCCTATCTCTTTATGTTAGGAAATTATGAGGAAAAACACCGCCTGTGATAGGCTACTATCATACTAGTCGCACAGAGATATTGAAGATATTTATCGGATTTTGGCAAGTAATTTGACGGGTAACGAGTAGTTATTAACGTATGTAGTGTGCTACCACGTTTGTTATGATTTGATTTTAAACACACGAAACCGAAAATTGGTACCTATTTTTTGAGTATTTTATTTTGAGTTGAAACCCTTTCGATATCGTTTGATATCATCTAAAGATGTCATGCCCTTGGTATGTATATACCCTTTTTGTTACACGTTGTATAACTGATGTCTTGTGTCCGCTTCTTAATAAAATGGAAAGAAAGAGATGGACTAAAGTTAAATTTACTTTAGTTTGTAAACAATGGAATTTTCGCCAATGTCAATTTTGCCTAATACCCAGTATTGGGGCCACTTGGAGGTTAAAATATTTTGCAAGCGCAGAGAAAACTGCTCCTCAGTCTAATGTCTAAAAATATCGACTCCATTTTGTTGTTAAACGCAAGAACTAAAAGTAAAAACGCAACTCTAAACTGGGCTATCTGACAGAAGCAAAGTTCTATCTCAAAATTCGAATCGTATGGCGCCATCTTTAAGGTATAAATCAGTCATCAGATGCGTTTGCGATTGGTATATGAGCATAATCGGCCATCTTGGAGTGGGTAGAACAATACATGGTCAATGGTGTCAGTGTCTCGGTTTCGCTGTTTAGCTTATTTTCTTTTGTTTTCGGGAGCTAAGAATGTTTTACGAGCTGGATGCAAGAATTTTTGATGTCATGTGTGATTTTGAAAAGGTGTGTTGTGCGTTAAAAATGAATAGAATCTGACAATGATCTTGGACTCGGCTTATGCCTGTGGAAATCTTTTGTCTCTTCAAGTATCTTAGCACTAGTGAAACTACATAAACGTGGATTATCTTAACACTATAATATAGCAAAAAAGAATTTCAATTATTAAATTAGTTTCACGATTTTTATAGGATCATCGACCACAGTCAGAGTATTCAAAATCAAAGTTTGTATTTCAGACCAGTAGATTTAAATAGTGCTAATGTGAAGTACAATGTAGGATAGAATAAAAAATATAGTTTAAAAAACTAAAAAAAACATGCTTTTATAAAATATCAAACTAAAAAGTAAAAAATAATTTAAAAAAAAAGCGTGAGGCGCTTTGTGCCATAATTTTTGTATATTAAGTGCCTCACGCTTTTTTTAAAATTATATTTTGTTTTTAGTTTGATAGTTTTTAAAAGCATGTCTTTTTAGTTTTTAAACTATATTTATTTCAACTTTTTAGTTCGACATTCTTTAAAAAAAAAAGACGAACGAACGAACGTATTGAAAACGGTGGGACATTTTACATTAATGAGCCGCTCACTCGTAGTCCAAAGAGTTAGAGACGGACAAACAAACAAACAAGCAAGCAAGTGAAGCTAATAAAAAGCATGTAAAAAAGAAATTAGTTTGACGATTTTTTATAGGATCATCGACCACAGTTAGTGTATTCAAAATCAAAGTTTGTATCTCAGACCAGTAGATCTAAATAGTGCTAATATGAAGTACAATGTAGGATACAATAAAAAAGATATCGATACCTATCGCAACTGCGGAGTTTTGCTAACCAATTTAAATGACCAACAATTATTTATTAGGCTTACACTTGCTTAAAAATACAAGGAATAGCATGCAGTTACAAACAGCTGCAGCAACAGCAACAAACAAACTCTTCAGTTTTATATATTAGTACAGATTAACAGCGGGTCCCAAACTAGGCACAGCCTGTATCTTGGTGACCCTATATGCCATATGCTTGTGATGAAGACTCTCGACGTTGACCGGTTACATTTGTTGTGTAACGACAAGAAAAGACTATCGAGGGAGACAGTATTTATTAACAGAAATTAAAAAGACAAGATGGAAGTATGAAAATGAATAATGTAGGTCGATGAATGAATTGTGGGTGATGGTGAGGGGCGGCCCCTGGTGGACCGGCGGCAGTTACGGAGGAGCGGCCCTGGTGGACCGGCGACAGCAACGGACGAGCGGCCCTGGTGGACCGGCGACAGCAACGGACGAGCGGCCCTGGTGGACCGGCGACAGCAACGGACGAGCGGCCCTGGTGGACCGGCGGCAGCTACAGAGGAGCGGCCCTGGTGGACCGGCGGCAGCTACGGAGGAGCGGCCCCGGTGGACCGGCGGCAGCAACGGAAGAACGGCCCTGGTGGACCGGCGGCAGCAACGGAAGAACGGCCCTGGTGGACCGGCGGCAGCAACGGAAGAACGGCCCTGGTGGACCGGCGGCAGCTACAGAAGAACGGCCCTGGTGGACCGGCGGCAGCTACAGTGGAGCGGCCCTGATGGACCGGCGGCAGCTACGGAAGTGGGACTGCCCCGGCGTCACCAGGCCGGCAGCAGTCGAGGGCTCCGGCGGCAAAGGGCCAGGCAGCTCCAGGCGCACCAGTTATATTGTGACTGGCACAGCAGGAAATACCCTAGAAGGGCTCTCGAGGCAGCGTTTACTGGAGACCTAGTTTTAAGAGGCTTGTTTGGAAGCCAGAGCTCGACTGACCACTGCTCTGCGATGATTCCTAAAGAAACCTCGCAGAACGGTTGGAGGTCGAAATTTAAAATATTCGAAAATATGGACGAGGAACGTTAAATAATTTTACCATAAAAGAGTTCGAATAACAATTATGAAATAAAAATAGCAGACCAACAAGAATTTTGATGAGAAGGTTGTCATAGATACATCATCAACAATGTTGTCAAAAAATGTCAAAATAATGAAAATGTTCTGTAACAATGTAAATATAAATGGTATTAAATTAAAAAGTGCAGTGTTTGATAGGAAAAAGTGATACAGTCCTGCATAGGTACGGCTTCCTACGCTAAGGGGTCAATAAGTCGCCGAAACTTAGGCGTAAAGTTGAGGACTGAGTCTGTAAACAGAAAAATGAGTCCTGGTGTAGTGGAATATGATCAAAACAGAGCCTCATAATAATGGAAAGCATATTATGGACCGTGGAAATGAATGATACATATATAAGTATGAATATGAGTATAAATAATAAGTGTAAGTATATCTGAATATATACATAACATTACACATTTTCAGTTCAGTAGATCATTCTACTGATGCATAAGTGGCTTCAATTCAAGTTTAACTGATGAACAAAGCTGCAACAGGATGAGTGCTCTAAATCACTTTGTCAATTACTGTTATAGCTTCTATAAAACCTGCTTATTCTCAGATCAGATTATACTGACAAAAATGTTATATGATATAAATGTTGTTGTGTCGGGAGTATGGTCGTGGAGGGTTTTCAGATCAATCTCCCTCTGGCGCAGCATGACTGCTTTCCATCAGGCGGGGTTGCAGTCAAGCACTAGTTTATAATTATTAATAAATGTAGTTTATAAAAGTAAAAAATACATGCTTTTAAAGAATATCAAACTAAAAAGTTAAAAATAATTAACAAAAAAAGCGTGAGGCGCTTGGTGCCATAATTTTTGTATATTAAGCGCCTCACGCTTTTTTTAAAATAATTTTTAACTTTTTAGTTTGATATTCTTTAAAAGCATGTTTTTTTTAGTTTTTTAATCTATATTTATTTTCAACTTTTTAGTTAGATAACCCTTTTTTTTAAAAAAAAAACGAAGGAACGAACGTATTGAAAACGGTGGGACATTTTACTGTAATGAGCCGCTCACTCGTAGTCCAAAGAGTTAGAGTCGGACAAACAAACAAACAAGCAAGCAAGCAAGCAAACAAACAAGCAAGCAAGCAAACATACAAGTGAAGCTAATAAAAAGCATGTAAAAAAAAAGACTTTATACTAAAAGCATTTTAGATTTACTGAAAAATTCCTAACTAACTTTCTAAACCGGACTTGGGTTATCCAGCTCCGCATCAACCTTGGATCCAATCAGCATCACAAAACCCATCTACCTCTCTTGCATAAGTTCAAGCAAGCGTACCATTATTCATGGTTAATATTGTTATTAATTAACGAGTTACGTCATGTTAGGTTAAATAAACCGTTAATTTTAAGGTATTTAAACCCGTTTAAGTTCCCACACGGGTCGAGAAAAGTTAATAATGTGGTCAACAGGGAAATTCTATTAATATTCTCGTGTTTTGGTTATAGGCCCGGCTGGGTTAACACATTAAGTCATGATTAAGGGTGTTGATTCGTTTAATGAGTGTGATTTAAATGCGGTAATGTCTTAAAGTAACGCTGCAAAAAATATGAACTTTGCAAAGAATTCTTACTTGTTTTGGCCATGAAAAGTGAAAAGTAACCCAACAAGCGTTGCTTCTTCGATTTTTCTCATTTTGCCTATTACTTTTTTTTTGCGATATATACTACTTAGTGCTTCACAGCAATTCCGCCTGATGAAAAGCATTGATGCATTCGTTGATGGTAAAGTGCAGTAGTTTATTAGGAACCTATTCACACTCAAATTGTAATCAGACGGTAAGTCCGCCGCAGGCAAAATGTTGCAGTCTTTCAATGTACGCAGTATAAATAAAAGACGACACGAAACGCTTCGTCCGGATCGTAGTGGTGTTAACAGCTTAACGGACTCACCATCCATCTGACGGGTTGACCGAAGCTGGAATGGAGATGGCGAAATCAAGTCTCTCCAAAATGAATCCTATAGAATACCGACAGGTTGGCTACTCTATGCCTGTGATCTGGACTTTGGGGATCGTTTTTAAGCAAATCTGTGTCGCTAATTAGCCTTTCGCACGCCTCTCCACTGAATCCAAAGTTGCCATGCGTGTGGATATCCTGTTGTGCCCTATCTGATAACTGGCTACATTTAAAATAAAATGTACAGCAAATCATAGTTCTTAATGTAGTTGTGGCAATGGGCTGGCCATATTTACCGTAGAACAAATATCCGTTGGTGTAGACAGTGGTATGTTCTTAATATTGGAGACTACAAGTTAGCAAATGTAAGAACAGTAAGGGTGTTAGGGAATGAGGTCTCTGCAGAATGGATGGTAGGAGCTGGTACAGAGTTGTTGAGAATCGATCTGGATGACGTGCAATTTGAGAGGCGTATGTTTAGCAGTGGATTGCTATATCCTGATGATAATGGCAAAATCAAAAGTCATTTATTCAGTCCTGTCGACCTCCGTGGCGCAGCGGTCAACACGCCTGCCTGCGACGCGGAGGCCCCGGGTTCGATCCCCGGCCAGGTCATGATGGAAAACGATCTTTTCCTGATTGACCTGGGTCTTGGATGTTTATCTGTATATGTATTTATTATAAATATAGTATCGTTGAGTTAGTATCCCATAACACAAGTCTCGAACTTACTTTGGGGCTAGCTCAATCTGTGTGATTTGTCGGTATTTATTCACAATAGGTCTAGAACCATCACTTTTCTAAAATCAAAATTACAAAAAAAAAACAATACCCAAAACGTCCACCCTTCACCATTTTCTACTGCTTTCGCTGGAAAAGAAGAAGTGGCGCATGAAAATTCCAGCGAAACTAAACTTGGTAGTAAGTTCTTGTAAACTTAATTCTAAAATGACCCTAAACTTATTTATTATTAGCTGGGCTATCATATATATATATATTCAAATCGGACCAGTACTTCCTGAGATTAGCGCGTTCAAACAAACAAACATACAAACAATCTCTTCAGCTTTACATATTAGTATAGATTCCACAGTTCATATTGCATTGTACATTAATCCCTAATTTAACCCAATTACGTACTGTCACCCCGTTTTTTCTAAAATCCTTTTCGCACCAAAGAGTTCGAGCCGAAAAAGGTCTCAAAATTACCATACAGGACTTTTACAAACTGACAGCGGTATCATTACGCTACTAACAAACAGGGGTTGTCCGAAAACGTGATTCTCGTTATAAACGTTGAAACTTGTCGCGTTGGTGACAGAAGGTACAAAGTAACAAACTGGACGGTTGTTTTTACAGAGGTTTGTTCCACTTGCGACTTTTATTAAGAAAAAAAAAAAATCCCGAAATATTTTCGAATAAACCGGTCTCAAAAATCTATCAAACATTATTACTATAAATTCTGAAAACGTAACTTAAGCAGTAACAGAGCCGACCAGCAGTGGTGATTACGCTCAATCCTTCTCTGTATGACAGGAGACCTGTGCCCAGCAGTGATCGTCCCGCTGCTTGTTTGAATTGATGATCATGATGTATTAATCAATGGGTGATTATAATTCAAGTGGTCTATATGCTTTAAGGCTAGATTGACTTGGCTCCTAATAAACTAGTGCGTCTTACCGTCAATGATTGCATCACCGCTGTCCACTTTTTTTTTTTTGGATTGCGCATGACTGCCGCAATCCAAAAAAATGTATTACGCAATTAGGGTATAGGACAGAGTTAAGAGGCCAAAAGAATATTCATATTTGGTAGAAGTTCAAAAATAAAATGAGAGACGTAATACGTAATGTTTCATGTTCAGTTGTTTCCAATCACACACGTGTCTAATAAATTAGACTATTTATTATAATGTCAACACCATAGAATCAATATATAACTATATAATTACCCTAACAATGCAATTAATAACAAAGATAATAAGAATAAAGACAGTAAAATATTGCCTACCATTCTCTGACCAATGACTCATACCTTTTTTAAAACTTATTAAGCTAACAAAATATTTCTAATGCCTACTTTATCTCTACATAATGATTCGGATAGTTCTTTGTTACCGGTCAAATTATTACTTTAGGCGACTGTGTCTTTCCCATGGGGACAACTAAGACTTCTAGAATAGGGTATTTGACTAAAAAAAAACTAATTAGTCCGTCAGTCAGATTTCCAAAAAATACTAGACACGTATTTTTCTTTTTTCATATAAACAAAAAATGAAGACGACACAGCGCGTTGAAAACTCGTGTGACGTCACTGCACGCTACACTTTTTAGCGGCTAGTGACGTCACCACTCCTGATCTTTGATGCCTTTTACATTTGTCAATTTTTATTGATTTGATAAAACAAAATATACGTATCCAATATTTTTCTATAATCTGAATGACGGACTAAATAGAATATTTTTTTTACCCAGAAAACATCCCTATTGTGGCATGGTATAAATAAAGCAACGAACAGGAATAATAAAAAAATCTGTGATACAACACTGGTAAAAATAAATTAAGTGCCGTTCTCAGGACGAAAATGGCAAAGATTTTCGCGCGACTAAACGACGCATCCATATACATGCGAAGTGCGCCCGCGTCGGTGAAGACAGTAAGATTGATCGCGCTCTTTTAATATAGCAATTTACACCTGTTATGCTCTTACAGCTTCCTTATACAACATCTTCATCATCCAAACGATTACCGTTGGTGTGAGAAAAAATCCAATTTGTGATTTGAATTTTAAATTCAAGTAAATTATTTGCTGGGAACATTATTCTTCCATGTATGTACGAAAACGTTGTAAATCTTTCCGATATGCATATCTGCTTGAATTACCAACAACCTTTTGATGTTGTTTGATTTATCTTGATTCAAAACTGCATATTCTAATTTATTTCAAAATTGCTTGTTGATTTTATGTGGCGTTAAGGTAAGGTGTGAACGATCGGCGATTATTCAGTCTCTTTTATAATTTACTAGCTTTCCGCCCGCGGCTTCGCCCGCGTGGTATTCGGTTATAACGCGCTTTTTAGATTTCCCGCAGGAATATAATTTTTTTCCGGAATAAAAAGTACCCTATTATTTAATTCGGTCTTCTATGTTTAAGTCTGCAAAATTTCAAAGCAATCGATTTAGTAGTTATGGCGTGAAAGCGGAACAAACAAACAAACAAACTCACTTTCCCATTTATAATAGTAAGGATAATTGAGAATTAAACTTTTACTTTCTTTGAACGTCTACCTTTTTGGTGGATATGTGAACGTATTTGCTGTAATATATTGTATGGTCACGACTTCTCTTCTTCTTCTTCTCAGCCTATAGAGGTCCACTGCTGGACAAAGGCCTCCTCCAAGGCTTTCCACGATGAAAGGTCTTGTGCTGCCCGCATCTATCGGCTTCCCGTGACCTTCAACCAGGTTATCGATCCACCTTGTTGGGACCCTCCCTACGCTGCGTCTTCCGGTACGTGGCCGCCACTCCAGAACCTTACTGGTCGTGACTTACGAGTAGCATATTTAGCATATATATTATTATGGACGCCCACGTGATAAGTTATGCACTCATTGAGGAGACCTGTCAGAACAGTAAGAACATTACACGGCTGCCTATGCCATGGTTAACCTCTTTTCTCTCATCCAAAGATTATGTCATCTTCTTCTTCTTCAGCATAATAGAGGTTCACTGCTGGACAGAGGCCTCCCCCAAGGTTTTCATTCCAGTAGGGGGTTTGCCGTAATCCCCACACTTGGCATGATTATATAAATATTATCTATCGCGAAAACCTTCAAATCCGTCAGAACTAAGTTACAATTCAAAAGCCAAGTAACGAACAAGTCTAACTACCTAACTGCATTCCACAAATTTTTACTAGAAATCGAAATTTAATCGAATAATCGTTGTATTTCAATTGGATTGGTTAATAGGCAACTGCCTCCGGCCATTGGACATCTTTATTTCGGTTCAGTACCGAGTTCAATCGATATAGTAATCGCTTTTGACGTTTAAATGGTAAAGATTACTTTAAGTGACGAAATTGAGTTAAGTAGTGAAGAGTTGATGGGTAAAGAAGATTTTCTAGAGACCGAACAGATTTCGATTGAGATTGGAATTGCTTGTTTAAGAGATCTGATAAATGAATTAGATGTAGTGGTGGTGTGAGGCAATAAACTGATGATAATAATCAAAGCTTTTACACTCAGGCAAACTGCAATTAATTATAATCTGTTAAGTAGGCATCGTAAAAATTCCCTTATTACCTAGTCATGATCTTATAGACGGTAATCTATAAACAATACCACGAGCTTCAGAAGATCCAAATATTGGCTACAGAGCTGGAAATTTTGAAATTATAAACCTAGCAGATTTGATAGCTGATGCTTACATTCCGAAAGCAGCATATTATTATTTTCAAATAGCTCATAAATATCTTGCAATAGCCATAACCCAAACAGTTACAGCAGCGACGCATACTTCCGTACATCTAATGGGTTTAAATCATTGCTAATACCCATCAAAACACCGTTATTTTTTACACTGATATCATGTTTCACTAAAACGCAATCGTTTTTCAATCTCATTAGGTGCTTATGAAGGCCGTATGATAGCAGGTATTTATTTTAATTAATTATTGGCCGTCATGACATTGAGAATGTCATGTATCAAATGGCCACGAATTTTGTCAAAGAGTAGGTGAGACAGATGGTTTGGTTACAAGTTATTAATTGTTGATTGTAGAAATTGAAGCAGATTTAAACCATGACTTTCTGCAGCACAAGCCAACTGAACTGGCAGTGAGCTGGTCATATTTGTCGAAGGATGACCGCGGAAGATGGCTGCAGTAGGATTGGTTGATTGATTGATGAATGACTTCATTAAATTACCGGATTTCCTGGGAAATAAGAAAAACTTTTTGATCCTAAAATTATTGAACAATACATGCTACCAAAGTGGCATATGTTGAAATAACAAGAAACTGAGATAACAAAGTTCAGTAAACTTAGCGCCACATACAATTTCACAACCGACGTGGTACAGGAGAAGGCGAATATTAATATGCACCATTGTAGCCCCAACTTAAGACATATTAAAGTGGGGGAACTGAATAGGGAAGCTAGATTGCAACGCGGGGCTGGTATTGTACCATGCGAGCCAGAAATATACCTGGGTGAGACAACTACAATGACTTTCTAAAGCAAACACGATTTGAACTCGTATAATAGATGTTGTCAACCTGAATAAATTTTGAACAGAATTGTTACTACAGGTTTGAGTAATTAATACTGTGTGGTCTACAGCTAATTGTGGACCACACTTGCTGTAGTTGTATAAGGTGCGTTAGGTAATAAGCCGGATGAATGAATAACAGCAACTTACGTTTTGATAACAACAACATTTTATTATGTTCTCATTTGTGATCAAGGTCTTTCAAATAACGGCCGATGATGTTACTGATTTAATGATAAAGCTCCTGCTATTAACATAACAGGTTGTTTTACTCAAAAAATAAATATGTAAAGTTATAACCAATCTGTCAGTGGTTTCATATTTGAAAACTTGTATAATGTTAGCAATTTCTAATGTGATTACGTCACTAACATTTCAAACATTGTGGATGGCGCTTTTAATATCAATGTAGGACAATTTTTGTATGCTATCTACAGATTTTAGTCACGACGCAATTATTTGTCTAAGTGCACTATCGAATGTTTAATAGCTCTGCCACATTTATCTCGTCTTCTAAATGCACCAGAATTAGAATAGCGTTTGCGTTAATTTTACACAAAATCGGTGTCAGCTAGTTCCGTATATCGAGGAATAGAATATTTGCAATTTATTGATTTTAGAAAATTTTTTTTCAGAAAATTATAATTTTGACTTTTGTAGCTAAAAATAGATGATTTTGGTCTGTTAATCGATTACTAAAATTAAGAAATATTACCAATAAATCTACGTATTTCATGTATTCTTGAAGCAAGAAAATTGAAAATTGATGTAGCTATGCTTGAATGGGACTTTATCCAGCAATGGCCACGATTTCTTTCGGCTGAAAATATCTAAACTCTAAACCTAATGCCACTAATAACTGCATAACATATAGCTTGTTAGACTTAAGAGACGCAGCGGAAAGACGCAGCTGGCAATGATTTCGCCCAAACCACATTATTGATATTTTGTTAGCCCGTTTCTAAACGGTTTTCACAGAAGACGACTAAGACACGGTTTTAAACGCATGTTTAAATGCGTAACATTAGTGCCTGCAGTGTAGTTACTGTCAGTCATAATTTAGATTACGTATCAAATTCCGAACACACATTTAGATTATAAATGTCGTAAGTCATTTTTTCCGAACGCCTCTTGCAGACCGGCTTTGATAAAATGTTTTTTTATTGTTTTATAGATGATTTATTTGGCATGCTCATTAAATAATGTTCCTATTTAAGACCATTCGGATCATTTTAGCTATAGAGTCAAAGTGATCCAAATTATCCTTCAATTTCGTTTGTAAATTGTTTTAATTAAGGATTATATGTATACAGTTTATTGCTCCAACGAATTGAATCATACACAAAATCAAATCGTTTATTTCAAATAGTCAAATAAATACAGCTTTGAATGCCAAAATTTACATTAAATGCAAATCAATTCTTTTCGCTCCGTCCAAAAGATAGTTGAGACTTGGATGACTTCAGAAGACCTAAATGTAATATTGCAATAAAGTACGCAGTTTTATGTTTCCAAAATCGTCCCAATTCCATTATCCAAATCTAAGTCGAATCCAAATTCTTAAGCCAAAAGACGGAGATAAATGTCAAGCGTTTAGTCTTGTAGTCGTGACAAGACAACGCGTTTTGGATACAAAATTCGAAATATTTGAAATAACTGTTTTCCACTAATCTTTTCACATTTAGATTTCTCTTCCTCACACACACATACAACCATTAGAAACTAAACACGTATCAAAAAAGTGAGAGTAATTTAATTTTATCGCTAATAAATATCCAGATACGCAAATAAATTAGTGTCACATTTGATATGATTTGCTTGTAATTGATTATTCTTATATTTTTGCGGTAGGTTATCGTCTTATCTATAGTAATACATTGCACGCGAGTTGAACGAATCTGTTTAAATGGCGTAACTGTTACAATATTGTTGCTAACGACGTATGTGTCATCAGATTCATATAATTTATTATTGAGTTCTGTCCTGTATCGTCTGTTGTGTGGAACGCCCCCCAGCTAGATGGACAGACGACCTTAAGAAGGCTGAGTTGGATTGCGGAAGGCAAAGGTCAGGGTGTTGTGATGCAGTCTGGGAGAGGCATTTGTCCAACACGACCTCCGTGGCGCAGCGGTCAACACGCCTGTCTGCGACGTGGAGACCCCGGGTTCGATCCCCGGCCAGGCCATGATGGAAAACGATCTTTTCTTTGCTAATTGGCCTGGGTTTTGGATGTTTATCTATATATGTATCTATTATAAATATAGTATCGTTGAGTTAATATCCCATAACACAAGTCTCGAACTTACATTGGGGCTAGCTCAATCTGTGTAATTTGTCCGTGTATATTTATAATTATATTCTTTACTAGCTACGCCACGCGGTTTCACCCGCGTTTTTTTTAAATTGCCCCGCTCCTATTGGCTGCAGCGTGATGTTATATAGCCTAAAGCCTTCCTTTATTAATGGGCTATCCAACGCAAATAGAATTTTTCACATCGGACCATTAGTTGCTAAGATTAGCGCGTTCAAACAAACTCTTCAGCTTTATATGTATATTAGTATAGATTAGCAGTGAACCGCAATAAGCTGAATTGATAGATTTTTTGAGCTCTCTTATAATATTTATTTTCATGATGCGTTTTATAGTTCTTTTGCAACCATGGCAAATGGGGGTTTCTTAATTTTGCTAGTCCTAACTTAACCAATACAACGATTGACTACATAAAACGACCCCCACAAAGCCAGAAAAAGGCGCAGATGATGATGGCTGAAGGAAAATTCAGAATAAACCTACACTCTCTTCTTCTTCTCCTTCTCCAGCCTATATATATAATTCCACTGCTAGACAAAGGCCTCCCCGAAGGCTTTCATTACATTAAAAGGGTTTGCCATAATCCCCACGCATGGCAGGTGGGTTGGGGATCGCAGTAATTTGTTATTCCACAGGAGAAGCGCTACTGCCCGCTTCCCTAGTGAGAGTTCCATGTACACTCTCACTTTAACTAATTTACTCGAATCTTAATCTTTTTTCAAGCAAACTATCTAAAAATGAGGCGAAAACCTTCAAGCTCGCCGCCCGGTCCCCCCACCAGGACCAGGCCCGAGTCGACGGCGCGTTGTGTTTCACGCGCGCCTCAATGTGATGTCAGCACATTGTGACGGGGTCCACGAAGACCGATACCTCCTGGGCGAGGGTTGCGGGTTGGTTAAACGAGAAACCGTGGGCCTGGCCGTCGCACAGGCATTTGAAGAAACACGGGTGGGTTTTAGTCAGTAAAAATCTGACACGCCCTTCCGCTCTGCCCAGAGCGGGAGAAGCCAATTGCTGATTTTCCGATCCCAACAAACAAAAAAAAAGGCGAATACCTTCGTCCGGATCGTAGTGGTGTCAACTACATAAGGGTGGATACTGGCCGTACGATGGCTAAAGACGACCTAGTAAAATAGATTATTGGTTCAGTTGTAGGATAACTAGTTATTTACCAATGATAGCTTTTCGGTCGCGATACAACGTACACTAGGCTTGACATTCCAAACGTTCTATAAGTACCTTAGTACGATCTCCCGCTTATTAACACAGGTGCGACTGCAGCTAATTTTATTACGTATCCAGACATGGGTGCTTATTCAAGTTTACATAGTTTTAAGCTTTAGTTGGTGGACACTGAAGGACTGCGAAGAAGCTGTCATAGAGAGTAATCGTTGTAAAAATAACTGACAAGGAGAATGCTATATTTTAAAATTCGAAACCAGAATACATAAAACTTTTTTTAAAATATTTTTTTTAGTAACAACGTTTTGGTATAGAACCTTTTTATATCAATAAAATCATGAAAAAATATTTTTATTCAATAATGTTCTTTAGTGGTCTTCGCGCCGCTAATAAATATTGACGAAATCAATTCCCCACCTAAGGTAAAGTGTTTAAATGTTTCAAATTGATATTACTTCAAGTTAAACAAACTTCAGCTTTCTTTTAATGGCTTCTAAGTTGATTTTAGAGTGATAAGCACCCTTGTAAAAGTTATAAAAATGAGATGAGATGATGAGGGAGTTAAATTATTTATCCATAATATTTGCCATAAATTTAAGAAGAAAGAAGTTTAGCTAAACTTCGATATTTTCCGTGATGCGACTCCCGTCTGACCTCCACAACCCGAAGGCGATGTCGAAGCATTGCAGTTAGACCAATTGTTGGACTTTTGAGAGCTCCAACAACACATAACGACTACCATTAGATGTTCGTATGGCAACGGAGACCAACGGCTTAACGTGCTTTCCGAGGCACGACCAGACCAGTGCAAATATTCATATTCATGCAAACAAATATTTGGCCTGCGCGGGGATCGCACGCGCGCTTCCTTGCGCAACGGTCGCATTCGCTACCACTACGCTATGGAGGCTGTCATATACCTACACTATATCGTTTATACAAATTCATTATTAGCTAGCCACACGTATATAAGGAAATTGCATGATCGTTCTCATAAATAATAAGCATTAAGTGAAAGTTCCAGACGGTCTAGTCCCAATAATCTATAAAACTTATTAGCATAGGTGCAAAGTTTCAAAGAGTTATTATTCATAGTATATTTTATCAAAGTCGTGTGCTTTGATAAGAACTAGGCAAAAATGTGGCTTTCTATGAAGCTGATAAAGATTGGGAGAGTCAAATATGAAAACAAGGATTTATGTATCACTGTAACATACAGTTAGGGCATTATTTTGGGCGGGGCACATAGCACGTAGAGCCGAGGGCCGATGGGGCAGAAAGGATCTTGAATGGCGACCACGTACCGGCAAGTTCAGCATAGGACACCCACGGTATAGTTGGTCGAAAGACCTGACCAAAATCGGGGAAGCGCTGGATGCAGGCCGCGTCTAAACGTTCTTTTCGGAAATCCTTGGGGCCGGCCTATATCCTACAGTGGATCTCATACTGCTGAGATGATGATGAGCATTAAAACCCAAAATTATATTGTATAGTCAGCCTATAATAATTAGAAGAAAGAAGAACCAAAGTCACCGACATAGATCTGCGAGTCGCTAAACTTAAGTGGCAGTGGGCAGGGCACATTGCTCGTAGAAACGATGGCCGATGGGGCAGTTAGGTTCTGGACTGGCGGCCACGTACTGGAAGACGCAGCGTAGGGAGGCCCCCAACAAGGTGGACCGATGACCTGGTGAAGGTCGCGGGAAGCCGATGGATGCGGGCAGCACAAGACCGGTCTGCGTGGAAAGCCTTGGGGAGGAGGCCTTTATCCAGCAGTGGACATCTATAGGCTAAAGAAGAGAAGCCTATAATAAATGTTCTCACTGCTGCAACATAAGGATGCACGGGAATTGCATGACCTTAATTCCGCCAACACCGTTCTATTATGGGTAGGTCAACTCGTCGTAAGGCGAGTCCACCCCACTCATCCACCCTTACGATCTTGACAACTTTACACTACTACAATCCGGACGAAGCGTTTCGCCTCGTGTTTTATACCGCGTCCATCGAAAGACTGGAACAATTTGCTTGCGGCTTGACAGTTCAACAACATTCATTGCGTCATTTAAGTTGTTGAGACAAACACATTTTTCGAACATATGAAGCAATGGAATAGCAAAGTTTAATAGAATATTACGCAATTATTATTTATAATTGACTACATAAATAACTACGTAAATACAAAAATGATAATTGAAATTAGGTCAAATATGAAGATGAAGGTCACTCAAGAAATGCCGTCAATAATGAAATATAATCGCAACCTTCAAAAATGAATGTCGCATCTGCATCATTATTTAAATACACATAATCTTTGCGAGTTAATGAAACAAGTGCACAAACTGGTCCCAGCACCACTCCAGTTACAAAAACTGATGTAAAGCCAAATTGTGCAGAGAAAACATCGTGGTTAACCACAACTTTTGGTTTCTGGAACCTTTTGAGAATTTTTGATGGTAATAACTGTAAAAGCTTTAAAATACACGCTAATATGACCACTTTCTGCATGGAAGCAGAGTGATCCAAAGTACAATAAGCTTTTCATCATCGATCATTTAATAAATACATATATTATGTATATATGTCATTTTGACGTATTTACGACATAAATGCTCTCAAACTGTAATAATAATCGGCCTTTATTCAAAGTTTTCCCAACGATATTATTCTTCAATGTAAAAAAGCCTGTAATGTCTTTGAAATTGACAATACTGAAGAATTACACAGCAATAACAGCACAATGGAACTGTACAATGGAATAAACAATCCATTACCGTTAGGCGCTGTTCTGAATATCATCCACGACACAAGGACTGCAGGAATAAATAAGTGTGAGTATGTATATTACATACCTGCTGAAGGTCGCAGGAGACTGGTGAATGCGGGTAGCACAAGACCAGTCCTTGTGGAAAGCCTTGGGGGAGGGCGTTGACCAGCAGTGGATCTCTATAGGTTGAGAAGAAGAAGAAAAAGATGTCCATTATATTACACATAACACATGTAGTAATTTGAACCGGGTCCTCAAAGTCCTGGACTATCATTGTACGAGTCATCATCATCATCTCAGCGTTAATCCCAGTCGCTTCCGAAGCTTTTTCAGCTTTGGAGTTTGGGGTCCGCTTTACCAGTCTAACTGCTCATTTTGGATAAACTTCGATATTTTCCGTGAAGCGACTGCCGTTTGACCTCCACAACCCGAAGGCAATATCGAAGCATTGCAGTTAGACCAATTTTTGGACTTTTGAGGGCTCCAACTCGTAACGACTGCCTTGAGCTCTGTTCGTATGGCAACTGGGACCAACGGCTTAACGTGCTTTCCGAGGCACGACCAGACTAGTGCAAATATTCAGATTCATGCATAGAAATATTTGCACTGCATGGAGATCAAACCCGCGCCTCCTTGCGCAGCGGCCGCGTTCGCAACCGCTACGCCACGGAGGCTGTTGGAGACGCGCATTCATTCAAAATTGCTAATATTTGTAGATGTCTCAGATGAAGCTTCTTCTTCCACACAATTACAAAAAGACAAATGAGTTCTAGTTAATAAACCTTATCATCTAATTAACTGACCAATTACAAGCATTGCTAAGGTTATTGCCGCATCATACAAATATATAAAAGTCACGGAACATTCTTGACTAACTATGCTTATTAAAAGGGATGCTGAAACAAATTATGTCGTTACGACAAATAATAGAGATAGGGTTGACATCCAGGATATTTCCTAGTTTGAGGTCGTTCATGCGTCCTAGTCGCTTTTAGAAGGAGTCCAGGCAAAATCAGAACAATTAGAGTCACCGAAAAATAGAAGGCAGCTGAGATTTGAATGGTAGGATATATGTGTAGTGTTACACGAATGGCTAGAATAAGAAATGAATACATAAGATATAGAATCTAAGTGGCGCCGGTATCTGAAAAGTTATGTGGAAAATCATTCTCATGTTTCGGGCGTTTGATACGACGAACTAAAAAAACGTCTTTTTCTTTCATTTTGATTTCTAAAAAAGCAATATGGTTTTTAAGAATCCAAGAGTAATGCGACTGGCATACACAGTCGTGTAAAAGTCCCTATTGAATAAAGAGAAAAATATAAGAGTAGGGGATGACAAAATAAACGATGGATGGAATGTATGAATGGAGTCATGTTTAGGAAGAAGGTGACCAATGTGACAAATAATAGAATGAAAAAAAAAATACACATTGTGCCGGATGCCCCTGATGAAATAAGATAGAGGCGGGATAAAGATATTGACCTGAAGGGTAATTATCACGCCGTAGCAATGGGTTTCATTTTGACAGTTTAAAAACATTCATTGCGTTATTTACGTTGTTGAGTAAACACGTTTTTCAAATATACGGAGCAATGGAATAGCAATACGCTTCAAAATGATTCCAAATGATAGTAATAGTGGTATCGAATTTGCATATAATCTTGAGCAAAAATGAGCAAAAATGCAAGATTTTTTTATATTAGACAGTCTTCTGGATAGTAACCCTGATAATATAAATTAAATTGCGTAACTAACCATCGAGGTACACCAATTAGAAGTAAAAGATAGCCATCATTCACCTGCAGATTACCAGGAGGACCCGCGATACTTATCTTAGTTGAAAAATTATAAGCTACATCAGCAATTAACTTGTAAAACATGGAACTATTAGGAAGATATATTATTGCTTGAGTTGCTGTAAAGACTTCCTTATACTCGTACTTATTATTGCTAATATATGACTTTATCTGTGCTGTCCTTTGACCTTCAGAATTGTGAAGAAAAGTCTTCAAGCAAGACTGCAGTCTTTTTTTGTATTCTGAGACCCAATTAATACTTCGGCAACATTTATTGAACACTAGCTTTCCGTCCGCGGCTTCGCCCGGTTATATCGCGCTTTTTAAATTTCCCTCGGGAATATCAAATTTCTCAATAAAAGGTAGTCTATGTCCTTTCTCAGGGTCTAAAGATTGTCTGTGCCAAATTTCATCAAAATCGGTTGAGAGGTTTAAGCGGGAAAGCGTAACAGAAAGACAGACAGAGTTACTTTCGCATTTATAATATTAGTATGGAAATATGGATTAGTATGGATAAACACAAGCAGCCTATAAATTTCACACTCCTGGGAAACAAGCCTCCTCTCGGTGAGAGGGAGTGGGCCGTAATCTACCACGCGGTGTTAGTGCGGGTTGGTAGATGTCACCATTTCTTCGAAGTTTTGTTACTAGGACATGCTGGTTTCTGTACGATGTTTTCATTAACCGTTTTGAAAGCACTGGTAATGAAATAATTTACACAAAATAAAGCGCTTGATGGACTACGAACCCACGATCTACAACTTGTATGTCGCGGCTGATACCACTAGGCCACCCACAGAGGCCACCGCTGCTCTTTAACATTTATTTGCTTGAACCGAAAACTGTTTTTCTTTTATAAATTATAAACTAGCGCTTGACCGCAATCCCGCCTGATGGTAAGCAGTGACGCAATCGTTGATAGTAAAGCGCACTAGTTTATTAAGAGCCTATTCACTCTAGCCTTGAAGACACTCAAATTGTAGTCCGACGGAAACACCGCCGCTGGCAAATTGTTTCAGTCCCGCGATGTAGGTACGCGGTATACAGGAGGAGGCGAAACGCTTCGTCCGGATCGTAGTGGTGTTAACAACGTAAGTGTGGAAACTAGCCGTACGACGGGTCGTCCGATGGTGGAACAGAGACAAGGGAATTAAATCATGCAATTCCCTCGCACACTCCCCAAAATGCATCCTATAGAACACCGAAAGGCTGGCTACTCTACGCCTATGCTCTAGGCTTTGGAGACCATCTCGAGTTAAATCAGGGTCACCAATCAGCCTCTTCGCACGCCTCTCCACCGAATCCAGAGTGGTCAGGTGATACTTAGCAGCACCAGCCCAAATGTGGCTGCAGTACTCCACACACGAATGGACCAGTGCTTTGTACAACATTAGAAGCTGCCCAGGTGTGAAGTACTGCCGGACCTTTGCGATAACGCCAAGTTTCCTGGCAGCCACCTTGGCCTTGGGCTCAATGAACCGCCCAAAGTTAAGGTTCGAGGAAATTTCAACTCCCAAAAGCTGAAGGCGGTCGGTACACTCCAAGGACACATTTCGAAAAGTAGGAGCCAAGGTAAACGGGCTCCTTTTGGCGGTGAAAAGACACGCCTGTGTTTTGGCGGCATTGAATGCTACAAGATTGGCATTGCCCCAGTCGGAGACTGCCTGTAGTGCAACACTCGTTCGCTCAACTATGGCCTCTCTTTCGGACCCGATTGATTCCCTACTCGCCCGAGCGTCCGGCAGGTATCTCTCCACAACTGTGCTGTCATCTGCATAGCCATAAATACCGGGCATCAGCAGATCGTTAATATGCAGCAGGAATAGAGTTGCAATTGAAACTCGTTGTTGAATATCTCCTCTGATTTTGTGTTATCGGCGGTGAACGCTGCCGAAAACTTAAAGTAGACGGGACGCGATCATAGCAGTGTGCATGCTTTCGCTGACCGCCGCACACTTCCTTTCGAAATGGCAAGCTAGAGAGTCATGGTCACGATCTTTTAACCGTCACAAAAATTAGTTTTAAGTATTTAAAGTAGACCCCGAGGAGAATTAGGCCACAAAATTCAAAATTAATAAAGTTTGGGAGGCTGCCAGTGAATTGTGTCGACTCGCCTCCTTGTGCTCTGGTCTACGAACTCCGCATCATTATAAAGTTGTAGTTTCTATTGTAGTTTTCTATAGAAATTAGTGGATTGAATTTGACAGTATAAGTTTCTTATTTTATTTATACCACTTTATGGAACTTTGATGGTTAAGAAAAAATCGTGTTTAATTTACTTTATAATTTCTGCTTAAATTTGTCTGTTGAGAAAAATAAATGTCCTGAACAGATGGTAGGTTTAAAACATTAATTAGGTATATAATATTTTCCCGACCTTGAAAACCAAATTAGTGGAACCTCGCACAGAGATCGATAAATTATTCATGAGTTTAAAATATCGTTTTACAAATATTGTATGTGCATAATTATTAGCGTGATCTGTCTCATTTTGGACATCATCATGTCATCAAATTATATACCAATTTGATGTAACATTATATTTGCACATTTTTTATTATTTTAGTTTTGTTTATTATCAGTTTTGTCTTCAAGCATCGCAAGTAGTAGTATATACGTACGTAAATTCGACTGAAATGAATTTGTGTGTGGTGACACGGAATTTTGAAAAAAAAGGGGTTGTTTTTTACAGTGGATAAATTATTGATGATTAATTATTGTTGAGTGGTTATCATATGTATATTATATTTACCTCTTCATCATCATCATCCACCTTATTATCGTCCCACTGTTGGGCACAGGTCTCTACTCATACAGAGAAGGATTGAGCGTAATCACCAAGCTTGCTCAATGCGGGTTGGCGATTTCAGACTGAAAGTCCAGGTTTCCTCAAGATGTTTTCCTTCACCTTGTAGTCAGTCATTGGTGTCCAAGATATACTTAGAAAGTACATATAACTAAGAAAAGTTACATTGGTACTTGCCTGACCTGGAATCTAACGCTCATACTTGAGAGGCTGGTCTTTTAACCACTAGGCCACTGCAACTGTCATGTCTTAATCCATACTAATATTATAAATGCGAAAGTAACTCTGTCTGTCTGTCTGTCTGTGTGTGTGTCGGTCTGTCTGTCTGTCTGTCTGCCTGTCTGTTACGCTTTCCCGCTTAAACCTCTCAACCGATTTTGATGAAATTTGGCACAGACAATCTTTAGAACCTGAGAAAGAACATAGGTTACCTTTTATCCCGGAATAATTTGATGTTCCCGAGGGAAATCTAAAAAGCACGAAATAACCGAACTCCACGCGGGCGAAGCCGCGGGCGGAAAGCTAGTGATATATAAATCAACCTTAAGTCTTTCACCAATCCGTTGTTGCTTAAAACAACCACCATTTAACAGCCACTGAAATCTATGAACCCAATTGTTGTTTAGTATCCACACCGCTATCTCTGCTTAGACCGTTACCAGAACATTTGCACTAACAACTTGTTATATTATGACGGTTATGTAAAGTACATAAAGTACTACGGCTCCCGGTAGCAAGCTAACGAACGTCAGGATCGGGATGTTTCGGATACACTCGGAAACACTCGGCTGTGGTTCTACTGTGGGTGGTGTAAAGGCAGAGATAGACTGGCGATTAGATCACCGTTGACTGCCGGCGTCACGCCATTTAGTGTTATGGGTTCTGAACGGGAAAGCGTTGGTTGAAGCAGTGTTTATTTATTGTTAATATTTGTTCTCCACTAAAAGGAAGATTTATTTAGTTCCTAACATTATCTGTGTGGTTAATTTCTCAGCAGTTATTTTAGACACCAAATTATGTCTGGACTTTTAAACTGCGACCAACTTATGTAACTTGTGTGTGTGTGTGTGTGTGTGTGTGTGTGTGTGTGTGTGTGTGTGTGTGTGTGTGTGTGTGTGTGTGTGTGTGTGTGTGTGTGTGTGTGTGTGTGAGTCGGAGGTTTTTCTGAGTAAAATAGAAAAATAAACAAGAAATAAACTTAAATTTAGTTTAGTTTGTTAACAAAGGTCGACGCCAATGTCTTATGTTATGTTTTTTTTTTAGTATTATTAACTAGTGCTTGTCTATCCTTTTTTAAGCTTCACCATCATCATCTTTAGCCCGGCTTTACCTATTGCTAACCATAGTCTTCTTTTTTGTTGTACCTGTTCCCTCCCCCCACGCCTCTTCTCTAGCCTCATTCAGATTCTACCAGGTCTAAGTTCTTTTCCATTGTCATATAGTAATAATTATCTTTTCGCCAAAATAAAGGTTGTCTCAAAAAGATCGCTCTTAGCGATATGGCCGCCCATTATGTCACCCTTTGTAAAATCTTTATATTTATGTTACTGTAATCTGTAAGGTGTACATAATAAAGAGTATTCTATTATATTCTAATTCAGTTGCATTTTTAACTGTTTCGTAACATAACCTTTTCTAGTAATTATAATAGTAATTATTTGAATACAATGTTAAATAAACAATTAATTTACCTTAATGCTGAAATGCAGTGGAGAGACGTGCAAAGAGGCTGATTGGTGACCCTGATCTAACTCGAGTTGGTCTCCAAAGCCTAGAGCACAGGCGTAGAGTAGCCAGCCTTTCGGTGTTCTATAGGATGCATTTCGGGGAGTGTGCGAGGGAATTGCATGATTTAATTCCCCCATCTCCGTTCCACCAGCGGACGACCCGTCGTACGGCTGGTTTCCACCCTTACGTTGTTAACACCATTACGATCCGGACGAAGCGCTTCGCCTCCTCCTTTATACCGCGTACATCGAGGGACTGGAACAATTTGCCCGCGGCGGTGTTTCCGTCGGACTACAATTTGAGTGTCTTCAAGACTAGAGTGAATAGGCTCTTAATAAACTAGTGCGCTTTACCATCAACGATTGCGTCACTGCTTACCATCAGGCAGGATTGCGGTCAAGCGCTGGTTTATAATTTATAAAAAAAAAAAAAAAAAAAATGAAATATTTTTATTTCTAAGTTTTACAAACACAAGTTTATCTATGTTTAGAAATTAGGGCTTCACTGGTTTCGTCTATGTATCTCGCCGTTATATCAAATATTGATAAAATAAAATCGCTTATCGATAAGAGTAGATCGATCCATAGATTGTCCGAATGCTACTGAAACTAGTTTATCAGAATCATTAGATATACAGATAATAATTTAATAAGCACACATATCTGTGTCTTTCGTGAACCCTACCTTAACTTTTTTTGTGTAGATGGAAAATCATCAAAAGACCTGTCCCGCTCTGGGCGGAACAAAAGTCAGACTTTTACTGACTAGAACCCACCCGTGTTCCTTCACTTTTCTGTGCGCCATTGCCGCGGTTTCTTTTTCAACCAATCCGCAGCCCTGACAAGACCTTCAGTTACTGTTATTCAAACCATTATCAAAACAAAATAATCGTAGTATCTTCGATAAATACGACAAAATCGGATACTATCGCGAAACTGAAGCTCGCTCGTAAATCAGATCGGGCGCCAATTGGTGATATCTCGCTGATCAGCACCCGGCCTTATCAAACCCTGTAAGTTAAACCAGTCTGTCTAGCTACATCCCTTTGTCGGTCTGTCAGTGCGTCTATAAAGTATACTTTAGGTAAGTGTATTAGGAATATATTTAGCCGATTTGTACGCTCCAGGGTATAATGTGTTTGACATAACGAGTTGGACGGACAATGATGATTTATGTTATATATCCGTAATTGTGGTCTTGTTTTCTGTTGGTAAAGTGTAACATTGGTTTGGATTTATGTCTAGAGAGAGTAGTGGTTGGGTGTTTGGTAATCTTAAGTGGATGTAGACCATGTGCAGGCTTTCGTAGGTATCTATATACATAACAATTGGAGTAGAATATTTTATGTGAAAATGTTTCACGGTGGCAAGCAGTGTGCTGCAGGTGGTATTGAAGTATCAATAATATTAGCATTAGAAACTTGCCGAAAATGGACTCGACAGCCCATAGGATTTTTTTTTAAATAACACCTTCCTTCTTCCACCTTCCAAGTCCACGGTTTTCTTACTAAAATTTTATTATATCCGATGGCCCCGGTGACATATCTCCTTTGATGACCGTAAATATTTTCTAAAGATATAAGTTAAATTCTATTAAACTAGGAAATACACAAAATACACACATCAAAAGTGTCTAGGGATCAAGCATTTTTATGCGGATTTCTTGAGATTGAGATGTGGCTTTGTAATAAATTTATGATTTTATAAATTTATATGGATCCTTTTTGGTGCATTTCATAATTTGAATCAGGAACTGTGAATCAAATTCGAGTAAAAGATGAAAATCAGCTGTCAATATTTTCCCTATAAAAACATACAACGCATTGAAGACATTATTAGTGCTACTGTTTCCCTACTACTGATTAAAACCAACGTTATTATGGAGCGGCGACGTCATTTAAGCAGGGAAGAAATGCTCAGAGCCGTGGGAATGATAGAAGCTGGTTCCCGGCAACGTACTGTGGCTTTAGCTCTGAATACAAGTCAGAGTGTTATCAGTCGACTTTGGACACGTTACCGAAGCACTGGTACCGTGGCTGAGCGCCATGGAGGACGGTATCGCTGCACCACACGGAGACAAGACCGATACATTCAAATCTTAACTCGAAGAGCTCCAACAATAACCGCCGTGAGGCTTCATCACTCTTCAGGGAACTTAATTAGCGACCAAACAGTCAGAAACCGCTTGCATGAAGTGAACCTTCATTCCCGAAGACCGCTACGGGTACCACCTATAGCAATGCACAATCGTAGGATTCGATATCAATGGGCTCTTGAACACAGAAATTGGGCAGAAGAACAATGGCGTTTCGTGTGCTTTTCTGATGAGTCTCGTTTTGGTATGAGACCGGATACAAGACGTATACGACACTGGAGAACCCCTGGACGCCAACAGCGATTAAAATCCTGCCAGGAAGTCCATCCTTATAGTGGTGGAACCATCATGGTATGGGCGGGTATTTGGATCGGCGGAAGAACTGAGTTGATTTGGATCAGAGGCAACCTCAACGCTCAAATTTATGCTGAAACGATTGTATCAGACGTCATCGTTCCTCTACAAGTGCAAATCGGTCCCTTATTTCAGTTAATGCATGATAATGCACGACCGCACACCGCAAGAGTTGTAAGACAGACTCTCGCCGCAGCTAACATCAATGTCCTGCCCTGGCCTGCTCAGTCGCCAGACTTGAACCCGATTGAGCATGCATGGGATATGCTACAGAGAAGAGCTCTGCCGAATATGGAGGGTATCCAGTCGCAAGAAGACCTTTTTTTGTTGTTGCAACGAACATGGGCGGCCATTCCACAGCGTGATTTGGATGAACTCATTTTGAGTATGCCAAACCGATGTTCTTGTGTTGTTAGTGTTCGCGGTAGAAACACGGATTATTAATTGTTTAAGTTACCCAATAAAATTTTAGAGAAAACTGTTATTTCAGTCTTTTTTTCGAACTTTTGTGTTAGTGGTTCAAATGTCAAATATCCCTTTATTAGGAAAATGGCAAATTTCTTTATTAATGCAAAGGTGACTTGGTTTATCGTTACTGTGACAAACGAAAACACTTTATTTGATGAATCCTTAAAGAAAATTTTAATTAATATCAATCAGGAGAAAAGTTATTGCAAAAATATATGTTGATCCCTAGACACTTTTGATGTGTGTAGATCTTAAACAGTCGTTAAGAAAGAATTAATTCTGAATGCCTCATCATTTGTAGGTAACTTATTGTATTTGTAGCTATTCATATTATGTATATAACTTTTATTCGCAGGCGTCGCCGGAGGATACTCGTAGTGTTATGTGTAAATCCTCCGTGTGATTCCCTATCTCATTTCTTCTTAATTTTTCATATGTCATTGGAGTTTGTCAAAAACTGAGCTGCATATAAAAATGAACACTAAATCATTTATTCAGAATTGTTTCTTTGATACAAAATAGTATAACATGTATTTTTATCACATTAAACAGTAAATATAAACTCATAATAACATTATTTAATGTAAATATTTATTTATACACACCGTTACAAGAATAATTTAATCAAATTATACATTATAGATCATATCTTGACAATTAATCTTCATAGCGTTGTCCTTAATTTGTCAGAGGATTATATTACTAATTAGTTGTTCTAAGGTCTTATATATAGGTAGATATAAAGGTAAAAAATCCAATGATGGATCAAAAAATAATGAAGTATAAATTTTAGCAAAAAAATGTTTAAATAAGTAACTTTAGAAAAAGTTGTATACCTACATGAACTTACCTAACATATATACAGAATTATTTATACTTTTTCACGGTTCATTTCATTTTATTTCGGCTTTCTATAATCTAGAAGCTTCGACTTGACCTCTTTCGGCTCTTTGGGTACGGTTCCAAAAAGGTTCGAGTTATATTAGTAAAGATCGGATATTTCGACGCTTATATACCTAAACATGATTTGTCGAAAGAAAATTATGGATATGCCTTTCGGTACACGATGTTAATAGGTATGCCACTACAGGTTTTGTTTAGAAATATTTCTAAAAATACCATTAGATGATGTATAGGCCGTAAGGTATTTCGTCAGTTTTAAAGGAAATTTCTACATAAATATACGAAAACTAATTATAATACACAATTTTTAGTTAAAAGGCGTATTTATACTCGGTGGTAGGCCATAATATCGGCTACCGGCAAAAGTTACCCACCAGACTAAGTATTGCCGCCAGGCGATTCGTCGTGTTCCCGCATGATGTCTGGTGAAGCCGTACGGAGGACGGGTCTGAGCAGTTGTGTTGCGATGTGTGTTGGGTATGATGCGCCAAATGTTTTTGTGTCGGGAGTTTGGTCGTGGAGGGTCTCCCTCTAGCGCAGCATCATTGGTCGTGTTGTTGGGTTTAACATTGCATCACCTCGCTCAACTGCCGTCTTCCTTCTTATTCACTAAGTTATTTAATTGAATAGGTTTAAGAAACTAGCGCGCTTTACCATCAACGATTGCATCACTGCTTACCATTAGGCGGGATTGTAGTGAAGCACTAATTTTGTAATAATTAAGAAAATAAAAATTGTTCACGTTTAGGTAGGTATAGAAGCGCCGTAATTTCCCGATCTCTAGTAATAAGTGTTGTAAGCATTGAATATACTACACACTTACGACTTTTTACAGTGGCAACACACTTTCACTCATTGCCAGACAAAAAATGTCATGCTAATCAACTTCATATTACTGACAACGAGCGTAATCTACTAAGGTACTAACACTAGGTAATAAGTTGTTTTTCTTTTTGATGTTACCAAACACTCTATGGATTCTCTGGTCCGAAATAAAAATCATTTCATTTTATTTATTTATTTATAATTCCGCTACTGACAACATAACTAGTTAGAAGATAATTAACTTGCGTTATCTAGAGGATAATTAAAACTGACGACATTTCTCGATAATTTAATTGGGTTTGGATTTTATTGATTCATCGTATATGTAGGTAGAGCACGTTTCGTATCGTATCGACCGTTACATTTCTAAAGTAAAAGGGACGCAATTTCCGGCTTTGCAGGAATTAATCAACGGCGCCTATTCAAATCCAAAATATACAAAATTTATATAGAATACATCTTTTTTCTTTCTATGTATAACTCAGAATTCTCAAAAGTTGATTTATTTTGCTATAGTAAACAGACATTCAAAAAACGAATAGTGGAAACTATAGACGCGGATAAGTGACAAACTAATCTTCTTCATCTTTTTCTCCTATCTCCTGCGGTCAATATCCTAATATTTTTTTAGTTTAATTGTCATATATTGTTGACTATGTCATGTATTGTATAACCTTCTGTATTGTTTTATAATTTTTAATTGTAACTATGTATTTGGTATTAGTCTGTTCGCATGCTTTAAAATTATACATACCAGTTACACAGGGAAACCTATAATTGGCCATAATATAATGTAATACTCATATTTGTAAAATATATTATGTATCGCTGTTGGTTACCTAAATAAATTACCTAAATCCTGTCAAATTAGTCCGCGCCTGACGTATTTCTTTTTTAATAATTATAAACTAGTGCTTGACTGCAATCCCGCCTGATGATAAGCAGTGATGCAATCGTTGATGGTAAAGCGCACTAGTTTATTAAGCCTATTCACTTAAAAAACTTAGGAATAGGAAGGATGACGGCAGTTGAGCGAGGTGATGCAATGGTAAATCCAAGACGAACACGACCAAACGATGCTGCGCTAGAGTGAGATTGACTCCACGACCAAACTCCCGACACAACAACATTTGGCGCATCGTACCCGCCACACATCACAACACATCTGCTCAGACCCGTCCTCCGTACGGCTTCACCAGACATCATGCCGGAACACGAATCGCTTGGCGGCAAGTCTTTGTCTGGTGGGTGGTAACTCCTGCCGGCAGCCGATGTTATGGCCTACCACCGAGCAAACGTAAATTGGCGTACAGTCGCCATGTTTTTCATCACATCTAAACTTGCCATGGAGTATGTATATTAATTTGGCAGAACTAAATTTATCTTCTGTCCTTTTCTTAATGAAATAGAAAGACGAAGCGTTTCGCTTCCTCTTTTATACCGCGTACATCGAGGGACTGGAACAGTTTGCCGGCGACGGTGTTTCCGTCACATTACAATTTGAGTGTCTTCAAGGCTAGAGTGAATAGGCTCTTAATAAACTAGCGCGCTTTACCATCAATGATCGCATCACTGCTTACCATCAGGCGGGATTGCGGTCAAGCGCTAGTTTATAACTTAGTTTAGTTTGTGAAACAGGAAATCTCTGCTAAAGACAATCCATACTAATATTATAAATGCGAAAGTAACTCTGTCTGTCTGTCTGTCTGTCTGTCTGTCTGTCTGTCTGTTACGCTTTCCCGCTTAAACCTCTCAACCGATTTTGATGAAATTTGGCACAGGCAATTTTTGGACCCTGAGAAAGAATATAGGCTACCTTCTATCCCGGAAAAATATGATGTTCCCGAGGGAAATCTAAAAAGCGCGATATAACCGACCTCCACGCGGGCGAAGCCGCGGGCGGAAAGCTAGTGTGTATATAAAAAAAGGATTGTGTGGTTTTATGAAACCACGGTAAAAGTGAAACTTTTTGGCGCCGCCATATTGGTTTTGGCTGCTCTGACGAACGCCTATTCACTTTATCTCTACTCCGCGGCCGACCGTCACGCGACATGTAACACACAGACAAAAAACTTTGAGAGGATGTAATAAAAGTTCACTTTAATATAATAAAAAATAAAAATTGTATAAAGGATTGGTGACGAAATTGCTTGCGAAATTATACAGGTGGTGTGAAGTATTATACAGGGATATTTTCGCGCAACCTGTTACCAGAGAGGGATTCAGAACATGATTCTAAATGGAGGGTCCGTTAGAATTATACGTAGGTTATTCAAAAAAATACTGTTGTATGTATGTGACATTTTGACCACATATTTGTTTTTTTTTTAAACCGACTATTTTATTACGTCGATCAAGCACTGAAGTCATGGTTAAAGCTATATTAATGTTTCAAATTATTACTTTGTAAAATTTTTTGGTCATAACAAGAAGACGAAGACCTGCTAAGTGATTCTGTAAAATACAATATGTAAAGAAAACCCTGTCCGACCCAAAAGGATAATAAAGGTTAGGTAAACACTTGACCAAATATAATATAAAATTTTATCATCATAGTAACAATACTAATGAATTTTGAAATAATCCTTTTTTCCCTGGAATTAATTCCAAATTCCCCGAAATTTGGTAATTTTTAAAAAAGTGACAACACCGGTATTATTATAAGCGAATAGCGACGCGACCACGTCACAGGTGCCGCGTGCCCTGCCCCCCGCCGCCCGCGGAAGGGGTTGCTTATCGCACATGTATTAAGTTGCCTGTTTTTGCGAAATAATATTTATTTTTTTAAGGGGATTTTTTTTAAGTTTAGCCTGTCTTTGTGGGCATTAGTAGAATCAGTTATCGATACCTAACAATACCTTCACGGATCGGCCAGGGGTTTCTTTACATGTTGTATAACCGTGAAAAGTTTGGTGAAGGTCAAGTGAGCACCCTAATTACGTAACACACTATTATTATCAATTTAAATCATTTTGAAGCGTATTGTTAATCCATTACTTCGTATGTTCGAAATATGTGTTCGCACAACAATTCAAATACCGCAATGAATGTTGTTGAACTGTCAAAATGAAACCCATTGCTACTGAAAATGTGTTAAGTAAATACCCTGGGGGATAGAGTGAGCTGTCAGTAGCAGCAATCCCTAGCATTACAGCCATTACGCATTATCGACTGTGACCAATTAAAGTTCAAATAGGTGGTTACGCACTTGGCCGACGGTCGCTCGGCCGACGGTACCTATGTTGTGGTTGCTCAGAGACCGAGTCGTCGACGACCAATCGACAGAGCGTAACACTAGTGGTACTAGTGTAGGACAACTGTTCTTTTTTTAAAATATAATATTTTCTTTAACCGTTTTGAGAGCAGTGATGATGAAATAATTTACACGAAGTACCTTATTAGTTACGACCTACAACTTGGATGTCGTCGCCGTTAACACTAGGCCTCTCTCTGCTCTCGAAAAATGGACTTAATGTCTTAGTTTCTACGGTATTTTTTTAAAGAATAGCACTTGAGTTTGAACCATCATGTTAAACTTCCTGGGTTATACAAGCACCGATACGCATAAATCATACTGTTGGTCGATGACTTATCAAAACTCTATTGTCATTTAACAAATGAACTATCTGTAAATTCTATACAATAGCAAGCATTACAGATGAGAACAAAAATATTCAAAGAATCTCTTTCATCATTAGATAAATAAGATTTGTGTAATCCGAAACTTCATTATGATTCTGGGTTCCGTAAAATAATATTGTAGATTACAAAAAGTGTAACATATGTTATGTAGTCCATTGTTGCCAAATATCGTGCTTTAATAGACGACTTTTTTCTTCTTCTTTTCTTCAGCCTATAAGAGGTCCACTGTTGGACAAAGGCCTCCCCAAGGCTTTCCACGGTGACTAGTCTTGTACTGCCCGCATCCATCGGCTTTTACGAGCATCGCCAGGTCATCTGTTCTCCTTGTTGGAGGCCTCCTTACGCTGCGTCTTCTGGTACGCGGCTGCGACTCCAAAAGCTTACTGCCCCATCGGCCATCGACACTTTTTTCGTTCATCGGGCGAAATCCTACAAGTATCTTTCCAAGGGAGTGTGGGATTTCTAACTCACTAAAGCCACTCCAATGTCCACTTCACTATCTGCACTTGGAACGGGCACCATAACCTTTCAAAAGACCAATCCAGAGACCCCTCTGTGCGTTTTCCATTAGGGCACATCTTTGTGGAGACTGTGAAAGAGCCTCTTCGAAACCTAACTATGCATGTTAGTACATGAGCACTGCGCGCTGCCTACCCTGAGGTTACTCAAAGGGCCTATAGAGTCCCCACTCTAATCGCCCGCGTCGATGTGTTAGCCGTCGGTGCGGTAGCTTCCTCGACGTCGATGCTTTCTCTAAGAGGGATCGGCTCTCTCATGATCCCACTCGGCAAGCTTGTGTAATTTAAACCAGCATATAAGTCCGTGTTTGTGAGTAAAAATGGACTTCTAGTCACAGAAAAGCGCGGTTTAAATGCGTGTCTAGGTCGCACATTGCTATAAAGTTATTTTGCAATACGTAGACAGTGGGAGTAGGCTGTGTAATGATGTTATCATTTTTATAAGCTCATTTGCCTTTAAAGGACAGAAAATCTGCGTTCGGCATCAAGTCAAATGCATAATGCATAGAAATGACTGGGGGTGATCAAATCATGCGAATAGATTGTATACATTCACCTTGTTGCAGGTAGTTTGTCGTGCATCTTATACCAATGAGTTTAAACTTGTTTTAATATAGTACTATTTTTTTTTATATAATTATAAACTATTGCTTGACAGTAATCTCGCCTGATGGTAAACAGTGATGCAATCGTTGATAGATTACTGAATAGGAAGGTTGAAAAGGAAAAAACAAAAAAAGTGAATAGGAAGCAAGATGGCAGCTGAGCGAGGCGATGCAATGTTAATACCAACAACACGACCAATGATGTTGCGCCAAAGGGAGATTGATCTGGAGACCCTCCACGATAAACTCCCGACACAACAACATTTGGCGTATCGTACTCGGCACACATCACAACACAAGTGCACAGACCCGTCCTCCGTCGTTCTCATTTAGGTACTGCCATAGTAATGAGACTATGCTTTATCAAAACTATTTTAAAGATTCTAAATCTTCACTAATTTATTTATTTGAACTTCTAACAGAGAAAATACCTTATATGCTAGATAATATAAATATCAGGATATGACCTTGTGCTTCGTCACAGCATGCAAATATATCAGCATGAATACAAATTGTTAACGTTGTATCAAATTAAATTTTAAAACAATTTAAAGCGATGATATATTAATGAAATTTTTAAACAATGTTATATTAAACTAAGTTTTAAGACAATGACAACAATATTATATTAAACAAAATATTCCATCAAGACATACCTTATAATAAAATTTGTTTTTAATTTGGTTAATTTAATTTATTTTTAAGTTAGGCGTGACTTATAAACGGTGTCAATCACTAGGACTCAGCTAGTTCCACACATTCAGTGTTTTCACAATGAGAAGGTCTAAATCTCACTGTTACACTCTTGAAAAATGTGAGTTTAACCACCAGGGTAATAGCGAAACATACTATCAGTAGCAATGGGTTTCGGTTTGACAGTTCAAGAACATTCATTGCGTTAATTACGTTGTTGAACAGACACACTTTTCTAATATACCGAGTAACGGATTAGCACTATGCTTCGAAATGATTCAAATTGTTAGTAATAGTGTGATATGCAATTAGGGGGCTGATCAATCTCTCTGAACCAAGACAATTTAAGGTTTAAGAACTTTATTGTTTCTCATAAAGAATTTACACTAATTGACTTACTGGGAAAGTAAATGTACAAAAAATATTTGCGAGCGTACATAAAAGATCGTCCTTAAAAGTAGTTAATTAATACAAAATAGGGTATTTGACAAAAAAAAAAAACGAATTAGTCCGTCAGTCGGATTTCCAAAAACACGTATTTTTCTTTTTTCATATAAACAAAAAATGAAGAGCTTCTTGCCTTTCTGGATCTTTGATGCCTTTTATATTTGTCAATTTTTATTGATTTGATAAAACACTATATACGTGTCTAGTATTTTTTGGAATCTGACTGACGGACTAATTAGTTTTTTATAGTCAAATACCCTATTGGAAGGTAGTTTTTAAATAAAGAATAAATATCAACTAAACACCAACCGAGCCAACACGGATCTAAAGTGAAAATGTTTTACTAGATGTGGCATTCATGGCAGTATACTGACCAACAAAAATATTGGTCGATCTGTTTTTTTTAATTATTTTAATTTGAGATTAAAAGTCAAGTGTCATATAATTGAATGCACTACAAACTGCCAACGCCAACATCAACTTTAGTAGAGAAGAAGCTTCCGGCACACGGATCCCTAAAAAAATTAGACAATGCTCATCGATTCAAATCTATATCGTTTTCTGTTATCATATTAATGAATTATTCAAGTGCAGTGTGCCACTGCTCAAATCGAACTCATTGGGCCACTTTCTCCTGAACAATGGATCGGCAGGTATACAATGAATGTATGTAATGCAATGCACTGCATTACAGATGCATGCATGCATTACGATACACGTGTCGAAGTTGCTTACATGGGCTTAATTTTAGGGTTGTGCGTTGATGAAATTTACTGAATTAATTGAATTGCGCATAATAGGAATCTTCGTTCTTCCAATAATTGTCTTCTATGATGTCCTTCTCACCGCTCTGGTTTTCTTAAGTCTACATTTCTTTTTCAGGCGGTTTTCCTTTGGAATGATCTTCCTCAGAATATCAGGGCGTTGACCAGTCGATACACATTTAAAGTTAAAGCTCGGGAATACTTACGCAAGAAATTGGCAGATTCATCCGACATGTAATTTATTCTTTTTCTCTATCTATATTTTTTTAACTCTCTCTACTGTTTATATTTTGTATGTATATATTTATTACAATAATTTTCTTTCTTCTCTTTTAACTTTAATATCTTTGCACCTACCATGTTTTGTCTCTGCATCACCCTAAGGGTAGACTGGTAGAAAATACCTAAGGCATTAAGTCCGCCATTGTGCAATGTTTTTCTTTGTGCATAAAGTTTTAAAAAATAAATATGTTGCTAGTCTATAGATTGCAATACTGCACCCAATTGATTGCAGATTTTGTAGGCCGTAGTTTTAATTTATTTAAATAATAAATTATTTTATTTCTATAATTAAGTAAGTTTTTTACAATAGTTTTAAACGTCAAGCGTCTATTTAAACCGTACGAGTTCAGAGTTTCCTATTTGGCTACTCTGAGAAGAAGGGCCAAAACAAAGTTCACGGTCTGTTTCAAAGTGTAAACACAATCTTGGTCCATATAAAATAACCATAAAATGCCTTCTTCGTCGTATCGACGATTCAGATTATACCAATGTTTAAATAAGCTCAGGCCACTTCGACAGCGTTAGCGTTGACCTCATGGCTCATATGCTGTAGGTGTAATGACACAGAAAACATGTCTGTGATGTGTATTCACAGTCGTATTACAGTCATCAGAGTACATCCGACCTGCAGTAGCATATGCAGCGGCCCACCTGGCTTTTTCCAGATGGGGCCAGTTAATATGGCCTGGAAATGTTTGAAAAAGGCTTGAAGTTTTTAACTTTTTATGTAAAACATAACAGAAATTCGTAAACTCGTTGCTATATCTTAATGACTGTTCTTAATATATTAAAAAATAAAAATGGTGGTATAATTTCGATGTATATTAAAAAACAAAAAACATACATATTGTAGTTGCGAAGCGAAAGCCCTAAAGAATAATATAGTGGCTTAAAAAAAGGGGCATTATTTAAAATCTCCATAGTAAAGTCTTAATTTATGTTAAAGGCGTGTAGCAATGACAATTATTTGTTTGGAGACGAAACAATACCGTGTCGGTTATGGGCTCCCCGTGTTAGTTTTGATGATACCTCTAAAATTAATTCAACCGGCCACTGTTTTAAGATTTTTTCTTAAGTAATATTTCATTTCGTGTTACATAATACATTTTTTTATGTACAAAAGAATAAATGTCTGTTTCAGAGTGGTTTTTTACTCACATTGTGCGCCGTTTTTAAGAACTGTAATGCTGACATTCAAAATGTGTTGATTCTCAGCCTTATTAGACATAAATGATTTGATGGATTTAATTTTTCAGTTGTTCCAACGGGATAATTGCGTAATTGACGATAAACACACTATAGCAACGGGTTTCATTTTGACAGTTCGAGGACATCCATTACGTTATTTACATTGCTGAGAAAACATAATGTTTCCAACATATGAAGCAATAGATTAGCTGTTTTGCAGATTGACATTGATAGTGTCTTTTCTAGTGCGCAATTGGGATGCAGTTCTAGTTCAGTGCCATGCTTGGGAGCTATAGATGCTCGAGTGGTGTAGTTCTGTAAGTGCAAAGCAGAGTAGTCCCCATACCTGGTACTTTAGAAGTATTTATCTTGCACAGTTACCTCGCGGCAGCGCATCTTCATTGCACTTCTTACTCTGCTATACGGCTTAGCATTAGTGGCAATACTTGGATTGTTCATAGCTTAGTTTTGATCCACCTTTTTTTGAGAATGCGAAATCATAAATGACCTCTTAACGGAGCGAAAGGGCAGGTCAAACTTTTACTGACTAAAACCCACCCGTATTTCTTTACTTGCTTGTGTCCAGGGGCCACGGTTTTTCTTTGGAAGCACTCGCGCCCCTGGCAGAGCTTTGATACCATTTTTTTTTTGTTTGGGGTGATAAATCGTTAAATGACCTCTCCCTCTCAGGGCGGAGCGGAAGGGCGTGTCAGACTTTTACTGACTAAAACCCACCCGTGTTTCTTCACTTGCCTTTGCGCCAGGGCCACGGTTTCGGCTTTAATCCCCTTGCATCATAATTACATTACACATATTTGGTGGAAACACTGCTCAAAGCAAAGCTCTGGTGATGTTGACATGTTATGGAGCGCAGCATTGTGTTCTAAACACGGCACCAATAATTTCATTCATCATCAACCTTTATATCGTCCCACTGCTGGGCACAGGTCTCCTCTCATATAGAGAAGGATTGAGCGCAATCACCACGCTTGCTCAACGCAGGTTGGCGTTTTCAGACTTAAAGTCCAGGTTTCTTCAAGATGTTTTCCTTCACCTTGTATTCAGTCATTGGTGTCCAAGATATACTTACTTATAATTTCATTATCACATCAGATTCTTTACATAATTGATACAAACAATAAATTAACCTACAAACGTAATCTTTTTTTATCTTTTATCGCCATCCCATCTTTAAAGGTGATCGTAATAAAAATATGGTACATAGTTGAATTCGAGTCCAATTTAACAGTTCAGTTTACGTACCCAATAAGTATTTTTACGATAAGGTTTTTATATCTTATAGTACCAGTTATTTGTAACCGTGTGTAACTTAATTAACGGTTTTACTTTTATTGGTCGAAATAATTTATTTGGTGGATTGTTTGTTTTATTAAATTGTTTTGTTTTTGTTGTGCAATGAATTCTTTGAAAGAAAAATGAAACAATTTTTTTTTTTGTAGATAATTATGTAAACTGATAAGATTTTGTGTAAATGTTCTTCATATTTTTTTTCTTTTTGTAGATAATTATGTTAGAGGAAATATTTAGATTTATAAGATTTTGGTTGTTTTAGCAGCTAATAAGTGTGGAATAAGATATCATTGAAATACATACACGCTTTGTTTCCCCGAAGAGATGGGGGTAGAAGGGTGTGTGAGAGGTGGCTGGGTATTTTTAAGCCCTATGTAGTAGGGGGCAAGTCATTCCAGATTACGGGTAGGGGGCAAGACATTTCACTGAGAAAGTCTAAATAACACAAAGAGAATTGTTCTTTAATAACGATAGGTAAGTCCACCCACAAATAAAACATTTTTACAGATATCATCATCAGCATTTCAGCCGAAAGACGTCCACTACTGGACATAGGTCTCCCCCAAGGATCTCCACGACGACCGGTCCTGCGCCTCCGCATCCAGCGTTTTCCCGCGACCTTCACCAGGTCGTCGGTCCACCTTGTTGGGGGCCTACCCACGCTACGTCTGCGTTTTTATATATAGGTAAAAATATTTTTATTTGTGGGTACTTACTGGTGTACTACTGTGTGGTTCTTAGAGATTAGACTCTATTGAGCCTAATCTCCCTACACTTTGACTTGACTCTACACTCGAAGGACATTTTATAATAATAATAAATTTTATTGTCAGACTATGGTCCATAGAAATAGCATATAAAATAGCAACAACATGAAAAAGATTCAAAGAAAACTGTAGAAGAAATAATATTAAGAATAAAAATAAAATCAAAATTAAAACAGAATTACAATTAAAGTACAAAATTTAACAATAAAATTAAAATAAAATGTAAAATATAAAACGTAAAATGTCAAATAATTATGAATTACAATAAAATTTATTTTGAATCAGAATTGGAACTAATGTAGGCATGCATTTAAATTAAAACAAACACAGTTAAAATAAAATTTTGACCCTATTTGACGTGTATTTAGCCTTCTGTTTTAGAAGCCAAATATGATACATCATCATAGCTAAGTATCAATGATATAAACGAATTCAAAATTTGTCTACCTACTGTATCAGTTCCATATAGGAAGTCAAAACCGGGTTACAAATTTATTTATTAATATTAATTTTATTTATACAAGAGCCTGTAGGTGATCAGGTTTGAAATCAATAAGGCACAGTGAATGAGCACCTTTAAATTTATTGTGTAACTGATCTATGTATACGTAGTAGTAGACGAGCCAAAGAATGTTTTATATTCGTTCGTGTTCGGCATATAATATTTGCTATTTTTTTCATACAAGACAATATTGACCTCAATGATACTTCGTCAAACCGAAGTTAGCAAAATATGACAGATAGTAATAAAAATTGAGAGTTGGATTCAAGTTTTGAATATTTAATGGTTCCGAACAATACATATGTACCTATTTGATACATTTTGGCTTTGAGTTATACGCATAGCGCAAAGTAGGAAATTCGTCAACAATTACTCTGACAATGGTATTATTTGAATAACAGAAACACATTGATCCTGCATATATTACGAAAAAAAAGATTAGTCAAGTGTTGGGCGACCTGCAAAGATTTGATTTTGTTTCGGGCAGTACAAATGTTCGGAAAGGTTTAGGATCTGTAAATAATATTTATTTACCTAAAAATGAACAGAAGAATAATATGAAGGAATCAGTTAAAAATATATTGCTTAATGCAAGCGAGACTTAAAGTAAAACATTCAATTAACACAAATATTTTACTTTAAACCTCACTCTAACGATAAATTTCTTCTCGTTTAAATTAATTATTTAATCAACACACCGAAAACACCGTAAACCAAGACGCTATACGGGAACTATTACAAAAATTTTACTAATTGTCGTTTTCTATTCGACTAAATTATTATTCGATTGTGATGTCGATAAAAACGGTTTTTATTCAATTAATCTTTTTAATAACCTTACATGAGATAATAAACGAGACTTTAACTGCAAAAGAATTTTGTTATTAGAGGATTATCGATTTTTTCTTGCATGAATCGGTATATTCGACTATGTATCGAATAAATTCGACTAAAATATGTCAATACTGATGTTACATGTGAAATTACCGACTAATTAGTAAGAATTTGTTTGATTTATATCAGAAGCAGAGAATTTCATGGTATTTTAATTAATAAATATTTACCTTAAAGACTTTGATGTGAATTTTTTAACGTCGATGTGTGTTATTCTCATATATTAAAAATGAAACTAAGATCAGGCTGTATGTTTTAAATATATACGACAAAAAATGTACTTAAGAGCTACTTTGGTAGACTTATGATTGACAGCTTTTTTTTCTGGTTTGATAATAATTTTTATTGTCATTATGCTATTATCGGTGGCTACAAAGAAAATTTAAAATCAGTCTGCGTATTTAGAATCTATATGACAAAAAAGTAGATATTCATGTACTCTTTTGGCAGATTAATGTCACAGTATAAAAATCATACAGTAGGTCGACGCCTTTAATGTCGTGCAAAATGCCGACATCGTCTAGACAGTAACGCAACGGCCAGGGTTGTCACAAATAAACAATATATATGAAATTATTTATTTATTGCAGATCAACATCGATAGCTGTATTATAATTCATTAATTTACTAGTTTTACTAAGGGAACAAGTCGAGACAGATTTTAGTTATTTAGATGGCATTTTCGAAACCAGCACCCCAATACACCTCGGAATTAACATCCATATCATATTGTAAAAATGTACATACAATTAAATTGGCGTCCGCCATCTTGGATGTCAAAAAGGGTGGCTTTTTCGTAACAAGCACCCCGATTATACTCAAAATTGACACTCATATCAATTATACAAAAAATTATGTCCGCCGTTTTGGATGTCAAAAAGGATGGCTTTTTTGTAACAAGCAGCCCAATTATACTCAAAATTTGATACTAATATCAAATTATAAAACAAACACGCGTTAGCCCTTAATGACATATCCCGAACTACGAACATCGTTTTGTTCGCAGTTCGGGAGCCGCTTACCCGCGTCTCGCTCCTCACACTTCGCACGATTGCTCTGTCTAGACGTCTTCGTTGGACGACTGTATGATTTTTAGACTGTGCTAATGTTAAGTACTTACAAAACCGTCAGAAAAAAAACTACAAAGTATTTGTTACCCACGAAAATAAATATGTATACCATAAAAGCCACATAAGTCAACAAGACTGATTCAATCAATCATGATTATAGCCATCATACACGTGACCCAAATTACCAAGTTAAAATAAGTAGGTAATGTGTTTTACATGTTTCCTTGACATCAGCCGGTTACATTATCTGTACGGTTATCTGCATAAACTCCACATAGATATTATGAACGGTTATAAATAGATTGTTGGACAATGTTTCGCCTTCATGGTACTAAAAACTCTAAGAAGGGATCTGAGTCTAGCGTCTAACGGTGATTGATTATAATTAGTGGTAATATTCAGATGTTTCAGAAAAAAATTTAGGACTAAATTTAGCCTTGTTTGTTTTGGCTAAATTTAGTCATCATCATCATCAACATCTCAGCGTTAATCCCAATCGCATCCGCAGCTTTTTCAGCTTTGGAGTCTAGGGTCCGCTTTACCAGTCTAACTGCTGATTTTGGCTAAACTGCCATATTTTCCGTGAAGCGACTGCCGTCTGACCTCCACCCTTGCAGTTAGACCAATTGTGAGGGCTCCAACAACCCTTAACGACTGCCCCTAGATGTTCGTATGGTGGTTTTGGCTAAATTTAGTGTTTTGCCTTATTGTTTTCTCAGACTTGCCGAAAAAAAATTTGAAAAAACGGACCACAGTTAAAAATAATAAAAAATTAACTAGATACAACGTTATCGTAAAATAAATAAAGTTGTTCTATAATTCTCTTTCGCATAAACTTGCAGAAAAAAAAAACTAAAATTACCCACAGACGTCATCTAGAAATGACTTGTTTACGCAAACTGATAACTTAATAACACAGCATTTAACTGCTTTATCAATCTATTTCTGCCCATCCTTCAGCCAGTATACCTTGATGATGATGACGTTATAATTAAACGGATACCACGGACCACCACGCATCGCTATATCCTTTTAAATCGTATGCCTTAAGCTATATGCGGATTTTTCTCTATAACTAAAGTAAATTCAGATAGTGCAGGAGCGTGCTGTAACATAAAATAAATTTGTACTTACTTGATACATACCTAATGTTTTGGTTTCATATTTCCTCGATATATAGACTGTTAAATGACGTGTCCGCTGCGCAAGGAGGCGCGGTTTCGATCTCCGGGCAGTGCAAATATTTGTATACATGAATATGAATATTTTGCACTGGTCTGGTCGTGCCTCGGAAAGCAAGTTAAGCCGTTGGTCCCGGTTGCCATACGAACATCGTACGGGTTGTTGAAGCCCTCAAAAGTCAAACAATTAGTCTTACTGCAATGCTTCGATATCGCCTTCAGGTTGTAGAGGTCAGACGGCAGTCTCTTCACGGAAAACAGCTTAGCCAAAATCAGCAGTTAAGACTGGTAAAGCGGACCCCCAGACTCCAAAGCTGAAAAAGCTTCGGATGCGACTGGGATTAACGCTGTGATGATGATGATGATATAGACTGTTAAATGGGCGTACGTTAGGTATAGGCATATTGAAATTGAAATACTGAGAGAAACCGCGAGCAAGCACAGCCAAATAATGAAGAGATTGGCTTCAGGTGATGTACTCCTGGTGTGATGAAGTGGATAGAGACCTCCACCAGATTTTAGCGCTATAGGCTTGCCGATAAGCTCACCGTCCGGTAGTGGTTTGGACTTCGGTTACTTGACGATGGGTTATGGAGAGAAAACAAAAGTATACTGACTGGTGAACGGAAAAGCTTCTTGAGTTATGTTCGTTCTCCATTCCTGCTGATCGGATGCTCCGCCAGGTTGAAGGGAAAAAAATGCGGGAATATTTAAATATGCTTACTTATTGATGTATTTAATTGTTATGTGCATTAACACCTAATCAAAATCAAATAATCAAAATTGTTTATTGCAATTCATAATGTACACTTACAGGTGGTAATAATATAAAATTGGAAACAATTATGGACCCTGTTGGGCACAGCAAGTTTTAAATAAGTAGAGAGAGGTTATTTTTCGTTGTACATACTTAAAAGATGATTATAGTCTTTTCTGGTAAATTCGTACGCTTTCGATTCAAGTCGAAATTCACTTACAACAGTAATTTTATTAGTTTTATTTCAATATAAACTTTGTTATCTTAATGTTGTTTGTAACAAAGACTCCGATAGTCAGTTGCTATGAGGCTCTGGCAAGGCAATTTCTATGAAAACTAAATGGAAATTGTTCTATCAGAATCGCGTCACGCCGTCGTCTGAGGAACTCTTAACGTATACCTAGATAACGATTCAGTTTATTTTAAACAATCACCTGAACTATGTTTTGGCATTTACGTCAGTAAACAAACGTGATTAATTTTAGTAGATAGCCGTTCTTCGTGGGTGCGACGCATGCTAAACTAGTGCTTGACTGTAATCCTGTCTGATGGTAACCAGTGATGCAATAGTTGATGGTAAAGCGCGCTAGTTCATTAAGAGTCTATTCACTCAAAAAAACTGAGTGAAAAGGAAGGAAGACGGTAATTGAGCGAGGTGATGTAGGTAATGTTAAACCCAACAACACGACCAACGATGCTGCGCCTGAGGGAAATTGATCTGGAGACCCTCCACGACAAACTCCCGTACAACAACATTTGGCCTATCTTACCCGACACACATCGCAATACAACTGCTCAGACCCGTCCTCCGTGCAGCTTCACCAGACATCATGCCGACACGACGAATCGTTTGGCGGCAAGAATTTGTCTTTTTTATGTATTATGTTCTGTTTGCATCATTTTTTACCCCAATTAAACGCATTTTCATTATTTAATTCTGGGTAGGTACCAATATTATCTCTACAAAAACAACAACCAGTTTCATTAAAAAAAAAAAAAACACCTTTTTTATTAAATTAATTCACAAGCCCATAAACGGTACGTGAAAACAAATTAACTAAAAAAATCTGAATAGTAGGCTAATGAATATTCTTTTGATTTAACCCAATCGCTTTCGAAACCTATAATTTATTAAAAATGTAAAGTTATTAAGTGAGAAGGTTGTACCTAATAGAAAAGATTATGAAGGGCAATGACCTCTATGGAAATCATTGACTAAATATTTAACTTTTTATAGTAGTTTAATAATTTATTAAATATATATATTTGTAGAGACAATAGGGTAGTTGACTAAAAAAAACTAATTAGTCCGTCAGTCAGATTTCCAAAAAAAAAAAACTAGACACGCATTTTTTCTTTTTTCATATAAATGAAAAATGAAGACGATACAGTGTGTTGGAAACTCGTGTGACGTCACCCCTTGCTACACTATTTAGCAACGAGTGACGTCACCAGCTCCCACTCCTGATCTTTGATGCCTTTTAAATTTGTCAATTTTTAATGATTTGATAAAACAAAATATACGTATCCAATTTTTTCTATTATCTGAATGACAGACTAAATAGAATCAATTTTTTTTAACCCAGGAAACATCCCTGTTGTCTAGACACCTAGAGGCTTTCCTGGGGCTTGAGCCGACAACTGGGCACAAATCCAGACTGGGAAATTCCAGTTGGACAAACCCAATAGACAAAAAGAATATAAATTTATGTTATCACTAGCTTACGATCACTCGCATAACTTTCGATTCCTTGGGAATATCAGTATAAAAATTTACTTTTAAGTTAATTCTGTTTATAAACAATCTGTATGCCAAATTGCATCCAATCAATTGAGTAGTTTTGCTTGAAGAAGTACCCAAACCTGTTCATACAAACATTCACGTAACAAATGTCAAAATTTCCCGCCATTTCTTACTATCTTTGAATTATGATTTTAAGTACTCTAAAAGTTTTTTGGAACTGGTTTTTATAGGATATATGAATAAATGAATATTCCATATTTTCTAAGGTACACATAACACGCATGATACCTAAAGATGATACGCATGTTTTCAAAATAGGCTCATCCAATTAACATAATTAATATACAGAAATAGCGTAATAAATCGTTATAATATCTTTATTCATGGAACATTATCAATATTATACCTAATAAATTGATTACTCAAGATTATAAACCGTGTTAAGCATTATCTGTTATATTTAGGTAGTAAAATACAATACATTTAAATCTATGAATGTGCTAGGGCCACGGGACCTGCCAGTGCCGCGGGATCTGCCAGGGCCGCGGGATCTGCCAGGGTCGTGGGACCTGACAGGGCCGCGAAACCTGACAGGACCGCTAAACCTGGCAGGGCCGCTAAACCTGGTAGGCCCGACGGAATTGCCCGGCCTGCCAGGGCCGCCGGTTTTTCTTTACCAAGACTTTGGTTTGATTGAAAGAGATACCATGGCATTGCCAAACCGGGAAAACGAAAAAAAAAATGAAAGAAAACTGGTGGGTTTTAGTCAGGAACAGTAGACACGCTCTTCTTGTGTTTGTTGAAAGTGTACTCTCACCATTTACTTTATATATCTTTTTATTATTACGTTTTTTTTATATATATTTACTGTAGGTATTACCGGTTCGGTGCTACTTTAAATTGTCTGTTGCATCGGGTGACGTCTGTACGTCGACGCCGGCTGTCGCTGAAAACCAGCGCTGGGCTCTGTTTTTGCATAGAGTCGCAGCATAATGCTGAGCGACAGCCGTTTTGCGTGGATGTGACGCATGTTTCCCTTAATTATTTCTTATTATTTATGTTTTTGTAAACTCTTGCGTCATGTTTACTGCAAATAAATGTTTTTTCTTTCTTTCTTTCTTGATCCGCCCAGAGCGGGAGACGATGATTTCCTATCCAAAAAAACGAATCACGAATTGAGAAGGGACATTTTTCTTATATTTGTTTTTGAGTTAAATGTTCGTCGTTATTAATTTTTCCAATGAATCAATAAATATGTTTGCAGAATAGTATTAAGCTATGAGTCTATTAGGTCACCGCTGCTCTTAAAACTGTGAAGAAAAAATCGTAAGGAAACCGGCAAGTCCTAGAATCAAGAAAAAACTAAGAAATTTGTGACATCTGGCAAAATGCACTGGTGCCCAGGCAGATAGAGCTAGTGGGCTTTATTTACGCGATCAATCTGCCCCTGTCCTCAAGGGTTAGAAGAGGACTTCTAACTCTTCTAGGCTAGGCCTTCCTTGAGGAGAGGAGGTTCATGTCCAAGCTGTGGCAACATTACACGTTGATTATGTTGCTAGGTCTAAAACTGAAAAAACTGAACTGAAAGGCCCGCCCACCTGCTGCCATCACATACAACTACGTCGACGGCGTGCTTACGTGCCCTCAGTGTGCACGAAATTTCGCCGCCAAGATAGGCTACATAAGCCATCTTCGGGCGCATGAGCGCCAAATCATCGGCTAGGAGTCGAAGTGGTCGCCGTGGCCGAAATCGGTCGGAACATCATCATCATCAGGTCTAAAACTTATCAATATTTTGAAAACACTAATATTATTTTTTTAGTGTTACTTCAACATATACAACGTGTAACAAAAAGGGTATATGCATACCAAGGGCATAGCATCTTTAGATGATATCAAACGATATCGGAAGGGTTTCAACTCAAAATAAAATACTCAAAAAATTGGTACCAAATTTTCGGTATCGTGTGTTTCTTAAAATCAAATCATAAAAACGTGGCAGCACACTACATACGTTAATAACTACTCGTTACCCGTCACGTTACTTGCCTAAATCCGATAAATGCCTTCAATATCTCTGTGCGACTAGTATGATAGTAGCCTATCACAGGTGGTGTTTTTCCTCATAACTTCCTAACATAAAGAGATAGCATTAAAAAACCCTTCCAATATTGTTTGATATCATGTAAATATGGCATGCCTTTGTTATGTATATACCCTTTATGTTACACGTTGTACTCGTATATTAATTACCGTGCGATATTCACGCGCAAAATGCGATATGGATACAAAAAAGTTCAACACAGCAATCTATGTTGAACTATTTTGTGTCAAAATCGCATTTTACTTGAGTTAAAGTCCAAAATTGAGTGTTAAATCTGACCACCCAAGCGTTTCTCAGGCTGTCGCAAAGTAATTGATAACATTGTCGACTTATTGATAACAGTTATCTTGCTTACACAATTTCGGTTTGATTTTGCATAGACCACGTGGTCGGCTGGTGTCAATTGAATCAACAGATAATGTTTGGGATCAACGAAACCATTATTGATATTAATTATCTCGGAAAAAATGTCACTTGCGCTAGTGAATTTTATGATATTTATGCTTGTATGTACTAGGTGTCGATTCACGTCAGTAGTGCAATGGCTGGTGATCGCAAACATCGTATCAGTTTAATACGTAAATTGTAGCCGTTAAGCTAGGTTTTTTTAAACGTTATAAACTAGTGTTTAATACCGCTACCATTCAGACGAAGCGTTTCACGTTGTCTTTAATACCTCGTATATCGAGATACTGGAACTTCTCGTATGTCTTCAATTTAAGTGTCTTCAAGTCTAAAGTGAATAGGACTCTTCATAAACTAGTGCGCTTTAGCATCAACGATTGCAGCACTGCTTACCATCAGGTAGGATCGTGGTTAAGCACTCACAAAGCACCTCGAATCATGTCGCAGACGGACTTCCAAGCTCAATACTCGATGTCAAAAATGTAGTGCGCCCATCTCGCCACGGCTTACTTTATCAATATGAAAGTTATAATACAATGTTAAATTCTTTGTTAAGAGCTGCTTTGATAAGCAAGCTATTAATAGTATGACATTTTCACCGTCTCTTCCTATTCGATAAAAGCACAAAGATTGTAGAATAACAGGACAGCTAGTCTCTCCCCCTTGAACAACGACTGTACCGCGCGAACACCTGTAAACCTGAACTTCCTTGTCCACTGATAACATTATCCTGTGCGTATCTTTTAGGGTTGCGACTTGCTAGTATAAACATCAATATTTCTCAGTCTTTAATTTGTTTGTTTGTTTATTGCGTGTGAATTACATATTTAGGCAAAACTAACCATGCTTATTCGTAAACTAAATAAAACTGACTTAGTAATTAAAATAAATTATTGTATATGTATTATATTATATTGTAGATACAGTGTACCCTTGCAAACCCGATAAACATTTTGCACGGCAGTATCGAACTACCGAATTTGTCGGATTATAGAGTACTGCCTAAAATCCCGTATAGTCCGCATTAAAAAAAAGCCTTCTAAGCCGACCAAATATAGGTCCAATGATGAGATTCTAATAAAGCGTGTGTCGAATTCAAACGAAGCAAACAGAATAAAAACAATATCTTATGTATCTAATAAAATACTACACTGCATATTCAAAATAGGTCAACTGTATTTCAAAGCGTGCTAGCATCTCGCTATGACTTCAAGAGGTAAGCAGATATAACACCACGCCACAGAAGCAAATAAGACAAGTATTCACGTCAAAATGAAAAGACTAAATAGGGCTGTCACAAGGGTAATCGATTAACATCTGTACAAAAATAATCATAATATTTAATAATTATATTATCTAATATTAGTTTAAATAATGACTCCTATGTCAATTATCAACATGATGAGCAATAAAACATAAGGGAACTTTTAGATAATTATTAACGATATTTCTACTCGAAAATTAAAGTAATTCTGGTGGTGAAAGTAAGCTAAGCCCGTATAAGAATAATGACTGTATTAATCCCTACGACATTAAATCTTATATGCAATGTAAACCTGTCCCACTTTATTACAAATATCTTTGCACCTTTCATTTCTTGTCAACATATAAGCAAGGCTTTCAATTACACAGACAGACAGCAAGACAAATCGTGACACAAGTGTCCCAAACATCGCAATTTATGTCCCAACAAAAGCATTGTCGCAAACTTTCTATAAATATGATTTCCGAAACTGTTAGAACAACAACTGAACATTTCAAATTTACACCGGAATTGGTCTTGTACTTTCCTGGTTCTAAATATAATCGTGGAACGCGTTACACAATATATTTATGAGTTACATTTATCGAGACACTTATGTCGGAGGCGAAAGCTGACAGGTGGGAACCCTGAGTCGGCTGTAAATCGCGACCGTGCCGACGGATTATCTTTCGCCAAACAGAAGATAAGGTGATGGATGTCTTACATTGTAGGCCGAGTACGGGAAAGACATTGAAGGCTTAGAATTTACGAAGTGTAGGCTCGTGAATATTTTTAAAATCCTTAACAGTAATTTGGGTTGCAATGGAATTTAATGTGGTTTATTTTAATATGAAAGTATTAGGTTTTATTTTAATGATTATTCTTGATATGTGTAAGTTAAACGGTTTTAGAAGTAAAACATTTTAACTTTCTTTAAATTGTTGTTCTAATAATAATCATAAGGATTAGGTGCCACTATGGTATCGCATTAATTTCTAACGATTAGTATTTTTTTCTCACAACTATCTAAAATCTATTTCTTAATTTCATTACCAGACGAATCACTTATGTACATGTTTTAATTTACAGATGACAAGTTATGTGAGACCGATATATGATTACGATTTTCGAACAAATTGATTGGTCCGAATCCTATTATGTCTAATAATTAAGAAAATAATGTAAATATTAAAAGCTTACAACGACGTTTTGAAGTTAAAAGCCATTTTGTAACAAAATAGTGATATGTACCTATCTGTATAAGTTTAACTCGACGAAGATCAAAGTTCATAAGTAGGCAAACATTTTTCTTTACAAAATAAGTTATAACATTTTTTTTTTATTAAACCAATAATGTATACAATGAATTATACAAACGGATGTGATTTTTTTTATATGAAATATCATCACTATCGTATTTTAATTGACGATTGATTTGTTGTTTAAGGTACTTTAACATTTTTTTTATTTTTGATGCGTGACTGAGGAACGGATTTCTGTAAAAAGTCTGATAAATTGTTAGTTAGCAGTCAGCAACAATCAAATAAAATTATTAATTCAATTTAGTCTTCCATCTTATATTGGGTACTTTTGTAGAGACAGTCGTTAGATTCCTACGCACTTATCTTTACATATTTATGAGGAAGCATTCTTCTGTGTCAGTCTATTAGCGTCATTGGCAAATTTATGGGTTTCAACGACAAATTGTATATTTTTTCTTCAAGAGAAAATAATCCTAAAGTTACGTCTAACATGTTTTGGCAAACATCTTAAGCTTGCGTTTTAATGGTAAAACTAATGGTTTAACTGATTAAACTATTTTATTCATAAATTATATTTTGTATATTTATCATTGTGAACTTTATAATAAGTGAGGTAAACTGCGTATCCGTATACCTACTTCCCGTTGATTTTACAACGTTTTTACGTAGGAATATAAACTGCCGAATTTTTAAACGTTTATTTTTTACTAGCTTTCCGCCCGCGGCTTTGCCCGCGTGGAGTTCGGTTTTATCGCGCTTTTTAGATTTCTCAGTGTTTCTCTACTATATTATGCATTTATTATACATACAAACCTTCCTTAAGAATCACTCTATCTATTAAAAAAAACCGCGTCAAAATCCGTTGCGTAGTTTTAAAGATCTAAGCATACATACGGACATACAGCGAAAGCGACTTTGTTTTATACTATGTATTGATTCGGATTGATTTTTCACCGACAATCAGGTGGGTGAGCACCTTTAGCTGAAAGCAATTCTTTCTGTGTCATATTTTTTACATGTTATTTTATTATGATCTTCTTCGGTGGGCATCATAAACAAAATGGTCCCATAATTGTCACTTTAGACAAATTCGGAATACATAAATATTATGTTAATAGTTGTAATAATAAAATACACCTGTTTTACTGTTTCTTTGAAATATGCCAACTATTCGACAAAGGTTAGTTGAGGTAGATTTACACCCACGAGATGGATGGAACTAAAGTCGTTTGATGGACTTCTGGTTAAGTATATAGGCGCACAGTAACACTTTTTTCCTATTTAAGTAATTTAATAAAATATTTAATTTTAAATCAATTCATATCACAACATTGTTACATCCTTATAAAAGAACATCTAATCAATACTAAAATAATTTATAGAACAGAATAACATAATATACAGAATATAGGTACCTACGCCATATCTGCTATTTTTTTTTGCCATATCCGCTAATGCACAATCAAGTTTAAGTTATTTAATTCAATTAATTAAAGAATGAAAAATGTTTACAACAGTACCTAAAGTCATATGCAAAAGATTCGCTGTCGATGTGTTGTGAAAATTGCCCATCATCATTCATCATCATCATTTCAGCCGAAATACGTCCACTGTTGGTCACGACGACCGGTCCTGCAATAACTGTGCAATTATACAATAATTTACCGTGAATTTTAATCGTTCTACAATGACAGAGAATAAAACTACCACTAGTAAAAAACAAAATAATTTAAAACAACCTGTATAAATATGTATGACGCATGACGTAGTTTGAAACACCCTATAAGCGTGCGCAGCCCGAGTCATGCCACAATAGACAGAGAACAGTAAAACATCTTCATATAAACGAGCCGCTCTCGGTTTGAATGTATGCGTACGCGCCGAGCGCCGTGTCGGTACGCGATTTTACGCACACGCTGGCATAATATAGGATGGTAGAGGATGGCGGCAATACGGGCTGTGCCGCGTGACTGTGAGCACGCGCGTAAATTACATGACCGCTCGCGTTCGTCAATTCTCGCCGGCCACTTACCATAATATTAATTATTACGAGTATCATGACTTCAAAAGGGGGAAAAAAATATTGTAGTGTTTTCGGGTGCCTCAATAATGATTTCGCAAATCCGGACTTATCATTCTTCATACTTCCTACTGAACCAGAAATGTAAGTACAACTTAAATCTTATTAGAAAATGTGATATATGTATTGTTTGTTTCACAGTTTATTTGCTTTATTAAGAGCGTACCTGAGTCGCATTTTTCCATATAATTGTATTCCCAGATTTACTTCCTGACTACTATGTTTAAAGTTAAGTTTATTTTAAGAAGCCCAGTTTTACTATAAAACAGAGGATTGAGTACGAAATATCGTTTAAGTAAACTTATTTGTAGAGTATAGTGTAATAAGGACAATTTCACAATAATCAATATTGCAAATTACTATTATTTTTTTTTCTATTGTCTTAAGTGTTGTTTGATCCAAATATGGCGTCTTAATCATAATATTAAGTTAATAAAATTATAGTAAAATGTGACCGACTAACGCTTAGGGTTGCGTAGAATTTTATTTATAACATTATAACCTTTAATTTAATAGCGAGTAAGCGAGCGGCGCCTTTGTTGCATTTGAGCTAGCTGTTGCTATCCGATTATATAAATAAACATTACACAGTACCCATATAAACAATCATTATAATTGTACCTCAGAAACTAATGAGGCTAAAAAGGTTTTGCGGTTTTATTAAAGTAAGGTATCATTTGTTAAATATTCGCTACCCATACATAATCGTAGCTTTACCAATGTCTACTTTTTCATAAGAACTACATATTTATTGGTTACGTTCTCATGTTTTATATCATTTAAGCATTAGTTATTAGCTTGTAAATATTATTGTGTTAGTGTTACATTTAAGTACCTACTCATCACTTACAATCTTCTCTGATAAGAACCAGTTATATCGATTTCCCATATCACACATCACTTAAAATTTATCATTATTTACGAGCTTTAGAATATAATTTAGTGTTACACTTAAGTAGTCTTAAAAATTTTGTCGGTATCAAATTTGTAACTTAATATAATAAATGTTATGTGAATAAAGGCTTTTTATTTTTACTAAATTTATAAATTGGTAAAATATTCAATCATAATATGCTTTTTATTCTATAAATTTAGATCAAAGTGACAACCCTAGGGTTCAACGCAAGAGTAGGCAAATAACTCTGCGGGCGGCCTTAGATAATCTACTGTTCTCTACTGTGGTCATGCGTTCCAAGGGCACGCAGAGCTCAAAAAATAATAATACCTATTTAAAAAGATGTAGGTACTAAACTTTTTTTTTTTTCTTTATTATTTTTTAGGGACTTTTAGATGCACTAAATTTAAATTTAGTTTAGGCCAAAAGTATCGGGGCTAAAGTAGCATGAAACGAAATGTCCCTCATTTGGGACAAACATTCTGATATATCGTAAGGCCGTTGAGACAAATGGCACAATTAATCTCTTTTTAGATTAAGCGGGAGATTGAGACCTTTCAGTAATTGCAGTGGTGTATATAATTAATTTTAATTAAATTAACTTGTATTTCATGTTGTTTTTTTGTTGCAGGTAAGTACGGAATTCAAGGTGTTTTTGGTGTTTTGTAAGTTGGTAGAATACTAGCCTTATTTCTTCAAAACAAGTGTTTAGTAGTTGTTTAGACCAAACACCTGTTAAACACGACACTATTATACGGACTTTGACGTATCACTGACACGAGCCACGCCTTAAACAAGTGTTTAAGTTTTTGTGGTCACACTCTAGCCCCCTTATTATCAAACAGCGATTTTGTTTAGACCATTTTTTTTATTGACGATTATCGACTAAGATTGGAAATTGATCTGGTGACCCTCCACGACCAAACTCCCGACACAACAACCCGTAGCCGGCCTACATCGCAGCACAACTGCTCAGACCCTTCCTCCGTACGGCTTCACCTGACATCATGCCGGAACACGACAAATCCCTTGGCGGCAAGACTTCGTCTGGTGGGTCGTAACTTCTGCCGGCAGCCGATGTTATGCTCTACCACCGTTTTGAATTATGAACCTAACCATCATCATTATCAACCTTTTTATTGCCCCACTGTTGGGCACAGGTCTCCTCTCATACAGAGAAGGATTGAGCGTAATCACCACGCTTGCTCAATGCGGGTTGGCGATTTCAGACTTGAAGTCCAGGTTTCCTCAAGATGTTTTCCTTCACCTTCAGTCATCTAACCTAACCATTATAGAAATTTATTTATGTAAAAGTTATTTATATAAAAATGACAGTTTAGTCCGAACTAAATGCCAACTTAGTACCGATACTAAGTTGGCGTTTTAAGAAACTTGCCTTAATCCAAATAAAGTTCGAAAAATAAATACTGACTCTATGTATGAGTCAGTATTTTTATTTACAGGTTAAGGCGGGAACTAGAGTAAGATTTTCTTTTGTTCTTTTTCATATGAAATTATGAAAAAAATAACTGTTTTCGTTTGTTTTTCTTTTAGTACAAAAAATATTTTCAGCCTTATTTATTTATAATCGAATACACCTTTATGTACTAAAAGTAACAAAATAAAAATATATGCGCAAAAAAAAAAAAGAAAGTTGCAAATATTGTGGCATTTTCACAAAACCCTAACCAAATCACACATTCGCTCATTCGACACATTCATCTTCAAACATTGACAAGTCGTACTCAAACTGTAAACACGGCAATAGTATCGCATTTCGCAACCCGATCCGTCTGTAGTCTGACGTCTGCCGTCTGTCTGTAGACCTGACAGTTGAGCCAACAATGTGACATTACCAACTCACCGTTATACGCCAAGACACCTCGGATTGGAAATTGATCTCCTGATTGTGATATTCTATGGAATTCTGCGTAAGTTTGTAATATTTGCGCGACACTGAAATATGTCGCGGTTCCGTTACGCATATTTGATTTTTATATGTCATAAGTCAATATTAGACTGAACGTCAGATTCGCTATCGTTCTTGGCCAAATATTAACGATCCCACGTCTAATGTTCAGGGCTGCTCGTTTAAATTCAGTTCAAATAATGCAAATTCAACGTCACATGTTTTCTGAGACAAAAAAAAATGTCCTAGAGTAATCTGGACACAATACAGTATGTTAAATAACAGAGGGCGTTCCCTTAAACTCGTTAATATATATCATTAATAGATTAAAATAAAAATATCAGCATAGAAAAATAAGCATAAAAAAATCCGAATAAAAAAAAATTCTAATTGGAAATAAATTTGAAACCTCCTGTTTTAAATCAAAATAGTAGTCGTCATGTATAAATAAATTGCGACGTTGCCGTCTTTCATGTTCGCGTGTACAGTATGTTTCTTTTACATGTCAATTTAAAATTTTTATTGAATATTTTCATAATGGAAAAAAATTTAAAACATTTTGTTTTCGAATGGAAATATTTTTTTTAGCATGTATGTATGCTATACTATTTCGGGTTAACGGGAATGCCCTCTGTTAGTTAACATACTGTATAATCAAGAGAAGCTTTTATTTGAGTGTTCCTTTATTTTTCGTTTGGTTCGTAGTGGTGTCAATACGTAAGGGTGGATATTCTCCGTACTGACAGACAGATAGACAGTCTCTCGGTGGCGTTGCGGTAGCGAACTTGGCTGCTGCTCAAGGAGGCGCGGTTTCCCGCGCAGTGCAAATATTTATATGCATAAATATGAATATTTCCACCGGTCTGGTCGGTCTGGTGCCTCGGAAAGCACGTTAAGCCTTTGGTCCCGGTTGCCATACGGACATCTAATGGCAGTCGTTACGGGTTGTTGGAGCCCTCAAAAGTCCAACAATTGGTCTAACTGCAATGCTCCGATATCGCCTTCGGGTTATGGAGGTCAGACGGCAGTCGCTTCACGGAAAATATCGAAGCTTAGCCAAAATTAGCAGTTAGACTGGTAAATCGGACCCCAAACTCCAAAGCTGAAAACGCTTCGGATGCGACTGGGATTCATTCATTCATGATGATGGGATACTCGCCGTACTACCGATTATCCGATAACGAAACGGTGATGGCAGAATTGATAATAAAATTGACTTATTACCCTCTGTAAAACAATTAATTGTTGGTAGTATTATTGCAGCATTTCATGTAAAATAATAATTAATAAATAATCCTCGTCCGTTTCTAATAACTTTGACTCCTAATAAGTTCTTAATTAAATCAATCGACAAGTGCAAAACGAAGGTCAAAACACTAGCACTAAGAGTTTATTCAACTTGTAGCGTTTAATAAGCTGACGACACACCTATTTCCGCTGCAAAATTCAGCGGTGTTCGTCTATGCCGACGGTAGGATGCGTGATACACTGAATGGGAAGTGAACTGCAGATAAATCTTGGAAGCTAATTTAGTAATCTGTTCACGTATCTCCCTTACATATATCAATGTTGGCGGACGTTGATTCAATTATAGAGATGCAGTGCATAAACGAGGAGGTCAGCGGGTGGGTTATAACAAAAAAGGATGTTCTTTTTTTAAATAATGTTAAACGTAAAGAGTTCGATAATACTGAAAATTTTGAATTACATTGTACCCACTCCAGTAAATAAAAAAGTGGGTTCATTACATCAGTAAGTACAGATTTCTAGGTAGTCTATTCTGAACTAAATTCACTGAAAACTTGGGTGAAGCAAGCTGTCATTTCACCTGGTCTTTTATCAGGGCTTGATACTGTTGTCAGCTGAGTTGAAACTCAAATTACCTTAAAGTTTTTACGGTCAGATTTTTCAGAGATCTACAAAAATGCAATTTAATAAACTGCATTTAAGTATACACTTTTCAGAACAATGAAGAAAGGCGTCCAAAATAGACCCTTAAAACCTTTAAAGTATTCTGTAAGTCACTATTAAAGTACTGAAGTCTCAATTACACAAAGATCGCAAATTCTAAACCGCCATTCTCTTTCACCATGACGCCTTTCCTCGTATCTTGCGTGGGCGCAGTTTCCTGCACACTGACAGTTGACAGCGCACTGAGGCACCCGCCGCCGGTGAACCCGCTGCTAATACAGTGGTCCCTACTTCTATAATAGGGATGTTCAAACAAGATGAAATGGAGTTATTTTGCTTATGATATAAATCGACAATGTAATTGATGATGGTGAAGAAGGGATTGATAATAATGTTGAAGATGGCGATAGAAATGAGAATAAGGATGAAATACTTAGAATAGAATTCTTTTAGCTAAGAATGCTGAGATGGATTAAAAGAAGGATTTTAGCAATGAGATTCTGCATGATACTATTTAACAAAATATTGAGTAAAAAACACGTTATAATTGATAAACATGTGAAACAAGTTACGACAAATTACTATGGAGTATATGATATGGAATTTGAAGTTACCAAAAAGGTTAAAGAATAATTAATGATTTTTACGAATTTTTAGCATAAATGCTTATCTCCTAAGAAGTGAGATAAGGATATCTAAAAGGATATATGCTAACTAACGGTCGGTTTCGCCTTTAAAGATTTTCTTAAAATATTGGTTTTACTTTTAAATATGGATAAAAGCAATGTTACTAGATATGAAAATCAATGGCTTTTACGTTTTTGGACATTTAAAATTCTGTAGGCTGTAGGGTTTGGTAATAAAAAAAATTGATATTTTTATTTATTCAGCCTATACGCCTATTCTCCTTCTTAGGTAAAGCAGACAAGTCTAACTATTTTTAAATAATGTCATATTTTGTGACGGATGTGGTAGATAACATCCATTTATATCTGGTAAATAGTTCTGTTGCGATTGTGCTGTTGCGCATTTGGGCACAGTTTCTGTGCCGAAAATACCGCCTCGTTGATCTCGTGGTTGAAAACGTGACAGCTGAGACGAAGACCTGGATTCGATTCCCAGTCAACAAGCGTAGTACAAAGCCTTATTGGGGTCTCCCATTAAGAAAGATTTCTTAGAAACGTTGCGGAGTTTGGAAGTTGGTGCTGCGGAGTTTGTTTCGCCACTTCTTCAAGTAAGAAGGATTGGCGTTTTGTGGGACTGTCTTATGTAATATTGACGTTCAAAAAGTGTTGGTTCTCAACCTAGTTTGAATAAATGACTTTTGATATTGATTTTATAATTTTTGGTGGTGTGAAATCCCCGTGCTGAGAAAAGCGCGTTAAATAATTTTTGTCTCGCGTCAAATTTTTCTTCGGTCGTGTCAGAATGCCATTTCATCGGATAATGAGAGCGAAAGTGCACCTGTGTGCACACTGTAATAATAATATATTCCTCGTAAATGGATGAAACGGTCTGGAAAGCTAAGATCGGAGATTCTCTACGCGATCGAATCAGAAATGAGGAGATCCGCAAAAGAACTAAAGCCAACATCATAGCTCTTCGAATCGTTAAACTTAAGTAGCAGTGGGCGGGCACATTGCTCGTACAACCGATGGCAGATGGGGCAGTGAGGTTGTGACTCCACAGCCTTACTTTGCCCTATCAGCCATCGGTTAGCAAAAAAAAAAAAAAGATTTTATTTTAGCCAACATTGCGTACATAATATAAATTAAGGCAACCCCAGTAAGTTGCAAAAGCAATAATCAATTTTATTTGGCGTATTTGCCATTATTATCGTGATTTATCAAACCAATGTCTATCCATAAAGCACATGTCGATTGTAAAAGCACAGCTTTCTCAAAACAGCCCCAGACAAGTCAGATTGAGTCATAGATTGCGACTCTTTGTGTGTGGGCGATTTTTGCACCAGACCATTCCTGTTCATAATTGTTCCAGTCTCGTTATGAATATGAAGATATTACGGAACGGTAAGGCCTGCCCACGTTGGAATACCTGTTCCATTTGATTCTTGATTGTAATTGTAACAAGGCAATGATTAACGTTGTTTATGTCAGTAAACTCCTGCTTAATTTGTAACTAGTTTGATTGTATCAGCGCTTTACTAAAGCGTCTTTGAAGGCAATGCTAACACAATAGATTCCATATCTGTTGAGGTTTCGTTACCTGGGAAAATTTTCTCTGCAAATTGCGCGTTCATTTGCCAGTTTTAGTTAACTCGAGATGGTCTCCAAAGCCGAGCACAGGCGTAGAGTAGCCAGACTTTCGGTGTTCTACAGGATGCATTTTGGGGAGTGTGCGAGGAATTGCATGATTTAATTCCCCTATCTCCGTTCCAACACGACAGACCCCATGTCTGTGCGCATAGGCGGAGACATGGTCGAGCGCACGGACCAGTTTAAATACTTGGGGTCTGTGCTTCACGCGTCCGGCGACATTGATTGCGACGTCAAGGCACGTATTTCCGCAGCTTGGGCGAAATGGCGTGAGGTGGCAGGTGTCACTTGTGACCCCAAAATGCCGGTTAAGCTTAAGGGGCAGGTCTATAAAACCATCATTAGACCTGTTCTGCTGTATGGCAGTGAGGCGTGGCCTGTGCTTGAGCGACACAAGCAGGAGCTGCGTGTCACGGAGATGAATATGCTGCGGTGGATGTGTGGAGTTACGCGGAAAGACCGCATCAGGAACTCCCGCATCCGGGGCAGCCTTCGTGTCCGTGACATTGCAGACAAACTGCAGGAGGGTCGCCTACGCTGGTACGGCCACGTCTTACGGAAACCGGCATGTTACGTGGGTAACAAATGTCTTGCCATGGCGCCTCCGCCGGGCCGGAACAAGCGGGGTAGACCAAAGAAGTGCTGGCTTGACGTTGTAAGAGATGACATGCATGCCAACAAGCTCTTACCACAGGACGCTAAAGATCGTGCGAAATGGAGGAGAATGTGCAGGAAAGCGGACCCTGGGCTCCAACGCGAAAGCCGCGGATGCAACCGGGATAAGCGCTGAGATGATGATGATGATGATGATCTCCGTTCCACCACTCGAGGACCCGTCGTATGGCGAGTTTCCACCCTTACGTTGTTAACACCACTACGATCCGGACGAAGCGTTTCGCCTCCTCCTTTATACCGCGTAAATCGAGGGACTGGAACAATTTGCCAGCGGCGGTGTTTCCGTCGGACTACAATTTGAGTGTCTTCAAGGCTAGATTGAATAGGCTCCTAATAAACTAGTGCGCTTTACCACCAACGATTGCGTCACTGCTTACCATCAGCCGGGATTGCAATCAAGCGCTAGTTTATAATTTATAAAAAAAAAAACTCGATAATATGCAACTGACTCAAGCTAATCCAAATTGTGAGTAGAGAAGCTATAGGACTGATAGACAGCATTTTCAAAAACCAAAATGATTACTATCGCAATTTTCAACCACTCATCATCATCATTTCAGCGTTAATCCCAGTCGCATCCGAAGCTTTTTCACCTTTGGAGTCTGGGGTCCGCTTTACCAGTCTAACTGCTGATTTTGGCTAACCTTCAACATTTTCCTTGAAGCGACTGCCGTCTGACGTCCACAACCCGAAGGCGACATCGAAGCATTGCAGTTAGAAAAGCAAAGTCCAACAATTGTTGGACTTTTGAGGGCTCCAACAACCCGTAACGACTGCCACTAGATGTTCGTATGGCAACCGGGAACGACGGCTTAACGTGCTTTCAGAGGCACGACCAGACCAGTGCAAATATATTATTTTTATTCAGGCATAAAAATATTTGCACTGTGCGGGGATCGAAGTCGCGCCTCCTTGCGCAGCGGCCGCGTTCTCTACCGCTACCTCACGGAGGCCGTTAATCAATCAATTTTTAACCACTGTTCCTTCAAAGATTACAACCACAGCGCAGCCTCTAGGCATTTTTTCAGAGTAGACATCAACGATGCTATGGAGGTAGCGAAGTTTTTTGCCACCAAAATACAATACGCCGTTGTGCCAGCAATACGATGAAAAAGAAAAAGACTTCTCTAATTCATACGTCTTTTACTAAGCTTCACTATCCAGTATTTTCATTATATCATCTACAGTCTTTAAGCTCTTGAAGATAACATGAACACTTGAGAATCAACCAATTTACAGTTTAGCGTCAATTTCCAATGATTTACAATTGTACGCCAGTTTCAGTCGACCCACATATTTTGCAATATTTGCTCAGAAACCAGAGAGTATATGTATTGTTATTATAAGTATTGTACTACTGGGTTATTTGTGTGATTTTTCGGATGGTTTCCTCGAAAACTAAAGTATAATAATGAGGTTATGTAAATTGTTAACGTCAAGGAGTGGTGAGATTAAAAGAAAACATGGCTAATATGTGTCTACTAGATTATGTTAGTAACTAGCTTATTGCTAATAACGATGATAACAATAACCGGGAATATTTATTTTAAACTAACCAATCAGAATTAAAGAGATTAACCCTACGTACCAAAGTAACCGACATAGCTTTGAGAATTGCCAAACTTTGGTGGAAGTGGGCAGGGCTCAGGGAACAGATGGCAGATGGGACCGAGAGGTTTTGGATAGCAATCAGAATCAGAATCTTGTTTTGTAAACATAGGTTAAAGTGTGAGATGTTACAGATAAATATTATACATCTGCTATGTTTTGCCCAGAGGCGTACAAATATACATACTAAGGCGATCACGGAAGACTCAGTGTGGTCAGGCCCCCGACAAGGTGGACCGCCGACCTGGTGAAGGTCGCGGGAAACCGCTGGATACGAGAGGCGCAGGACTGGTCGTCATAGAGATCCTTGGGGGAGGCCTATGCCCAGCAGTGGACGTCTTCCGGCTGAAATAATGATGATGATGATCGCAGAAGATGTAGCGTTGAAAGGCCATCCACACATCAAAGGCTATCATTAGGTCATCAGTCCACTGTGTGAACTAGTGATAATTGCCGGAGTTCTTTCATAGAACTCCGGCAACTATCACTAGTTCAAGATACAAGAAGCATTGAACGGTCCTTGAAGAAAGCTTATGGATGAAATTTGACACTCTTAGAGTTTATCACCACGTATAATACATAGGGTACTTTTCATCTCTATATTCATTTTGAACGTGAAAGTTTGTATTATTATTCCTTTCACGCAAAAACTACTGAAAGGATTTGGTACACAGATGGTTTTTAACCAGGATTAACACGTAGAATAGTAGTTTTTATCCGGATTTTCTGAAGTAATCGAAACTTATACGGGTGAAACCACGGGGCACAGCTAGTATTTCATACTAATTACTCTCATCATCAACTTTTTTATCGTCCCACTGCCGAGCACAGGTCTCCTCTCATACAGAGAAGGATTGAGCGTAATCACCACGTTTACTTAGTGCCGGTTGCCAATTTCAGATTTAAAGTCCAGGTTTCCTGAAGATGTATTCCTTCACCTTTTAATCAGTCATTAGTGTAATAAAAGATATACTTAGAAAGTACCTATATGTAACTTAGAAAAGTTACATTGGTACTTCCCTGACCTGTAATCGAAACCGCACACTCATACTTGAGAGACTGGTGTTTTAACCACTAGGCCACCACCCCAAAATATCTCTCATGATAACAAAAGTAAAAAGAAATTCATTAGCAAATTTATTGCCTACCAAATATTTCATCAGTTTTGCATTGTGTTAAGAGTCCTGTTCGCCTTGGTAACATTACCAAACACACTTTTGTTTATTATTTATACAAGTGTGTGCGTGTATACAGTATGTACGTATTGTGATGCGCTTACGCACGAATACGGTTGTTTCTCCACACGTTTCCTGTTCATAGATGTGGGTTTGGTAATATTTTGCCATTCAATAGTCGTGTTAACCGGTTTTCTTTGCGGCATTCTGTAAATAAAGATAGCATATTTTAAAGATAAAGAAAATACAGCTTGTAATGTAGGTGGATTGCTTTTATTTCACCATGTTGATCGCGGACCAAGAGTAGGTAGTAACTGCCCGTTATCTTGTAGATCTTATAAAAGGTAATTTGGAAATAATGTTGGGTGAGTAAATGATAAATAAGCAGGAACATTTTGATGTACTTAATTTGACAAATAGCCCTAAATCAAATGCAAAAGAGGACACGCTTTTCTAGTTTGGAAAACAGGCATTTGATGTTCATTGGACGCCATCAAATACCAAAAAAAGTAATCACGTAAGTTTTCACTATTTAGTCACATACAATACGGTCTTCCTTCAGCCATCTAGGTACTAAATTGAACCATCGGATGCGCCTTAAATTCTACTGAGCAGGGTAATTGAGTAACACACTATCAGTAGGTCTCATGTTGACAGTTCAACAAGATTCATTGCGTTATTTACATTGGTGAGCAGACATATTTTTCGCACCCTAGGAGCAATGGATCAGCAATGCTGCAAAATGATTCTAATTGATAGCAATAGTGAGTTACGTAATTAGGATGCTGTTCCTTCAGACATATCTTCCTATATTATATCCTGCCACTCAAGACCAGGAACAGTTATCATACATACGTTTGACAGCCGCAGTTATCTCATTTATGATGTTTATAACGGTGTCCAAGGCCACAGTTATTGACCTTGACACAGAGACAGTCAAGGGAGAAAATGTTGAGGCAGTACTGAGCATAATGTCGATAAAGTGAAGCATACGCGAGTAATGAGTCAAAAGCGGATTATAGCGATGTAGTAACTTTGGAAGATGTTGGCAATGATTTTGATAGAAAGAAATCGATAAAATTGAATGAATGATTGGATGAATCAGGCAAAGAATTAACTGTCGGAATTGAAGCTAAGCTAAGTAGAAATCATCTAAACTAAATACGGCAAGATGAGACTTCCGATATCTTAAAAAAGCATGGATCGAAAGAAAGAAAAGTTTATTGTAACTCCTACAGGAAGATCATAAACTAAAGACAATTAAAAATAAAACAAATTAGAAAAAAAAAAGGAAAAGAAAAGCACAACACAAGAGTACAAAAAAGAATTTGTAACATCTACACACACGAAATAGCTTTTATTTGCTTAACAAAAAAGTAGGTAATCAATTTGGTAATGAAATCATAATGGTACTTAGTGATTCATTCATAGATTCAGTACATACTATAATTATCAAAATCAAAAATGAGCTATAGACGATGTTTACTTACAGCTCCTACATTTAGATTCCCAACATATAGAGAGGTCAAAGCATGAAGCAAAAATGAAAATTCCATTCAACCTATCTCCCAAAATCACTGTCTTCAAAGTCATACAGCTTAACAAAGCCATAAAGAATGATATAACGTAAGTTTCCTTGAAATCCTCACTGACAAACGTTATGAGAACGAACAAATGTGACATGTGTTTAATTATCTACCACGCTAACGGGTGACTTTGATATGGTAATGTTGGTGATAATGTTGGTCCCGATGACGATAATGTTGGTGGATATGTCGGTAACTTGATCACTTCATGTTTTAATAACTTTACCGTAAGATTGTTGGCTATTCCAAAACGGATTGAGTGTGTAGATAATACTTATAATATTAGATGTAGTTTAAGTAAGTTGTTCCTCTAGTAGAATTCGGTTTAGGAATTTGAATGTTTGTTTGATATTTTCTTAAAATGCATCTCTTCAATGAGGTGAATGAGTTCAATTGAAGTTTTAACAATTTACGGACGTCAGCAGGTTAAGCCACCCGAAACTGTCAAATATTCCCAATCAAACTTGAGCCTTAACGCTTTAGAGATAAACTTGAAAATGTAATAATGAAATCTGACAGATTGTAGTAGCTTGACTTGCTGTCGTCTGTATATTTTTATTGCCAGCAATTCTTCATCCCATATTATTTTTAAATAATTAATTCATATGACCTAGCCCATTTCTAACCAAGTTAGGGTCGGCTACCAGTCAAACCCTTAAAATTAATTCTAATTTAATGAATAAAAATTAATTAATGTTTGAATTATATCATTGAATTTCTTTGATCGATCAAAATAATATTATGGTTTTATGATTAAACCCTTACATTTTCAATAGCACAGATTTAAAAAGGCACTGCTTTACTATTTGTTGATTTTATTTGCTTTTTTTACTTGTCTGCATTGTAAAGTCCTGATGAAGGGAGTTTTATGTTCTGTAACAAATATTTGTTTGCGTCTGTTTGCATTGTCTCATACGTTATGGCTTGCCTGAGTAAATACTTGTCATTGTTGGATAAATCCTTGAATGACATTCTTGTGAGTCATCACGAAACAATTTTCGGTTCTGGGATGAATGAGGTTACGAGGTCAGATTTTTGGGATTTGTAAATATATTATTAGTCACACAATGACTTTGTTAGTGTTTCGTTTTTGAGTTTCTGTGAAAAAATCATAAGCAAAAAATATATATACTTACAACGTTATATTTTGTATACGCGAAATGCGAATCCCGAAACACGCGTCCAGTGTTTTAAGTAATGAATCTATGTACAAAATTTCAAAAAGAACCACAAAGTTATATGCTTGGCTTGAGCTTGATTGCCCCAACATAAATATGGTCAAAGCTCCGCTTGGGCGGGCGAGTGCGGTGCGTTGACTCTGGCGTCAACTGTTGCGCGCGCGCAAGTACTATGATCTATCGTAAGCTGCGTGGGGCGCTGGGTAACCACACTGCAACAATTTCTAAATGTATTTGGGAAAAATATAACATGATGTAAAAATGATTGGAATCGATTCAGTTGCTTATTCTGAACAAACTATATTCAGGTTTCGCATGATCAAAAAATAACGTTGTATACGCGACGCAAAAGCTAACTAAAAAACAAGTAGAAGGTAAAATAATGGCGGAAGTGTAAGCACACACTCACCTTTTTTTATAATTACCGTGCGATCATAAATAAGCAAGTCCACACAGTAAATACGAGAGTCTACACGTTCCGGAATACGCAACACATATTATGTAACGCAAATGGATATGGGTAGGGGCACTTGGCAAGGCGCAGTGATAGACAAGCGGAGCTTGGCTGTGACAAAGTACTAGTGGATGAGATGTCAGTCATCAGGCTGCGAGATGACCAGTCAAACCCATAATATGAGCTTGGCACGAGAAAAGAGAGGTTGGCAGTTAGATTGTTGATAGTATAACGGATCGACTGGAGCCGATTATGACCAATTGGGTTGTATCCTAAAAAATAATTTAATGCCATCAGATAGATTTATAAAAAATATTTGACACTTATTTTTTATTTCATACAAATACTTAGGAAGATACATCGATTTGAAATGTCGCATGACGTCACGCCGTGGTACGAAATATACCACAGCGTGACGTAATTAACCCCCACTCCGTAAATTTAATACGTTATATCTCAGTGGTTTTTGGTAATCTGTACAATATAAAAAATACGGGTCTTAATTTTTTTATCTATACTAATATATACTTAAAGCTGAAGAGTTTGTTTGTTTGTATGTTTCGCGCGCTAATCTCAGGAACTACTGGTCCAATTTGAAAAATTCTTTTTGCGTTGGATAGCCCATTAATTCAGGAAGGTTTTAGGCTACATAACGACGGTATCACGGTGTGACTAATAGGAGCGGAGCATAACTAACTCCACGCAAACAAAGTCGCTGGCGGCCGCTAGTTATACTTAGGAAGAGAGATAATAAGAGGGCCTAATTATTTTTTTGATTTTCATACCTTGGATACATCCCTATTCAGTCACAACTCAAGCTTCACTGTTGCAATTTAAAGTGCGTTTAAAAGTTTTCATTCCAAAATTTCGACTCACTTTTAAAACAATGCCAAAACTAATCACTACCGTGTAGCTAACTACTGCTTTCACTACCTGTCGTAAACACATTGTTTCCAATTATCCGTAAAACCTTTCATTATTCACGTTGTCATTTTTTCGTCACGCTCGCGGACTGAAGACAATGGACACAGGATCTTTCGCAGTTTGTAATGCTAGAGTATTGTCAGTTCGCTGCTGTCTTAAGTAAGTCCTCTGTTTAATATACTGTTTGTGTTACTTGCGGGGTCTGTGCAAGGAGTGGGAGATCAGCGAGAAAACTACGGTTGAATATAGAACGTGTGGCGAGAACGTTCCAGACTTGCCGGGAACTTTCTGGAACCATCTGGAATATTCTAGACTACGATGGAACCTTCTGGAACATTGTAGACACTGATAGAACCTTCTGGAATATTCTAGACTCTGATGGAACCTTCTGGAACATTCTGGACACAAGCTGTCCATTGTTCGGTTTGTAGTACCTACGGTGTACCATAATTTGTTAATAATAAGTTAGGCCCTATTCTACTATAATAATATCTTTATTCAAGTAACATAGACTTAACTGAAGGACCATGTCAGTCAAATTACTTTATATTTAAATTGATGTCATCCCGTAAGAGATGACATTACAGTGATTCATATCATATATAAACAGTCGAGCCTGCTAGCAATCTTTTTCCCCATCCATTTGGTTACCCATCCATCTTCTTCTTCAGCCTATAGAGGTCCACTGCTGGACTAAGGCCTCCCCCTACTTCTTACGTACGACTTTCATTGCATTTGGGGTGTTTGCAATAATCCCCACGCTTGGCAGGCGGATTGGAATCGCATTAAAAATATTCCACAGGAGAAGCGCTGCTGCCTGCTTTCCTGGTAAGAGTTCCCTTAATCGCCTCTAACGACACCCAAATATATGAAAGAATATATGGTACCCATCCAAGGACCAACCATATAGACTCTCTCAAGCTGAATCACCACATCTGCATCCGCAATCTGGCCCTTTTTACTATTAACAAAACTTATGAATAATACAACATCCATTCTCTCATTACTTGCGTCATACACGAAGTCGTCTATTTTGTATGTATTGTCCAATAGTCAATGCAAACTTGCGTCAGTGTTTCGTAAAATCCTACTTTATTAACATCGTGTACTTGATAAAAGGTGCATCCTTTTAATAAATTGGGCAATCGGTGTAAATTTTGGCCTTAATATTTTAATAGAATCGGCAGGCGGTGTAAATTTTGACCTTTATATTTTAATAGAGTCGGAAAACGGTGTAAATTTTGACCTGCTTTTACGGTCCCGTAAATAGTGTAATAATATGACCCTAATACAAAGCCTTCACTGTCTGTCAGTCACCAGGCTCTCATAATCTATATTATATTTCTAACTTAAACCCTAAAGTATTAAGGTTCAAAGTTGATTGCGAAAAATTGACAGTTTCAAGTACATAGCTTGTTGTATGTACGTCTGTACAAGTCCTTGACTACTACACTTCCTTTATACTCTCATCATCATCATCATCATTAGCCTCTAGTCGCCCACTGCTGGACATAGGCCCCTTCCATGGCACGCCAACAAGCTCGATCCTGAGCAGTTCTCCGCCAGCCACTACCAGCCACCTTTTTGATGTCGTCGCTCCATCTCGCCCAAGGGCGTCCTACGCTACGTTTGCCGAGACGCTTTATACTCTATTAATCTAAAAAGCTATAAGAGGTAGAGTTAAGCCTAAACTGTTACTAAGTAGCAATTCTACCAACCAACCCATCCATTAAAAACTCTAAGCATTAGCAAGTTACGTAACATAACAATTAAAATTACAATTAAACCGAACTCACACGCATAACTACAACTAAGCCCAACCAATTAAAATTCACTAATTACCATTGTAATTGATCGTAACGGTCTAACAATTATCGTCAATTATAATCGTAGCGATATTTTGATCTGCGCAAGAGCATTTTTTGTTGTCAAAATTCAAGATGATTATATGGTATAATGGTATGTTAATTATGGTTATTAGGCGGTAAACTATACATTGTAGAAGCGAAATAAATGCCTACGCGTGTTCAAGATAGCAAGAAAATGTAATTGTTCCACCAAATAACCAATCTGTGCACGATTGTCTGTGGGGGCGGATTAACTTGTCAAATATACTATAGATATAAATTAATGTTGTTTTTTTTTATGAAATATAGGAATAGTCGGCATTAAGTGCGCCTTTGCACATTTCTCATTCTGTACTCACCACTGATTTCTATAATTACCACTGGATAGGCTGTTCCGTAGGTTTGACAGCTATATTTTTGTGCCTATTTGAAGCGCCACCATTAAGTGTCCACGGAACTAATTTTGACGTATATTATAAATAGGGACACGGTATTGAATAGAAAGTATCGATACTGTACTCATGAGTAGTATCGATAAAAAAGTTTCGTACTCGTAAAAGTATCGGTACAAAAGTATATACCTCAAAGTATCGAGTACTTTTCTCAAGCAGGGGTCTACGCCATAGACACGTTAGTAGGGACACGGCATCAAATAGAAAGTACCGATCAAGAGTTATCGATATATTTTGTTCGCTGATGTCGATATCACTAGTTTTAGTACCACGGACACTCATTACGTTCGACAGCGCCAAAATGGCGATTATCAAACGGGCACAAAAACACTTTGACAGTCGCCTGTCCAGTGGTAAATAATAGAGGTCAGTGGTACTCACCAATTCATAATACCAAATTTTAAGATAAATTAAAAAAAAAAACAAAATGGCGACCACACGATGTCGGTCATATTGATTTATGATATCAAAATGGCTGCCACTATCATTTAATTAAATCCAAGGAAAGACATTCCTAGCAAACCGCGGGTGAAATAACTTTTCAACCTAAACCAGGAGCCAATAATAAAAGATTAAAGAGTGTAGTTTAAGAGCCAAGTGAACTTATCCCTAACGATATTAGTTGAAAAAACGCAGCCGGGGCGGGGCTCTCAGACTAATGAATGATGATAAATGGTATAAATAAGATGTCAGGTCTTATCGCAGACGTGATCTTCAGCTATCTACTGAAGTCATCTCATGTGTTCCTCGTTCGTAAAAATTCTGTTGGGTCGAAAATAAAGCATTTTTAGGAGATCGGTTCAGAAAGTGTCTTACAAGTTGGCTGTCGCAGAAACAAGCGCTGGGCTCTGTTTTACATAGGTTCGTAGCATAATGTTGAGCGACAGCCGTTTTTGCGTGGATGTGACGCATGTTCCCACACCCCCATTTCTTATTTTTGTGTTTTTGCATCATGTTTACCACAAATAAACGTTCTTTCTTGCTATTTGGCGTACTTATATATATTTCGGTACTATAAAGTCTTATTCCTCTTAAATATTTTTTTTCGCGCTACTAAATTGTTCAGACAACTTTCTCAGATCCATAATTGGTAATAATAGGTTTGCATCTAAAATACTATTAATCTAGCCCAAACTAAAGTACTATTTATCCCTCATAAATCTAAACATATACATACATATACAACGTGTAACAAAAAGGGTATATACATAGCAAGGGCATGGCATCTTTAGATGATATCAAACGATATCGGAAGGGTTTCAACTCAAAATAAAATACTCAAACAATTGGTACCAAATTTTCGATTTCGTGTGTTTCTTAAAATCAAATCATAACAAACGTGGCAGCACACTACATACGTTAATAACTACTCGTTACCCGTCACGTTACTTGCCAAAATCCGATAAATGTCTTCAATATCTCTGTGCGACTAGTATGATAGTAGCCTATCACAGGCGGTGTTTTTCCTCATAACTTCCTAACATAAAGAGGTAGGATTAAAAAACCCTTCCAATATCGTTTGATATCATGTAAAGATGCCATGCCTTTTTTATGTATATACCCTTTATGTTACACGTTGTATATCTTGAAATAAAGTAAAGCCCCTCTTAATCATTCAGTCGAAAGCCTTCGACTGTTGGATCCCCAACGCATCTACACTTCGATCGGATAAAACAACCCCTATTTTTTTTTTTTTTAATCACTATAAACTAGTGCTTGACTGCAATCCCGTCTGATGCTAAGCAGTGATTCAATCATTGATGGTAAAGCGCGCTAGTTTATTAAGCCTATTCACTTAAAAAAACTTAATGAGTAGAAAGGAAGACGGCAGTTGAGCGAGGTGATGCAATGTTAAACTTAACAACACGACCAACGATGCTGCGCCAGAGGGAGATTGATCTAGAGACCCTCCACGACCAAACTCCCAACTCAACAACATTTGTCGTACCCGGTACATATCGCAACACAAGTGCTCAGACCCGTCCTCCGTACGGCTTCACCAGACATCATGCCGGAACACGACGAATCGCTTGGCGGCAAGACTTTGTCTGGTGACTGGTAACTTCTGCCGGCGACCGATATTATGGCCTACCACCGAGAAAAGTTAAGTTGTAAATGTTAATCTCAATCGAGTTGTACGTACCAGGAATAGCCCTCATTCGCGCAGAGATTGCGGCTGCACCTCACACACAGGACGCTCAACGAACAAAAGGATATATTTTATTAAGATTACAAGACGGGCTCCGATGTTATCGATAATCGTATGTTATTAGCAGACAAATATTATTCGATTACCGCGCTCACATTTAAAAGAATCGATTTTATTTTTTTAACGATGTTAAGGAAACAAATTAAGAAGTTTCGAGGGTTGTTGAGGTCAGATAAGTAGTCGTTTCATGTAAAATACTGGTCTTCAGCGGCTTCCGGTTAGAATGGAAGCAGACCACAATATATTTGGGAAGTTTACCGTGCAACTATCTTTTTTTGGGACAAAACCCGCCACACTGTTCCCAACCCACTGCAACTCCTGAAAGCCAGAATCAACAGTGGAGACCGCCAGAAAAACGCCGAGCAATGAAGCTGGACGAGTCCCGGAGAAACGATTCAACTGTCTTGGGTCCCGCAACGAAATTAATCAGAAAAGAATAGCGGAGGAGTAAGAAAAAATATATTTTTTCCACTTCCCTCCATAACAAGCAGGAGACAGAACAGAACTAGGCCAATCGGCACAAAGGGATATTATTGCAACTGGGAGAAGCCCAGATTGCTGTTACCGTGCAACTAGCATACATCATAATCATTATTATCATTTCAGTCGAAAAACGTCCACTGCTGGATATTTGCCTCCCCCAAGGATCTCTACGACGACCGGTCCTACGCCTCCCGCATCGAGCGGTGTCCCGCGACCTTCACTAGGTCGTCGGTCCACCTTGTCGGGGTCTACCCACGCTGCGTGTATGGTCGCCACTCGAGAACCCGTCGGCCCCATCAGGCATTGGTCCTACGTGCAATGTGCCCGGCCCACTGCCACTTTCATGTTGCAATTCTTCGGGTTATATTGGTTACTCTCGTTCTTCCATAAGTCATCACTGGCACGCACACTGATCGAAGACTTTTGTCTTGAGACACTGCGGTATTTCGGATGAGAAGATTGTAAGTAGCTTTCCGGAAGCAGCCCAGCCGAGTTGGATTCGACGATTGACCTCATATGTATATACAACTTCTCAACATCAACCGCCTTGAAAGCACTCAAATTGTAGTCCGACAGAAACACCGCCGCTAGCAAACTGTTCCCGTCCCTAGATGTCATCATCATCCCAGCGTTAATCCCAGTCGCATCCGAAGCCTCTTCAGCTTTGGAGTCTGGGGTCCGCTTTACCAGTCCAACTGCTGATATGGCTAAACTTCGACATTTTCCGTGAAGCGACTGCCGTCTGACCTCCACAACCCGAAGGCGACATCGAAGCATTGCAGTTAGACCAATTGTTGGACTTTTGAGGGCTCCAACAACCCGTAACGACTTCCACTAGATGTTCGTATGGCAACCGGGACCAACGGCTTAACGTGCTTTCCGAGGCACGACCAGACCAGTGCGAATATTCATATTCATGCATACAAATACTTGCACTGTGCGGGGATCGAACCCGCGCCACCTTGCGCAGCGGCCGCGTCCGCTACCGCTACGCCACGGAGGCTGTCCCTAGATGTACGCGGTATAAAAGAGGAGGCGAAACGCTTCGTCCGGGTTAACAACGTAAGGGTGGAAACTCGCCGTACGACGGGTCGTCCGATGGTGGAACGGAGATGAAGGAATTAAATCATGCAATTCCCTCGCACACTCACCTAAATGCATCCTATAGAACACCGAAAGGTTGGCTACTACTCTACGCCTGTGTTCTAGGCTTTGGAAACCGTTCTAGGCTTTGGGTTTCCTCTCGATGGATCTCTTGAACGCGAAGAATTACGTAGTGAGTTTCACTGGTGATGGCGCCAAACATCTAGTCGATTCCTTGGCAGAGTTCATTTAGATGGTTAACAACGGAATGCAGAAAGCCGAAAATATCTCATTCAGTGTCGAAAGATAAAACGATCGATAAAACTGACTAAAAATACTTTACGGCTGCAAAGCAAACTGCAGGTAAGAATGAAAAGCAAATATTTGGGAATTAGCGACGTACCACATACTAATAAACGTTGGGTTCAATGTACTCGTTGCATAAGCAATGTGCGTCAAAAACCAATCAAGGTGATACGTCATACTGGAGCCATATGCAAGAGATGATTTTGATAGAACCGTTAAAATGCCACAAGAGTTTGGCTGGAGAAGTAATAGGAATGACGTCAGTTTGATTGCCGTTTACACGTGGCATTACATCGTCCTCAGCTTTGACTTAGACAATGAAAACTAAAGAGGAGTTTATCCTTACTAATATTGTAAATGGGAAAGTGAGTTTATTTGTTTGTTCCGCTTTCACGCCGTAACTACTAAACCGATTGCTTTGAAATTTTGCAGATGTAAATTTAGAAGTTCGGATTAAATAATAGGGTACTTTTTACCCCGAAAAAATATTGATATTCCCGAGAGAAATCTAAAAAGCGCGATATAACCGAACTCCACGTGGGCGAAGCCGCGGGCGGGAAGCTTGTTCCAAATAAAGGAAGAAGAGCGAAGAGTCATTCAGTCAAGTGTAAAACAAGAAAATATAAGATGACAGTGTCATTTAAACGGTGCTATTCAGCAGTAATAACTACCTTTTAATCAATTCCATTAATTTTATGTTTATTACAAAGTTATCTTGTATAAAATGGCGCACTTAAATATCAATTACTTTACCAGTCAGCCCTTGGCTTACTTTTAAAGCAAAGTGAACTATTACATAATATACCTTACACTTTCAATTATTATAAAATACTTTTTTGTGTACCAACTTCCAAAAATGAAATAGAACTGACCAATCGCGTGCTCCAAATGCGTAAAGCAAACTGGCATAAATCAAAAATCATTAAATAAATACAAAAACTTCAATTATCCTAATACGTTTCACCTCATTAGATATCTATAAACCGTAAAAAATTTAATATCGTCCTTTTTCTAAGGGATTAAACAAATATGTTACTCTAATACATCGGAACGAACCTACCTATGTATTAATCAAAAAAGCTATTGATTTATCGGTTTTCCGTTTAATAGCCCTTTATCACGCGATGGGGTGAACAATATTGAATGAATTTCGATAAATTAGTAGGTTTTATTTTTCTTTTTACGGTTTTTATTAATTTTTCGAGCCTTCTGTTCCATTTTTTTTGTTTTTAATAAAGTCTTATGACGTTTTATGTATAAATTATAATTTATTCTGTCCCTGCTAACGCCATGGGGTGTATAAAAATTAAGTAAGTGCTTTGAAATGATTATGTTTCAAATATTGGCGTGTCTTAATTTAAGACAAAAATGTGGTGAACGTGTGTTAATAAAATATATTTCGTCTTTAATGCTTGCAATTTTCTTTTTATAAATTACTAACTTTCTGCCCGCGGCTTCGCCCGCGTGGAATTCGGTTATATCGCGCTTTTTAGATTTCCCTCAGGAATATCAAATTTTTCAATAGAAGGTAGCGCCCATGTCGTTTCTCAGGGTCTAAAGATTGTCTGTGGCAGATTTCATCAAAATCGGTTGAGAGGTTTAAGCGGGAAAGCGTAACAGGCAGACAGATAGACAGGCAGACAGAGTTACTTACTTTCGCATTTATAATATTAGTATGGATAAACTTGTGCTTGACCGCAATCCGCCTGATGGCAATCAGTGATGCAATTGTTGATGGTAAAGCGCTCTAGTTTATTAAGAGCCTATTTACTATAGCCTTGAAGACACTTAAATTGTAGTCCGACGGAAACACTGTCACTGGCAAATTGTTCCAATCCCTCGACGTACCCGGAATAAAAAAAGAGGCGAACCGCTTCATCCGGATTATAGTGGTGTGAACAACGTAAGGATACTCGCCGTACGACGGGTCGCCCGATATTTTTTTTTGTAAGTATCAACTTAACACAGAAAAGTGAAACATCATGAAATACATATTACGGTGATCATGACACGTTAAAAAGGCTAAGTTAAAATTAATGCAATAATGAAGAATTTAAATTAATTATTATCACTGCTTATTATTAACAAATTATCTAACATAAAAACTGAATGACTCTCAGCAACGTCTGTTCGCATTTGTGCTTTCTGAGTGAAGTTACTGTGCAAAAACTTTTCATAACTTTTTGCTAGTGTTGGCAATCAACCGTTTTTTGTACAGTACAGACGATAGGTCAAGCTACCCGCAAATGTCAAATATTTCCAATCAATCTTGAGCCTTAATGCTTTAGCGATAAAGTTGAAAATCTAATAAAATTACACTGATTGTAGTAGCGTGATGTGCTGTCGTCTGTACAAATTACGCATATCGATGATTTACTCAACATATTTTTTCTTTTATTTCATTAACCTCTCTTGTTTAGGCCTCCAGGTGAGAAATGAATGTGCCGACCGCCTTCTTTTTTTTCAAACAGTAACAGTAGCTTTTACTGGAAGCGATGAATATGTCTTCGAAGCCTCTTTGCTTTAGAAAAATTGTTTCGCACGGTATGTACGACTTGTGATTTGAAAGCAACAAGACTTTTTAGTATAAGGGTATTATTACACTTATACCTTTTGGAATATATTTTCTACTAGCTGCGTCGCGCGGTTTCACCCGCGTGGGTTTCGATATATTTTTCTTTATATATTCCGCTCCTATTGGTCGCAGCGTGATATTATATAGCCTAAATCCTTTCTGGATTAATGGGATATCTAACGCATAAAGAATTTTTCAAATCGGACGCGTTCTTCCTGAGATTAGCGCGTTCAAACAAACAAACAAACTCTTCAGCTTTATATATTAGTATAGATATATAGATATAGATAAGAAGGTGGAAACCGCATTAAATTCAGTTGCGAAGTACAGAAAAACAATCCGCACTCTAATTATGTAAACCACAATAATTATGCTTCAAAATCATTCAAATTGAAAGAAATTTGCAATTAGAATCATTTTGAAGCATAATTATGGCTAATTCATTGCTCCATATGTTCGAAAATGTTATTGCTCAGCAACGTAAACAACGAATACGTTGTTTACGTTGCTGAGCAATAACAAACTAAGAAAATAGCAATTTTGACAGCTCAACAATAGGTACCTACCGATACATTGGTATCGGTACCTATTGTTGAACTGTCAAAATGAATTCCATTGCTAATTTGCTACTGACAGTGTGTTACATATTTACCATGCTGGGCATACAGACAGACTCGAAAAACGGCTTTAATTTATAAAATGTGTAGATATAGAAAATAAAATAATTCAACTCGCTTCGTATATCAACTCGTGCCCCTAACATTCAATAACCCTGATTGGTTCATCTCGTTCACGTTCATAACCATATGAGCATATTGAATGGGCTAAACTATTTCCCGAAACGTTATTACTTTTATGGTGATTACGTATAAAAATATAGCATATAAAGTTCCAATAAATGGTCGCGATGACAAGAAATGGGCGACATTTGTAATTCAATCGACGATTTATCGACAAATCGTGGCACATCACTACAGAAGTTGTGACTATAAGTGTTAATAATTCTGTGTTTATTGAAATGTTTTTAATTCATTTCTATATTAGTCTGTGGATCATTGAAAACGGAGGAATTAGTGAGAGCAATCAACGGGTAGAAGAGGCTTAATGCGTGCTTTGTGATGTAAAAATGTTTTATTTAGGTAGTGTAAGTTATCGACCGATTTGATTTGAGAACAATATCGAGATACAAACCGAAAATCGTACTGTATACAATATGTAAAGAAAACCCCGTCCGACCCAAAAGGATAATAAAGGTTAGGTATACACATGACCAAATAAAATATGAAATTTTACATAATCATCATAGTAACAATACTAATGAATTTTTAAATAATCGTTTTTTTCCACGAATTAATTCCAACTTTCCCAAAATTTGGTCATTTTTAAAAAGTGACAACACTATTTTGGATAGTATTATGATGATTGATGCGACCACATGCCGCGTGCCCTGCCGCCCTTCACCCGCGCATGTATGCCTACCGTGTTGCCTACCGCACATGTATACCTCTCTTTTTGGAAATAATATTTATTTTTTAGGGGGACTGACTTTTTTAAGTTTAGTCCGGCTTTGTGGGCATTATTAGAATCAGCGATACCTAACAATACCTTCACGGATCGGACAGGGTTTTCTTTACATGTTGTATAATTCTAAAATGAGTATTATTTAGAAATATTTTAATTATTATTATTATTTAATTACTTATTCAGTTTTATTTCAAAACTTGTAACGCGAGTTTCAGTCATAGTTAATTTTGGCCTCAAACTTGGTAAGCAAAGTAGATAAAAATTTATAGATTTGCGTAAAAATAAACCATCCCTTTAGTGGAACCCACAAACAGTTCATTAAATCTTCCACGACAAGTTCCGCATGCGCCTCTCATATATTAATATCTAAGTAATGCCGTTTTGTTTTGCGCACACGCATGAAGATTGATGAATGCGCCCGCGTCGCGAAACCGACGCCTTTTATGTGTATACGCCGCTTTCCTGGATGCAACTGTATTCCTTACTGGCATTGACAGCAATTTAGGCATAGAATGTTGTAATGAAGAATGGACATGGGTTGAAAGGAGTTTAAATCTAGTCAATAGTGTGATTTAGTTAATTGCCTGTTTTAGCTATAGAATGGGCAATGCTTCATTTTTCTGACTGACTGACCCGTTAACAATTCAAAAGTGACTGTGATTCGTTTATTTGAAACTAGCGGCCGCCAGGGACTTCGTTCGCGTAGAGTTAGTTATGCTCCACTCCTATTGGTCGCAGCGTAATGTTATAGCTTAAAGCCTTCCTGGATTAATGGGTGATCCAGCGCAAGAAGAATTTTTCAAATCGGACCAGTAGTTCTTGAGATGAGCGCGTTCAAACAAACGAACTCTTCAGCTTTATATTAGTATAGATAAGTGCTTTGAGTTTTATGTGATCCAAAAAAGACGATCAAAACTAGGATTTTTTTGAAAAACATGACTTCTTCATCTTCTTCTTCTTCTCAGACTATAGAGATCCACTGCTGGGCAAAGGCCTCCCCCAAGGCTTTCATTCCATTCGTGACGGGGTTCCACGAAGACCGGTGCCTCATGGGTCAGAGTTGCGGGTTGGTTAAAAAGAAACCGTGGCCCTGGCCGTTGCACAGGCAAGTGAAGAAGCACGGGTGGGTTTAGTCAGTAAAAGTCTGACACGCCTTTTCGCTCCGCCCAGAGCGGGAGAAGTCATTTGATGATTTCCCATCCCAACAAAACAAAACAGGCTTTCATTCCATTGGGGTTTGCCATAATCCCCACGCCTGGCAGGCGGGTTGGGGATTACAGTAATTTGATATTCCACAGGAGAAGCGCTGCTGCCCACTTCCCTGGTGAGAGTTCCCTTAGTCGCCTCTTATGACACCTACGGGAGAGTTCCTACTATTCTAAGCCCGGTACCGCACGGGAAAAAGACGACTAATATAAACATATCCTTAGCTAAAGTGTTTTTACTTTAATACTAAACAAACAAATCATAAACACGGTAACTAAGCACCTCGACAGTTTAAAAGAAGTTAAAAATAAAGTTTCATTCACTGGTCATTTTTTCTTAGATTTAGAGTTAGTTTGACAAACTAAAACGTCACACAAAAAGCTCAAAATCTTTTAGTTCTTTTTTCACGTCGTGGTAATGACTTCTTCATCCTTTTACTTTAATAAATCTTATACAATACTTAGCACTTATCAGCTATTTACACCATGTTAAATTAAAACATTAACTAATTATAATAAGTATAGTTTAAAAAACTAAAAAAAAACATGCTTTTAAAGAATATCAAACTAAAAAGTTAAAAATAATTTTTAAAAAAGCGTGAGGCGCTTTGTGCCATAATTTTTGTATATTAAGCGCCTCACGCTTTTTTTAAAATTATTTTTAACTTTTTAGTTTGATATTCTTTAAAAGCATGTTTTCTTAGTTTTTAAACTATATTTATTTTCAACTTTTTAATTCGATATTCTTTTAAAAAAAACGAAACGAACGTATTAAAAACGGTGGGACATTATACAGTAATGAGCCGCTCACTCGTAGTCCAAAGAGTTAGAGACGGACAAGCAAGCAAGTAAGCAAGCAAGCGTACAAGTGAAGCTAATAAAAAGGATGTAAAAATAAATACAAAACAAAAGAACAATTCAATTTTAAAAATGTTTTTTTGAACATTTGAAAAAAAAAACCTTCATTTTGAGATCGTAATAAAGAACTATAAAAAAAATAACAGTAACTGGGTTATGGAGGTCAGATAGGTGGTTGCTCATGAAACCGGGCAGGCTGAAAGCTGACCCTGACATAGTTGGGAAAAGGTTCAGCAGATGATGATGGCGAAAAAGGAACTGTATGTCATCGTAAGCAGAAACCAATATACAACGTTATTTTATGTTTATGCGAAACCCGAAACTCGTGTATTTTTAAGTAAAGAATCTATGTACAAAACCTCAAAGTTATGTGCTTGTAATCTTACTAGGCTGTCCCAACAAAAATATGGTCAACACACCGCTCGCGGCGTGGCGTGGGAAGCCCTGTTGTTCTGTGCTACTATTTTTTAAATAATTATAAACTAGTGCTTGACTGCATTCCCGCCTAATGGTAAGCAGTGATGCCATCGTTGATGGTAAAGCGCACCAGTATATTAAGCCTAATCACTTAAAAAACTTAGGAATAGGAAGGATGACGGCAGTTGAGCGTGGTGATGCAATATTAAACCCAAGACCAACACGACCAAACGATGCTGCGCTGGAGGGAGATTGATATAGAGACTCTCTACGACCAAACTCCCGACACAACAACATTTGGCGCATCGTACCCGCCACACATCGCAATACAACTGCTCAGACCCGTCCTCCGTACGGCTTCACCAGACATCATGCCGGAACACGAAGAATCGCTTGGCGGCAAGACTTTGTCTGGTGGGTGGTAACTTCTGCCGGCAGCCGATGTTATGGCCTACTATGATCTACCGTCAGCTGTGTGCGCTCGGTAACCACACTGCAACAATTTCTAAATGTATTTGGGAAAAAATGTAACATGGTGTAAAAATGATTGAAATCGATTCAGTAGCTTATTCTGAACAAACTATATTCAGGCATAGTATAAATAAAAAATAACGTTGTATAATGCATCCACACAAAACAGCCATATCCTGCAACTTCAGTCCCACAAACGAAACACCCGCTCCCGAATTCCGCCATACTTGTCAGCACAGCAATATTTGCATTTTATTTTAGATATTTATTTTAAACGCATCATCTACCACCTGTTTTAAGGAATGATTAACCGCTTGGTTTCCTAGAGAAATTGTATGTTTATAGCATGTCAGCAGCCAGTAAATATCGTGCCTACAGCGGTCCGTTTATTTTTGCTATAGTGCGATTGATTGGAGTCAATGAACCTTTATTTTAAGTTAAACCAAATTTAGGTGTTCGGTAATAATTACGAGATTTGCTAGTTAAGTGTTCGTCTTAGTTTTAGTTAAGATATTTAGTTCATTTCAAATGAAGATACATATCGACGCTTGAAAGGCAATCATATCTAAGCGACAAAAAATCTTAAATTGAGTTATATACACCATTCGAACCGCCAGATTTTTCTGCGTCGTTTGGTGTATATAACTCAATTTACGAATTTTTGTCGTTTAGGATATGATTGCCTTTCAAGCGTCAATATTTATATTTTTGATTTCTGCCAAAACAGTTTTTTTTAATTATTATAAACTAATGCTTGATCGCAATCCCGCCTGATGGTAAGCAGTAATGCAATCGTTGACGGTATAACGCGCTAGTTTTTTTTTTTTTTTTTATATAAATTATAAACCAGCGCTTGACCGCAATCCGGCCTGATGGTAAGCAGCAATGCGATCGTTGATGGTAAAGCGCGCTAGTTTATTAAGAGCCTATTCACTCTAGCCTTGAAGACACTCAAATTGTAGTCCGACGGAAACACCGCCGCCGGCAAGTTGTTCCAATCCCTTGATGTACGCGGTATAAAGGAGGAGGCGAAACGCTTCGTCCGGATCGTAGTAGTGTTAACAACGTAAGGGTGGAAAACTGGCCGTACGACGGGTCGTCCGATGGTGGAACGGAGATGGGGGAATTAAATCATGCAATTCCCTCGCACACTCCCCAAAATGCATCCTATAGAACACCGAAAGGCTGGCTACTCTACGCCTGTGCTCTAGGCTTTGGAGACCGTCTCGAGTTAAATCAGGATGTTGATGAGGTTTAGTCAATTATTAAGCCTATTCACTCAAAAAATCGGATGAATAGGAAGAAAGACGGCAGTTGAGCGAGATGATGCATTGTTAAACCCAACAACACGACCAACGATGTTACGCGAGAGGGAGATTGATATGGATACCCTCCATGACCAAACTCCCGACACAACAAAATTTGGCGCATCGTACCCGGCACACATCGCAACACAAGTGCTCAGACCCGTCCCCCGTACGGCTTCACCAGACATCATACCGGAACCCGACGAATCGCTTAGCGGCAAGTCTTTGTCTGGGGGTAAAAGTAAAATATCTACCAATGAGAGCCAGGACCTACAGCTTGACGTGCTTTCCGAAGCGTGCTTTTTTCACACACATATCCTTGCTTATGCTAGATGTTGGGTAATAAATACCAGGTTTTCGTATGAGTTAAGTTATGGTTTCAGTGTCAGTATTGACGTTTCATTTGGAGCTATTGTTTTTTGCCAAATTACACCAGAAAGCCGCATTTTGTAAATAGATACGGTCAAAATCTACAATGTCATCTCAATTAATATTAATGTCAAAATCTTGACATTATGTAGGAGAAATAGGGGTATTGTTGAAAAAAATGAGACCTCAGATCAGGGTGTGAACGTTATTAAAAAAACGACAATTACTTCTCTGATTGTTTGATTTCGTTTATAGCTGTATCAAGGTTTTGATCTTATGCCTATTATCCTTATCATCAACCTTTTTATCATCGCACTGCTGGCCACAGGTTTCCTCTCATACAGAGAAGGATTGTGCCTTTAAAGGATTGTTATACGATTCTTAATTTCGAAGCGTTGTCCAGTAATAAAAAACTTCTAGAGTGTCTGTTTTCTATTGTTCTATTTTATGCCTCATTAAAAAGAGTTATAGTTTTTAAAGACACACTTCGTTGTCTGCTGTAGCTGCGAAAATAGACCGATGGAGTTTTATCAAATTTCTCCCCTCATCAAACATTTTATGGTCACTTATCACTTTTCTCATGGCACTAAAATAGAGATGAGGAACAATTCGATAAACATAGCATTATATGTGTCGGTCAACATTCTTTATTTTGACCCTCGTAAACATTTTTAATACTCTAAAGCTGACTGTGGACGGTGCGATTTAAAAACGCGCGTTAAAAGAAATCCTTTTCTGTACTTATAATAAAAATGAGAGTTGATTGAATCTAACAGTTTAGTGTCAGGGAGCTTCTAGAAAATGAAACAGTAGGTTAAACAGTAGGGTTAAATGAATAGGTATTGTTTGCATGTAAGGTTTGCACGCTTCTATGAAGCAAAACATGTTCTACTATGTATGTTCCACCTTTATACCATGTTTTATGGTTATACATTGTGCTCACATGATAGAAGCAACAGAAATATGTAACGAAGACATGTAATCCATAGTATTATTTTATAAGAGAGTCCATGGAGTTTCTTGCACGTTCTTCTCCATAGAGATCTACGCTTTGGAACGTGCAATTTAGCTTCACCTTTCTTGGACTGACCGACATTGACTATTCAAAAGCACCAACTATTGGTTAATTTGAAATAAACAATTTTGATTTTGATTTTTGATTTTTATGCAAATAAATTAAAATCGGTTTTGTAGAATTATTTTTGCATTTGGTAGCTCAATTCTTGAGAAAGGGTTCTCAATATAATGCTAGGACCCTAGTGGTCGAACAGAAAGGAATCGTTCAGAAAGATTGCTGAGCGAAAATGAAGTGATAACGGGGCAAACGATGCGGTGTTACGGGTTTATGGGAAATTTTATGCGGACTAAATTTCGGACTAAGTTGGTTTTAATATGTATGTATGCCTTGTGAGGGAACTTATTATTCAGTAGTTGAAAAATAAAGCTTTTTTTTAAAGGTATAACACAAACAACGTTCCAAAAACGAACAACAGCAATGTAGGGAAAACTCATCATTTTAAACTTTTTAATATATTTTATTTTTAGGTACGAAATGAATCCTTTACTCTCGTAAATTTTTTTTTCTAAAAATAGGCAATTTTAACTTTTAAAAAAATATTATTCTACTACCCTTGTCCCAATCTATTTGGGGTCGGCGCAGCGCGTATTCATCGTAAAAGTAAAAATATAAAAAGCTTGTTAATATTATTTGCAAAGATTGTATATTACTAATTGAGTATTATTATATAACATTAATTACACTACACCATGCATGAAACTGAACATTTTATACTGATGTAGTTATACATGCCTATGTAAAAAATATAGCCTTACTCACTTGTACAAGTAATTGACAGCTGTCCATCAAAATCTTGTTGAAATGAGAACGCTAAGCGTCTTTTTTTTTCACTGATTAAAAGATTTTTTTTAACAAGTTTTGCAAATTTGTCTACGCATAATAAGCTGATCAAGAGATTTATAATATCTTTATTATAACCTTTTGGCTACCATTGAATAGATATCATTAACTTTTTACGCTTAATGACTTGCGTATCGTAAAACGAGGTTTTTTTTTTGCATAATTCAGCAAATTTTACGATTCGGCTAACTGGTTTTCTATTTTATTGTAAGTTCTTTTTTCCTTTTATAAATCAAGTTAGAACGTGCCAAGGTATTAAATACGGGGCCAAATGAAATAAGCTGGCGAAACTCTGCTAATGTGATAACACTCATGTACCTATGGATACCATAAAACAAAAAAAAAATGTTTTTGGAGGGTTTTATAGGTTAATTGGCCGCAGTTAATGTTCGTTTTAGTCTGTGCTAAATAAATTCATTTCTTTCTTTATATTACGCATGAAATATATGTTTAAAAAATAGTTATTCTTTTGTTTGCATAACAAAGAATGACGGATTTTAATAATGTTTGCATCACTGCTTGCCATGAGGTGGGATCGTGATTTAACACCAGTTGTTATTATAAACTGGTGCAACATTAAAAAAATATGTCCCAGAAAACAAAATCTTATTGAAACCAAAATACATTCTTTTATTTTTTTATATTAATTTATAAACTAGCGCTTGACCTCAATCCCGCCTGGTGGTAAGCAGTGATGATTCTTTATCATGACAAACATATTTTTTTGTCTAAATCTATTAGTGATTGTTTAACCATGCATTTTTGACGTTCAAACCTCTCTTAACTATAAAGTCCAATAGTCAGTCGCACCGTGAATAGCCAGCTTTATACCACCCCGTGATCAAAGCGAATCCAGGCGAAAATTTAGATTAGGCAGTAGTAAAAATTTTATGTACAGGATATTTTTTATTTTTGATTGCCCAAACCCGCCTGAGGATGAGATAAATAAAGTAGTAAAACTTATCATTTTTCGTCTGTCGGTATTTTTTAATATCCTGTATTTGTTGATATTGTTTTAATAGTTCATTAATTGGTATTTTATGTTCTGTAATCTAGTGTTTAATGGGGTCGCAAAAAGGATGTTTGGTGATAATGATTGCGGTGTTACTTTTATCTTATTCTTTGGATGTCTATTATCACAGACTACATTAATTTTATTACACTATTCTATTCATCGACTGCACGGTTAGAGCAGTGATTAAGCTATTGACTGCTGCATTGCGTGTCCCGGGTTCGATTCCCGCACGGAACAAATATTTGTATGACCTACAAGTAGTTGTTTCCGGAACTGGTTGTTTGTGTGTGTGAGTTTATATGACCCGAGTTTACACGATACAGGAGAAATTCCTAGTGTGGGGAAAAGCTTAGGAAAAAAATATTTTTTTGTATTTTGCATACAAAATTAATTTCAAATACTTTTTACATTATTTTCTTCTGCTCGAGATAATATGTAGATAATATACAATATGTAAAGAAAACCCTGTCCGATCCGTGAAGGTATTGTTCGGTATCGATAACTGATTCTACTAAAGCCAACAAAGCCGGGCCAAACCTAAAAAAAAATCCCCCTAAAAAATAAATATTATTTCGCAAAAGGAGTCGAATTAGTACATGTAGTAGTGGTAGGCGATACATGCGCGGGCGAAGGGAGGCAGGGCACGCGACACGCGTTCGTATCGCTATTCGCTCATAATAATAAAGCCAAAAATGGTATTGTCAATTTTTTTTAAATTACCAACTTTTGGGGACGTACCAACGTCCCCAAAAGTTGGTAATTTAATTCCCGGAAAAAACGGAGGACGGGTCTGAGCAGTTGTGTTGAGTTGTGTGGCGGGTACGATGCGTCAAATATTGTTGTGTCGGGAGTTTAGTCGTGGAGAGTCTCCGGATCAATCTCCCTCTAGCGCAGCATCGTTTGGTCGTGTTGGTCTTGGGTTTAACATTGCATCACCTCGCTCAACTGCCGTCATCCTTCCTATTCCTAAGTTTTTTAAGTGAATAGGCTTAATAAACTATTGCGCTCTACCATCAACGATTGCATTACTGCTTACCATCAGGCGGGATTGCAGTCAAGCGCTAGTTTATAATTATTAAAAAAAAAAGATTATTTCAAAATTCGTTAGTATTATTAAGTACTACCTATAATGATTTTGTAAAATTTCATATTTGATTTGGTCATGTGTTTACCTAACCTTTATTATCCTTATGGATCGGACGGGGATTTCTTTACATATTATATACATGTTGTTGATGCTTTCTGGAAGGGTCACTGCATTCTCCTATCAACCCCAGGGTCTCAAAGCAGGGAAAACAAACATGCAAAGCACTAACCTGGATCCAACAGGACAGGAAAGAGGAATCACCAACGACGGGGCACACGCCGGCCGGTCAGCTATCTTCTTTATGTGGACTCGATGCTGCTTGTTCACTGCCTACACTCGTCAAGCACAGACACACCACCAATATGGAAACTGAGGGTTTATTTGGCCAGTGAAGCCCTTAGAAAGTCAGATATTCGAAATTATTTAGAATAGACGCGGCGTTGTATGCGCTGAGTCCGCCATACTTTTTTTATCTATTTTGTTCTTTTTCTTGGCACTCTTGAGAGAGGCGCCACCAGCACGAGTTAAGAGAAGCCCGCGCTTATTTAAATCGTCGTTGACGCAACGAGGATGGAAAATGGAAATGCATGGATAAATTATCAGGATAGTTAATGCTTACACATTTCCCCCCACCTGAAATCCACAAGGGTTTCAAGAAGAATGCGAAAAATTAAGAGTGAAATCAGCAATAGCTGGACTATGAGCTACTGCCGAAAAAATGCATAAGAATCTAGTTAATAAGTGTAGATAATATGGAGGCTTATTTTAAATAACCTAAAGACAGTGTGTACTTATACTCTAGTTAGGTATATAAAAGGAAAATAAACTAATTAATTGGTAAGGGACAAACCTTTACCACCGGCCTACGAAACGTCTTTCCGTTAGCAGTTTGGAGAGTAACGACTCTAACTACCTGGTCTGAACCTGCATGCACTTGCACGATACGAGCCATTTTCCAAAACATCGGCGGAGTATTAGGTTCGTTAACTATAACTATGTCATTGACTTTGATATTTGGTTCAGGCAAGAACCATTTGCTCTTTTGTTGCAATGTGTGAAGATAATCGCGTTGCCATACGCGCCAAAAGCTTTGAGTAATTTTCCGAAGCATCATCCAACGAGATCGAGGACACGAATTATCACTTATCGGTTCTTCGGGCAAGGCTACTAAAGGACCTCCCGTTAGAAAATGTCCTGGAGTTAGAACGTCAGACTCTGAAGGATCCGTAGATAGAGTACAGAGTGGACGGGAATTTAATACAGCTTCTATTTTAGCTAATATGGTGAAAAATTCTTCTAGAGTAAGAACTTGAGCTCCAACTACTCGCTTCAAATGATACTTTGTTGATTTTATACCACTTTCAAATATTCCGCCGAAATGCGGTGCTCCAGCTGGATTGAATTTCCAGGTAATGTGGCGATTCGCTAAACCATTTGAAATTTCTGGATAATGCTGATAAAGCAGATTCGCAACCTCATTTAAATATTTATTCGCGCCTACGAAATTTGTCCCACAGTCTGTTACTATTGTATGGCATATGCCACGACGAGAGACAAAGCGGTCTAAAGCGGCAAGAAATGCTTCAGCACTCAATTCTGTTACGGCTTCTAAGTGTACAGCCTTTGAGCTTAGGCACACAAATAAACATAAATAAGCTTTGTAAGTTTTTGCGCCACGACGGCGACTCTCTTTAATGATAAAGGGACCCCCCAGATCTATTCCCGTGGTACTAAAGCAGCGAGCTGGTTGAATCCTGGCTGCAGGTAGCTTGCCCATCATTGGTTGACAAGCAACTGGATTCACTTTAAAATATTTGACACATTTGGATAACACGGTCCGTATCAGGAGCCTTAATCCGGTTATCCAAAATCTTCTTTGAATAAAAGATTGTAAAGAGCGAGGGCCACAATGCAAATATTTTATATGGAAATATTCGACTATCTTTCGAGAATTGGACATTGTTTAAGTAACAAGAAAGGGTGTAACGCAGATGGCGACAGTTGAGCCTCATCGATGCGTCCACCTACTCGCAAAATACCATCATCGTCTAGGAAAGGTGACAGCTTTTGAATAGATTTTACACAAGGTTCATTTTTACGCACCCGGTCAACTTCCGAAGTCATGTAATTATCTTGACTGAATTTAACCAGCACTTTCATTGCTTTTTCAAGCTCAGCACCACTAAGAGGAGAGAGATTTCGGTCTTGCCTGGCCGTTTTCGAGTTAGAAACAAAACGATTACACCATGCTACCATTCTTTGAATTTTTGTAAATGAAGAATGTTTAGAAATTAAGTTCAAAAGTGGATTCTCATCATCCGTAACAAGAAGACTTTTACTTTCTATTGATTTAAGTTCAGGCAAGTTCTCCTTCGGAAGTAATACCTGCCTTTTAGGCCATTGCTCAGGTGATTCTTTCAGCCAAGAAGGCCCTGTCCACCAAAGCGGGTGATCTAGAATCTCTGGACATGATACTCCGCGGCTACAACAGTCGGCGGGGTTATCATTTGTTGATACATAGTACCAGCGATCTCGACTAATTAAATCAGTTGTCTGAACCGCACGATTGGCTACATACATTTTTAGTAAATGAGGGTCAGTGTTAAGCCAAGACAAGGTAGTGCTGCTGTCTGAATAAGCTCGAATGGAATCGATGGAAATTTTATCTTTAAGTAAATTATACATGTGTGATAGAACTTTTGCTAGAAGCACAGCTGCGCTTAGCTCAAGTCGATTCACCGTTGTTGGTTTTAAGGGGGCAACTCTAGATTTCCTATTAACAAACTGGTCGTGGTTACATTACCGGGTTCATTGGTAACTACACAGATATAAACACAACAACCATAACCTTTCAAAGATCCATCACAAAAGCCAACTAAATGTACTTGAATAGGATTTGAAGGTATGATTAAACGCGGGAGAGTAATATTTTGTAAATCGGACAAATTTACAGCTATTAAATGCCATTGTTTGACTAAATTTTGGGGAATAGTTTCATCCCATGATAAATTTAAGCGCCATAGATCTTGTAGCAAAGATTTAGCGGCAAAAACGACAGGACAAATCCATCCAAGAGGGTCAAAAATGCGAGCTACCAATGAGAGTATGGACCGTTTTGTGAATTTCCACTCGAACGAGTCAGCAAACGTATAAGAAAAGGTATCGTTAACAGGATTCCAACGAACGCCCAATATTTTGACAAACTCACTTCCCGATTCATCAAAAGATTTGGAAGTTTGACAGAATTCTTGAGGGATATCTGTCAGAAGACGAGGATCATTAGAGGTCCATTTCCGTAGTTCAAACTGAGCCTTTGATAGTAACGATATAATATCGTTTTTAATGCAATAGTTTCTTCGAGAGAAGATCCGCCAGAGGTGATATCGTCCATAAATGTCTCCTCTCGGATAACCTGTGCTGCACGACTAGAATACTCAGCACCGTGGTCTTCAGCAAGTTGATGAAGTGTTCGAATGGCTAAGTAAGGAGAACTACTAACTCCGTACGTAACGGTATTGAGTTCGTATTCCTTTAAAACCTCAGTTGGGTCATTACGCCAAAGAACGTGTTGATAACATCTTTCTTGCGGTCTTATCAATATTTGTCTATACATGCGACGAATATCCGCAGTAAAAACAACTTTGTGAATTCTGAATTTTGTGATTAGATCAACGATGTCTACTTGAAGTTTTGGACCCACATAAACAATATTATTTAGTGACAGGTCACTCGAAGTCCGACTACTAGCATCGAAGACCACTCGTAACCGTGTCGTGGTACTCTCAGGTCGGATTACACAATGGTGGGGAATTATATAACAGTCAGTAGACGAGGACTGCACTGGCTGCATATGTCCGAGATCCTCGTACTGTTGCATAAATTCTTCGTATTCAGTTTTTAACTCATTTTGACTAGCAAGTCTTTTTTCCAAATTTAGAAAACGATTAAACGCTTGTTTAAAATATGATTCTCCTAAGGCTGGAGCCTCATCTTTAAGCATAATTGGTACAACATAACGCCCATCGGAGGTGCGATACGTGCCTTCTTTATATTTTTGTTCGCATATTTCATCCTCGGGACCGGAAATTTTACATTTCGGCGGCTCCTCGGACTCCCAAAACCGTTGAACGATCTCGTCGAGCGCACTAGAAGACGCGACGAGGAGCGTAACGGGTGTAGCCGGAGTTTTAGCTACCACGTTTTGAAGAAACTGACCACTTATCACCCAGCCGAATACACTAGAGAGTGCGCATGGAAAGCCCGGGCCTGGACTGAAACGTGAGCCAGTATATATCTGGTCAAAACAGTCTACTCCTAACAACAGATCGATCGGACCGGATTTATCAAAGTCCTGGTCGGCGAGATCCAGATGTGTAAACTTATCCTTGACGATTGTCGGCAACGACACCGAAGGAATCAGGGATGTGATTTTAGGTAGAACCACTAATTGAATATCAAACTGAGGAGTGTCACTCAATCGAGGTATTATTGAACCGAAGGTGTGACCTTTAATGCTACACACATAATTTTGACCGATGCCACTTACATTTAATTTACATTTCTTGATATGTAAACCTAATTGTCGCGCACAGCTACTTGTAATAAATGAATCCATCGAGCCACTGTCAAGAATTGTACGGACATACTGCCACGAACCATCCGATCGCTTCAAACGAACTACTGCTGTACCAAGAATCTTAAATTTCAATAGTATTTATTACGGCAATAGACATTATAAATCAGAATAAGAAAAAAAGAAGATATTTTACATGTAGAGAAATAAATTATGATCGATTAAAACAGAATTAGAATAAATAAAAAAAATAACATGTCAAGAATGATTCATAATCATTACAATAAGTAGTGCAAAAAAGATAAAAATAAACACAGAAAATAAATTAGTTTGAGGATAAAAATTACACGACTGTCAAATTAATCATACTTACAGTAACATACATAATTATAATAATTGAATAGAATAATAATCATATCACAGTTGATTACAGAAAAGTGTGCTTATTTAATTACAAAACAATAAGCTACTTGTTAATTAGTGGTTAGCGATTGTTTAACCGTACATTTTAAATCTTTAACTAATTGTTGTCGCTGTGTCATATTCATAGAATGCAATTTACTACAACGGTAGATTGAATGATTTTCATTACAACACACACAAACAATCTGACTAACTTTATTATTATTGTTGGAAGAAATTAGAGATGATTTTGGTTGACGCGATAAATAATCCTTATTTGTATTAGGCCGATTTTGTTTGCTTGTAGAATTTGATGATGGAATATTAACTGGTTGGCTAACTTCTAATACTTTTATGTAATTTTGTAAATAAGTAATGAAGTTATTAAATTTCGGAATTTCTTCAGTGTTTTGTAATTCAAACCTTTTTTTGTTTCTGTATCTAAAGGCCTAGACGCAATGTAAAATAAAATAAATTCGCATAAATCATCAATACACAAACCGCGCAAGGCACTAACGCATTCATAAAGTGTGTTAGATAACTCAGATAAGTTAGACAAAGATGGTTTTTGTATGGGATTAATTTTAATTATTTTTTCTAAATAAGCTGTTGCAAGAATACGCTTGTTGTCATATCTGTCAAGTAAAGTTGCAAAAACCACTGAATAATTTGCCGATGTCACAGGCACGCCCTTCGCTAATGTCAGTGCATAACCAGATAAACATGACAGCAAATAGTGAAATTTCTCAGTGTCGGATAATGAACTATTATTATGAACAAGTGCTGTATAACTATCTTTAAATGTTTGAAGATCTATTACGAATCTCGTCAATCTTTTTGTGCCTAGCTCGAAAAGCTGCAAATTTAGTTTTAGTTTCTTTAACTGTTCTGGCTAAATCGCAAAGTATCTGCATACTTTTAAACTCATATTCCCGCCTTTTAATAGCGGTTATTAATTCCGCTTCGCTCATAGTTCACTTGGTATACGATATCCGCACGCTCAAAAGGATAAAAGTTATAAACGTAGGTAAAACGGAAAAAACGTAAGCCGGTAGGTAGGCAGCAATGCACGTGCGAACGTATTGAATGAAATACAAGCACACACGTCTCAAAGTTATTTGTTAGAATATAAGTTTTGACTTTGAGGTAGTTCAAAGCTAATCTGTCTCCCGCCGGAGACAAGTACTACGAGTGTAGGTACCTCGGTACTAAATTCGAGAAACTTCGAACTCACGTTTTTAAAAGTAATTTATGCAATTTGTTATTGAATACAAATAAATGCAGCTTATTACAAGGGAATTAACGAGGTATGAATGTACGATTGAATAGTCAATCGGTCTCAAATAGGAAACAATAACTAGGTATCATGGAATGACCTAGGTTTTATTTAGACACTTAGAACTTGAAAGGCAAATTGAAATTGCCTTAAGTAGGTAAGTATACAAATAAATTATAATTGGGATTACGTATTTAACGTAATAACGAGAATGGAAAGATTTAATTTCCGATAGTAGGTATTTTTGAAATAACTACGCGAGGAAGATACCTCACAGGAGGCACCATAATTAATGTTGATGCTTTCTGGAAGGGTCACTGCATTCTCCTATCAACCCCAGGGTCTCAAAGCAGGGAAAACAAACATGCAAAGCACTAACCTGGATCCAACAGGACAGGAAAGAGGAATCACCAACGACGGGGCACACGCCGGCCGGTCAGCTATCTTCTTTATGTGGACTTGATGCTGCTTGTTCACTGCCTACACTCGTCAAGCACAGACACACCACCAATATGGAAACTGAGGGTTTATTTGGCCAGTGAAGCCCTTAGAAAGTCAGATATTCGAAATTATTTAGAATAGACGCGGCGTTGTATGCGCTGAGGCCGCCATACCTATTTTTTTTTTGTTCTTTTTCTTGGCACTCTTGAGAGAGGCGCCACCAGCACGAGTTAAGAGAAGCCCGCGCTTATTTAAATCGTCGTTGACGCAACGAGGATGGAAAATGGAAATGCATGGATAAATTATCAGGATAGTTAATGCTTACACACATGTAGTGCCTTAATTATTTAAGAAGTGCTTTAAAAAGTTTTACTACTAATAACTTCACGGCCACTTAACTTTAAAAAAGTAGGCAGCACTTCAAGCACCATTAATTTCCTTGGCACCATATCTAGACACGAGAACCATTAAACTGTTGTGTGACCAACACTAAGCCTTCATAGTATCGACTAATAAATATGCAAGTTTACAATAAAGTGGCTAAAAGGATAATGTATATATTTTCTTGTTTACAAGAGGCATTAAAGTTTTAACGACATGTCACTGTGGTCTCTTTTTATGCCATTAATGTATTTTATGTTGCTTCATCTTCTGGTACTACATTAATTCATTGCCTTTATAGTAAACTAGCGGTCGCCAGCGACTTCGTTCGCGTGGAGTTAGTTATGCTCCGCTCCTAGTGGTCGCAGCGTGATGTTATATAGCCTATAGCCTTCCTGGATTAATGGGCTATCCAACGCAAAAAGAATTTTTCAAATCGGACCATTTGTTCCCGATATTAGCGCGAACAAACAAACAAACATACAAACAAACTCTTCAGCTTTATATATTAGTATAGATATAGATAATTTGTAAGTGCGTTAAAAGTGCATCTACTAGAAATCAACTTTATTTCTCAGGCGAGTATCCATCAAAATTAACATTTGGGCTCAAATCAAATCAAAAGTCATTGAGTCAAATTAGACTGAGAATCAGCACTTTTTGAACGTCAATATTACATAGGACAGTCCCCCCAAAACGCCCGCTCTTCGCCACTTCCTAGTGCTTTCGCTGGGAAGAAGAAGTGGCGGAACAAACTCTCTATTATACAATACTATGTAGGTACAGTAATGAACACAAGAAAACACAACAACAATGAAATTATTTATCATATGCCAGCTAGCCACGCCAAAATACCAGAAAAGCAAAAATAAAATATCATAAAAAAGGAAATGTAAATAAGTAAAAACATATTATCTAAATATAAATTCCCAGGTATAAATGGCGTGACAGCTCACATATTTATGCATATAATAATTGATACATTAAATGTACTAGTTTCTGTACTAGCCTTCTTGATTGGATTATCTTTTAAACTTGAGACTTTCTTGACTTATACAATCAACGAGAGGAGATCAAAACCCTTTTTTTCATAGATGGGAAATCATCTAATACCCTCTCCCGCTCTGGGCATGCCAGAGTTTTACTAACTAAAACCCACCCGTCATTTGCCTGAATGCCAGGGGCCAACGTGTCTCTTTCGAAAAACCCGCAGCCCTGACAGAAGATCAACCCGTATGAATTAAATCACTATTCATCACAATTTGAATCATTTTGAAGATTGCATCCCCTCACTCAACTGCCATCTTCCTTCCTATTCACTCACGTTTTTTGAGTAGTTAGGCTCTTGATAAACCAGCGCGCTTTACGATCATCGATTGCATCACTGCTTACCATCAGGCGGGATTGCACTCAAGCCCTAGTCAGTCAAGCACTAGTTTATATAACTATAAAAAAAGTATATTCCGAATCTATTGCTTAATAAATAACGCAGTAAATGTGACTGATTTGCCAAAATGAAAGCTACTGAACTGGGTCGGAATTTATTTATTTACTAGCTTTCGCCCGCGGCTCCGCCCGCGTGGACTAATATTTTTCGTATCCCACGGGAACTGCATATTTTTCCGGGATAAAAAGTAGCCTATGTGTTATTCCAGACTATTATCTACCCCTGTGCCAAATTTCAACCAAATCCATTCAGTAGTTTTTACGTGAAAGAGTAACAAACATCCATACATCCATACTTACAAACTTTCGCCTTTATAATATTAGTAGGATTTGGCTCAGGCAACAAAGGCCCATAATAATAATACTATACTAAAACATACAATAAAAACAAATATAAAAACATAAAATACCATACATATTGGATTGAGGCCGTCCTTGGTTCTGATGAAGTGTACTCAAACTCAGCGAATCTCTATCTGTATGTATCTCTGTATGTATCTCTATGTGTCTCTTCAGTGATTGAATGCCGTAATTACAAGTATTTATAAAACCATTGTGGCTCGCGTGGACCCACGTTCCAGAGATACCTACCGAGATTTCATATTGAAATACAGCTTCTTCTTTTTAATAACCTTATGCGTACACTATAGCTTTATTACATTGTGTGATATCACTTTATATCCTGGCTAAAAGGACTCGATTTATTTCCCATACAAAAGGTTATCTACCAACCCTAAAACTGTCGTTATCTTTGCGAATTATCATAAAAATGCAAAGCTAATCCAAACAAAATTGTTTGTAATAAAAATCGAATTAAACCAGCAATATAATTTAAAGTTGTTTAAGAAATACTGTACCCGCTTTCCACTTATCAAAGTTCGTTTCTGATTAAGAACCCATCTCAACAAAGTGAGGCCTAAAATATTTAATTACGGAAGGCGGCTTACGTGGCTTTGGAAAACAAGCGACAAAACTTTGGGTTTCGCGTGACACTTTTTGCTAGGGTTGGCACTATTAATATGATTTATTTCTGATTTGTCTGACTATGTTCTGTACAAGTTTATTTAGTCATCATCATCATTATCATTTCAGCTGAAAGACGTCCACTGCTGGACATAGGCCTCCTCCAAGGATCTCCACGACCGACGACTGGTCCTGCGCCTCTCGCATCCAACGGATTATTTAGTCATCATCATCATCTCGCATCCGAAGCTTTTTCAGCTTTGGGGTCTGGGGTCCGCTTTACCAGTCTGACTGCTGATTTTGGCTAAACTTCGACATTTCGTGAAGCGAATGCCGTCTGACCTCCACAACCCGAAGGTGATATCGAAGCATTTCAGTTAGACCAATTGTTGTACTTTTGAGGGCTCCCAACAACCCGTAACGATTGCCATTAGATATTCGTATGGCAACCGGGACCAACGGCCTAACGTGCTTTCCGAGGCACGACCAGACCAGTGCAAATATTCATATTCACGCATACAAATATTTGCACTGCGCGGGGGTCGAACCCACGCCTCCTTGCGCAGTGGCCGCGTTCGCTGCCGCTACACCACGGAGGTTGTCAAACGGTTTATTTGGTATCCTGCTTTAATGACTAAAATGTACACCACCACATGTCAAAGTAACTTGACAAAACCCCTTGATATCACACCCCCAAACTTCGAAAAAATTATCAAATTGCCAAAAAAAAGTAGTCACTTTAGCACCTTACAAAAAAGTTCTGAAAAGTGACACCCCTGTGAATAAAGTAAGGACGGCTGCAGACGGAGGTCTGTTGTTATCAGCTGGCAACTTTAGGCTGTAAACCACTCACACTCTTGGCAAACAAATTTCGTAATAATATATTAGGTTAGTATATTGTGGATGCGACTGGGGGATCCACTCTTGCGCATGGAAGGTAAAGAATTGTGTTAAACAATGAAGAGCGATTATCGATTCGAAAATTAGTGGCATCTGCGAAGTTATTTAATATAATGTAATTTTTTATCTTTCTGGTTGAAAAGTTAATTTTAGGAAAAAAATACCTGACTGTCCCTGTTTAGTGGATTTAAAAAAAATTAAATTTATTTTTCTGAGACCGGAATTGAAACTGTGTGTATTAATCAAAAACGCGGACATACGTATCTGCATAACTTGAATTTATTCTACTAATATCATCATCATCAGCCTCTACTCGTCCACTGCTGGACATAGGCCTCCTTCATGGCACGCCAACAAGCTCGATCCTGAGCAGTTCTCCGCCAGCCACTACCAGCCACCTTTTTGATGTCGTCGCTCCTTCTCGCCCAAGGGCGTCCTACGCTACTTTCGCCGAGACGCGATACTAATATAATAGTTACAAACTAATAATACTAAGATTAATAATAATAAAATATGTACCTATATACAATTAGCTGCGCCGCGCTTTTTCACCAGCATAAGTTTCGATCCAGTAGGAATATCGGGATAAAAGTGTGGAGGTATTCAGATATATCGGACCGGGATCAGGTCGAGATAGGTATGGTTCGTCGATCGTACCGGGATCGGGTCAAGATCGGTTCTGGATTGGACCGGGATCGGGTCGAGATTGGTATGGTTCGTCGATCGGACCGGGATCGGGTCGGAATCGGTTTGAAAACGTAGGAATCAATTAGGGATCGGTACGGTTCATCGGGATTAATTAGGGATCGGTTCGGTTAGTGGTGATTAATTCGGGATCATGTTGGGATCAATTAGGGATAACATCCAGATCACCAGTATGGAGGTATGAGGAGCAGCTAGTAAAGCTCACTCATCCTCCATAGAAAAGGGAGGATCCTCCGATCAGACTGGGATTGTCTGGGGGGCTGCTTTGCTCGCCGGTTGAGGTCGCAAACTTGTATGCGTGCTAGTTGCACGGAAAACTCTGTTTGCGAGATGCAGGATTCGCGTGACGTCAGTATGACCCGTTGTTCGCATGTTTCGTTGTAGGCACTGCTACTTAATTATCTTATCCTTAGTTTTTGCGTGAAGAAGTCGCAAACATCCAACCATACTTTCTCACAAACTTTCGCAATAATATTTATTAGTAGAATAAAGACAGACATAAAATCTTAATACTCCTCAAAGGAGATCCCATATATAAAAGAAAATTAACTTATCAACACACAGGAAATGAAAAGCAATGATTTCGGACATAAAAACATAAACAGACTATTAAACGGAAGTATTTAAAGAAAATATACATAAGCTACCAATTACACGTACAGAGAACATTTCAATCTACCAGAAACTGCCAGATTTTCCCAATAACCTTCAACCTTAATGCTTTGGAGATAAAGTTGAAAATCTATTAAAAAAAATTACAGATTAGTTACCTTGATGTGCTGCCATCTTCACTTAATGTTCGCAACTGTACTTAAGTTCCCACGAAATTACCATTCAAGTAATCATTAATATGAACCAACATTTTTTTTCCAACTTGAATTAAGTGTAGAAATTTGTATAACGGATTTTTTTTACATATAAATCATTTATCTTAATTAACCTAATAAATGGTTTAGACACATTCAGAAGAAAGAGTCAGTTAAATTAATTATGTAGTTACTTATAGCTCGTCATGAATCCGTGATTCGTTTGGGGAAGAATTGAGAATATACTCCATGGTTCTTCTTCTTCTCCTTCTGCTGGCTACGACTTAGTGCGCGTGTTATTCCTTGTTGTGCTGATCCAGGTCGCATCGTATCACCTACCCGCGCTATTGCTTCGATTTCGCTCAGAGTTGTCTGCCTCTTTTATATTGACTTGTTTGAGTCTCCTCCTCCGTAATCCATTTTCATTCATACAAACAGTCTTTTGCTTTCTTAACCATTCAGTACTTTTTTCCTTTATAAGATCTTCCACTCAATCAATTCAATACGTTCTTTCTTTCATTCTTTCACATTCATCATCGTCATCATCAACCTTTTTTATCGTCCCACTCCTGCGCACAGGTCTCCTCTCATACAGAGAAGGATTGAGCGTAACCACCACGCTTGCTTAGTGCGGGTTGGCGATTTCAGACTTCCAGGTTTCCTCAAGATGTTTTCGTTCACCTTGTAATCAGTCATTGGTGTCCAAAATATACTTAGAAAGTACATACATATAACTTTTAAAAGTTACATTGGTACTTACCTGATATGGAATTGAAACCGCAAACTCATACTTGACAGGCTGGTGCTTTAACCACTAGGTCACCACGACTTCTTTCTTGTTAGTCTCATAGTCATACACATTTCTTTCCTCTTTACCACATGAGAGTTCATCTTCAAAATTTTTTCCAGATTTGTACTTGGGTATGTCCATTCATTTCTACGGGGTCTCCATTAACAAATCTGTTATCTGCCCCCCTCCTCCCCCCTCCTCTCTACCCCTCTTCCTGTAGGCTGCGCATCGCGTTCATTAGGTACACATATAACAGGTAGAAACATTGAATTATAAATCTTTGTTATTGATAACAATCGGTTGTTATTTTTGTTTTTTCAAAAGTTTACATACGATTTTTGGGAGGTTTTGGATAATTTAATTGCAGATCTTGGATTATGTTTTAAGGGTTTATTATTCGATTCAGGCTTAAAGGGCTTGTCAAAGCCACAGAAGCCATAGGATGAGTCGAATTACAGGTTCGATTCGCATGAAACGGGCAAATCGCCTTTTTTTTGGGCGAGTTGACACCTGTATGCAATGAAGTTAATAAAAAAATATACGTTCCAAAATATTTAAAACTCTTATCACTCACGTGCGTTATTTTCCTTTTTTCTGTACTTTATTTATTGCATAAAATTCAAAATATTTCAAATAATGCCTAATTATATTTAAGGAGATATCGACTTATGAACGAAGTCACGAGCAAAAGCCAGTCTATTCTTATGTTTCTTGCCTCTATTTATGTAGTTTTGCATACGAAGAGATTTCTATATTTATTTTAAGTCTAACTTAAACAAACACGGCAATATTTCCCCAATGGATTAGTTATGCATATTTGAGCCTTACATTGTAATGTGTAGCATGTTTGTTTTACAACACAAACGGTCCCTTGTCGGATTTGACTTAAAACTCTTATTTATTGGAACCGGTCTAACTTATTAGTTCCAAATCCCAAAACATCGATTAACTTTTGTTCTGTGTTATGTTTAAAGTAGGGTTGTAACGGAGCTTCGCCTCCGCTTCCGTTACTGCGGAAGTTCCGCAAGAAATCGTATCTTTGCTTCCGCCTCCGACTCCGCACAATTTATAACGGAGATAAATATAACGGAGGCTTATTTACGTATTTATAAAATAAATAACGCGCAGGCTATGACGCTCAACAACCGTCCGGCCGCGTTTAAGCGCGAAATGGTTAAGAATCAACTCCGCTAACAAGGCCTCCGTTACAACCCTAGTTTAAAGTACCTACAGCAAAGAAAAGGCTAATCAGGTACATCAATACCACCAAGTGCTATAAATTGACCAACGTCTAAAGAAATGATTTATCAAATTAAATATCACTTGTGGAATATCTGTACGTGCTATTTTTACAGTAAATTAAGTTAAACTCGATTGTGTGAGTGACTATTAAAGGCTGTCCTACCATGTCTACTGTGACTAATTTCTGTTTCTTGTTCTTCTTCAGCCTTTAGCGGTTCACAGCTGGTTAAAGGCTTCCCCCAAGGCGTTCATTGGTGGTTATGCCATTTTCCCCGCGCTTGGCAGGCGCTAGGCGGTTTGGTCAAATTAATCCGCGCTTGACGTATTTTAGTCGCTATGTTTTTGATCGCGTTTTCGACAATTCGACAGCCTCCGTGGCGTAGCGGTAGCGGACGCGGCCGCTGCGCAAGGTGGCACGGGTTCGATCCCCGCGCAGTGCAAGTATTTGTATGCATGAATATGAATATTTGCACTAGTCTGGTCGTGCCTCGGAAAGCACGTTAAGCCGTTGGTCCCGGTTGCCATACGAACATCTAGTGGCAGTCGTTACGGGTTGTTGGAGCCCTCAAAAGTCCAACAATTGGTCTAACTGCAATGCTTCGATGTCGCCTTCGGGTTGTGGAGGTCAGACGGCAGTCGCTTCACGGAAAATGTCGAAGTTTAGCCATATCAGCAGTTGGACTGGTAAAGCGGACCCCAGACTCCAAAGCTGAAAAGGCTGCGGATGCGACTGGGATTAACGCTGGGATGATGATGATGATGTTTTTGATCGCGACTAAACTACTAATGAAGTATCTTCATTTGACAGAACTAAATCAATATGTTATCTTCTATCCTTTTCTTGGTAAAATAGAAAAAAAGAACTTATAATAATTAGTTTAGTTTGTGAGAAGAGAATCGGCTCCATTACCGGCCGATTTTCTAATGATGTTAGTCACTTGGTTAGCAGTTGAGTTACATATTTACAGTTAATTTGCTTAGCTTATTTGTAATGTAAATGAAATCTTTTCAATGACACTTTATACCGAGTTTGTAGGAGACCTTGGCAACAACGAAATGTTCAGATTTTCCAGCAAACGCAAGGTAAACGTTTTCTGTGTGATACTGACCGCACGAAATTAGCTGTGAAGTGAACAACCTCCGATAGTGATTTTCTTGTTATGCAATTTACATCGACGAGTTATTGTTTTATCGTATTTTCTAATAAAATTAGGTGTATAGGACAGGATTTTCTATTTATATATCAACACGTCACAAATCAAGTGGAGGAACGGTCCGAAAATGTAAAAAAAAATCCGAGGAAAATTCCAATGACTTTCGAACATAAATCATGGTCTGAAGCTTTGATTGTTTGCTTTGTTTTTTTTTTTAAAACATTGCCGCACTCTAGGATTTTATCCTGTATCGTGGGTGCGTTTACATACATATATTATTGTCTTCTACGATGTCCTTCTCATCGCTCTGGTTTTCTTAAGTCTTCATTTCTTGTCCAAGCGGTTTTTCTTTGGAATGACCTTCCTCAGAACATCAGGACGTTGACCAGTCGGTACACTTTTAAAATTAAAGCTCGGGAATACTTACGCAAGAAATTGGCAGATTCATCAAACATATAATTTATTCTTTTTCTCTACCTATATTTTTTTATCTCTCTCTACTGTTTATATTTTGTATGTATGTATTTATGTATTTATTATAATTTTTTTTTTTTGTGTTTCTCTTTTAACTTCTCTTTTATATCTTTGCACCTACCATGTTTTGTCTCTGCATCACCTTAAGGTAGACTGGTAGAAAATGCCTAAGGCATTAAGTCCGCCATTGTGCAATTTTTTTCATTGTGCATGAAGTTTTAATAAATAAATAAATAAATTCACATACACAAACAGTCAGACCCGGAACCACTTGTAGGTCATACAAATATTTGTTCCGTGCGGGAATCAAACCCGCGACACGCAGCGCAGCAATCAATAGCTTTACCACTGCGCTAACCGCTTCAAACACCAAGCATAAAAAATCCTTTATTTCGCATAAACAGTTCTAATAACAAACATCGTTCCATACTTTAACTACAAACCCACGACTTCAAAAGCACCTCAAAGACATCATTCACGAAATACATTCAACAATTAAAAAGTCCTTCCATCCTTCACCCACGACTTTTGAAGATACTATAACAATCGCCAGCAGGTCCTGCTACCCGAAACTGCCAATTTTACCAATCAACCTTAAACCGTAATACTTTAGCGATATGGTTGAAAATACAATAAAGAAATCTGACAAATCGGAGTAGCTTCTGCACCTTTCTGATGTTAAAACACCATTCTTCCTTACGTCAGAATGGTACCTTCCACGGAGGTAGGTACTTGCCGGGTGGCCTCTGGTAAACAGTAATACGACATTAACTCGAGTTTACGATGGAACCATAACTCACCCCAGATTGTGATGCTACTAATAAATACGAATATTTTCTTGTTATGTGATTTAATAGGGTGATTTCTGGAGGAAAGAATATTGAGGATACGGTGTGAGCTATTGAAAAGGTCCTTTTACATATAAGGGCTTGCTTATAAATGAATCGGGTTTTTAATAAATTGGGTAGTGTTTTTGGAATGAATTAATAAATAAATTAGTATTTTTAAATATAAGTCAAGTTAATTTACTTAAAACAAAAAATTATTTGTAAATAATTGTTTGGAGTTGATACCTATTACCTCTAATTTCAGTAATGTTTTTTTGGAATTTAACGTAACGTAAATACCAATGGATCCTCTTTTTTTTTAATCAATAATTTAAAGTCGCTTTTACGTTTTGATGGCCCAAAACTACGTCGTTCGGCTGCGCAAAGGTACGTTACATTATTAATTTGATACAACAATTTTGATAAGCTAAATGTGTCAAAAACGTACAAAAATTGGGTATTTATTGGTTTAATTATTTTTTTTATTACTGGGCAAGACATTAATGAGTGGCAATATATTTTTTTACATCGAATTTGAAGAACCTTTTTTTTACGATACACGGTTCAAATTACGCGAATATATTAATTTTTTGGACATTAAAATTACGACCATTTAAAAGCTTTTTGCAAAATGAGCAGACATTTTATTTATTGTGTTTAAACAAAGTTTTAAAACACATTATAATGCCATTAAAACCTGTCGTTAAATGTCACCCAACTGCCGTAAAATAAGTTGTTAATGAGTAAGCTTATTTCTTAACCTTTCAATATTTAATGACATCGTATCAAGGGCGTCGCCGAGGGGGGTGGCAGAGAGGGGAAACTTTTGTTCCCCCCAAAAAGACGTTTTTAATGTTGCCAAGTGTAAAGCAACCAAAGTTCTAAATCTTTGTCATGACTTGCTTGATCGATCATTAAGAAGACATACATAAGGCTCGTACTATAAGTGAAAAGTTTCATATCCTCTCGACTTTGCCATCAATTCAGACTTTTCTTATTGTTTGTATCATTTTGCCCCGCTTCCCCTCTACAAAATGGCCATAGACTTGCGATGCCCCTGTTTCTTCCTTCTTAGAGTCGATGTTTCGTTAACATTAAATGAGCAAGTAACTAAACCAAGAGGCTTACGTCATTAAAAAATCTCAATGATGATGTCAAAAACGTTATAATCCACTTTGGTAATTAAATCATTAGTTTGAAGTCTATATGTTCTTCTTAATGTTTATCGCCATCATGGCTATCATTTTAGCCCACGCAAACAATTTTTTTTATTAAACTTGGTCTAAAAGCTTCTTTAAACATAAAACCTCCAAAATCGTAGTAATAATAACTATAGACGTGAAAGTTTATTTGGATGCATGAATGTTTCTTACTCTTTCATGCAAAAACTACTAAACGGATTTTGACGATACTTGACACACGTACAAGTCCTGAGCTGTTGTTATCCTACATGACTAGCCGTCCTCTATGCTCCAACACTGTCACCTAAGATACAGGAATACCTAGTGTAGATATTTCTTCATATTATATTGTATATCTGATCTTATGTATGAATCATGTGTGTTTTCATAATAAAGATTATTATTATTATTTACTAGCGGCCAGCGACTTCGTTCGCGTGGAGTTAGTTATGCTTTGCACCTATTAGTCGCAGCATAATGTTCACCTGCGTAGGTTTATATATTTATTTAATATGCTCCGCACCTATTGGTCGCATCGTGATATTATATAGCCTAACGTCTACCTGGATTAATGAGCTATACAACGCAAAAATAATTTTTCAAATTGGACCCGCAGTTCCTGAGATTAGCGCGTTCAAACAAACAAACACACTCTTCAGCTTTATGTATTAGTATAGATAACCAGAAGTCGTATACAGTCGCATAGAAACTAGGATAGAAATTATCATCCCTATATTCCCGCGGGATCGAAACCTATACGGGAGAAACCTCGGGGCACAACTAGTAATTTAAATTTGACAGTTTAGTAGGTTTGGATATTTGTTGCTCAACCACGAGAAAACGACTGAACTGATTTCTATGATATTTACCACACAGATATTTCAAAATTAACACCTAGGATTAAGTCCCATTCCGACATCTATAAAATTTAATTATTGGTTTATGATTTAAATTACACAATACATACAAATACATATACCACTCATATTCTTAAAAGCACTAAGAAGAACGCATTTTACCAATGTAGAAACATATACTAAACTAAATCAATTCCCGGTACACGAAATAAGATCCATACTACTCCAACCTTCAGCTGATGTAAGTAGAAAATTAAAATCAGTTTAAGTATGTTTATTACACGCCGCGGCACCGTTAGGGCGGGTGCACACAAATAACCACTAATCGATATTAGAATCAATGCCGCGTGCCACGCCTGCATGCAATGCTGAGGGTGTTCAGAGATTCTTGTATTTATAGCTTGCTTTCACATGCTGGTTTGCTCGAGAAATGTTCCGTTAGCTACAGTGTGAAAGGACCTACTTACTATAAATGACATTCCGAGCAATATCTTTGAAGTGAAAATCTCTCAAGTGACGATGAGGACTTTTGTTGGATGGGGGAAAAGAATTGAATTCGCGTGAGCGTGACCGACCTTTTTTTTGTTTGGGGTGGGAAATCATCAAATGACCTCTCCCGCTCTGGGCGGAGCGGAAGGGCGTGTCAGACTTTTACTGACTAACACCCACACGTGTTCCTTCACTTGCCTGTAGGCCAGGGTCACGGTTTCTGACACCGTGATCGTTTTTTGTTTTTTACTTTCTGTGTCTTCTTCTTCTTCAGCCTATAGAGGGAGGCCTTTGTCCACTGGACAAAGGCCTCCCTCAAGGCTTTCCACGATGATCGGTCTTGTGCTACCCGCATCCATCGGCTTCCCGCGACCTCCACCAGGTCATCGGTCCACCTTGTTGGGGGCCTCCTTATGCTGCGTCTTCCGATACGTGGCCGCCATTCCAGAACCTTACTGCCCCATCTGCCATCGGTTCTACGAGCAATGTGCCCCGCCCGCTTCCACTTAATTTTGGCGACTCGAAACGCTATGTCGGTGACTTTGGTTCTTTTGTGGATCTCCTCATTTCTGAATCGATCGCGCAGAGAAACTCCGAGCATAGCTCTTTTCATCCCCCTTTGTGTGACTTTGAGCCTTCGTATGAGGCGCATTGTGAGCGACCACGTTTCAGCAACTTTTTGTGTATTCTGTGTTTATTAACGATTTCAGTTTTACGACTGGTAATTTCTTTTTCTTTATTTTTATGTGATCCAGTTTACATTTTCCCTTCAATGCCAGCAGAATCTGAAAACCACTGCTGACTTATACCTACTCTGTCTCACATAGTGTCTTAGGTGCGTATTACAGAACGTCACTCAAAACTCAAGCTCTACTTAAGTCTCGTTTGAAGCCAGCCATTGGTTGAAACTAGTTTTAAGTAATGCTTAAGCAGAGATCAATGCTTGAGTTTCCTTCTGGAATACGGACCTTTTTTTTATATATTATAAAAAAAAGGCGCTTGACCGCAATCCTACCTGATGGTAAGCAGTGACGCAATCGTTGATGGTAAAGCGCACTAGTTTATTAAGAGCCTAGTCACTCTAGCCTTGAAGACACTCAAATTGTAGTCCGACGGAAACACCGCCGCTGGCAAATTATTCCAGTCCCTCGATGTACGCGGTATAAAGGAGGAGGCGAAACGCTTCGTCCGGATCGTAGTGGTGTTAACAACGTAAGGGTGGAAACCAGCCGTACGACGGGTCGTCCGCTGGTGGAACGGAGATGGGGGAATTAAATCATGCAATTCCATCGCAAACTCCCCGAAATGCATTTTATAGAACACCGAAAGGCTGGCTACTCTACGCCTGTGCTCTAGGCTTTGGAGACCAACTCGAGTTAGATCAGGATCGATTAGTTACCTTAGTATCATGCTGTGCAATGGCAGTTTTGTTTGGATGTGAGGCATAATTTATAAACAGACGAAGAGTAACCAGCCTGTCGGTGTTCTATAGGATGCATTTTGGAGAGTGTGCGAGGGAATTGCATGACTTAATTCCCCCATCTCCATTCCAGCAATGGCGAGTATCCTTCTTTACGTTATGACACTACTACGATCTGGACGAAGTGTTTCGCCTCGTCTTTTAGACCGCTTACGCGTTTAGTGACTGGAACAATTTGCCGGCGGCGGTGTTTCCGTCTGACTACAATTTAAATGTGTTCTAGGCTAGAATGAAAAGGCTCGCGCTTTACTATCAACGATTGCATCACTGCTTACCATCAAACGGGATTGCGGTCAAGCACTCTCACTCTCTCACTCAAAAAAAAAATCTCCCAACTGAACAGCAGCTGAGTGATGTTTGCCACAAATAAAAGTATTTTATTTCTTTATTTTCCGTAAATATTGCCAGTTACCTACTGATAAATTTGGAGGATTACAACTCACGAACGGTTCGTTTTACGGTAACGATCTGAAAGTAAAACTTACTTTTACTTACGCTTGCCCATATGACCAGTTAATACGTAGTTACGAGTAGGTAAATTTTTGGTTAAATTAACTACTAATGCATTATGCTATGACATTTCATTATTTTTTACATTATGATAGCTAAGTGATAATCTATAGTAGGAAAATGAGCGAGTCTTTCTATTCTATTCTTCCTCTAAATTATTGATAAAAAAAATACTATAATTCTTTTTATATATGAAAAAAAAATAAACGATCCTTCTCCAGTCCTCCTTCCTTCCTTTCCTCAGTTTTTTTTAGACCGACATCTAAGAAAAAAAGTATCATACTGTACCTATTTAATCCAAGCGTCTTTTATGAGATCAGGAAAACAAACAGCCTGTAACTAAAACAAATAGTTAACGTACGTGAAGTTTATTGTTATTGGAACTCGGGGCCTAGGTTCGATGCCTGCGCAGGTGAAATAATTCAAATGTTTGATATTTAAGTAACTAGAGGCGGAATTAGCTTTGTTTTTATTTAACATCGGAAACTTTTTTCTTTGAAGTGATGTGGAATCCTAATGTTTTTTGTTAGGTTATTGATTAATTTATGCGGAAAACTTAGGTACGTATTTTTGAAAGATTGAACCTGGGATCAGAGGGGCATTTGCTTTTTATAATTATAAACTAGTGCTCGATCGCAATCCCGCCTGAAGGTAAGCAGTGATGCAATCATTGTATCAATTGAAATCAAAATCATTGTATTGCAATCATGGTAAAGCGCGCTAGTTTATTAAGAGCCTATTCACTCTAGCCTAGAAGACACTTAAATGATAGTCAGACGGAAAAACCGCCGCTGGCAAATTGTTACAGTCCCTCGATGTACGCGGTTTAAAGGACGAGACGAAACGCTACGTCCGGATCGTAGTGGTGTTAATTCTCGTAATTTTAAGACTGTCCACAGTAAGATCTAAATCTTAATCAGAAGAACTTCGACTTGTGATGAGATTTCTTGCTTCTTGCCACTTGATTTTTAATTCGCCTTCTGAATGTGAACTTCCTGAGTAGGATTCAAACGATACAAAGATTTATTTATAATGGAGGTTTAGATAATTACGAAACTAAATCAAACTGTGTGTCTGACCCAGTAACGTAAATCTTACGAATGAAGATTCTGTACTGTATCTATAAAGCTGCGTCTACACAGCAGTTAAAAACATTGTGTAGCACGAAAACATTTTATAATTGTGTGTAACATTTTATAACAAAGTAAATGTAACTGAAACTGTAGCTGAAAACCAGCGCCGCGTCTCTGTTTTTCAGGTGGCAGCATAATGCTAAGCGAAAGCCGTTTTGCGTGGATGTGACGCATGTTTCCCCAACTATTTCTTATATTTGTTTTTTTGGTTTTTGCATGTTTACCGCAAATAAACCTTTTTTCTTTCTTCCTTTTTACAACATCTCTGATTCAACTCTTTGCGTAACCAAATCAAATCAAAGCATTTATTTCAAATAAACCAGTTACAGGCATTTTTGAATTGTCAGAAGGTCGGTCAGTCAGTAAGCTCATTCGCCCATTCCAAAGAGTAGGTATTAATGGAGAAGAACGGGCAAGAAACTCCTTGGACACTTTTAAATTATCAAGCTATTTAATAATAATATTTGATTACATCATTCATGTTGAAATCGATCGTGTGAGAACGATGCAGAAATATATTGTACGCTGAGAGCGTCATTATGGAAAACGCAAAAAAAAAACAACAATTCAGAAATTAAAATAACCCAACAAATAGATGCTTTACAGCAAGTACATTGTGCTCACACGTGTGCCATGCAATTATACAATTTTCAGAAATTGAATCTACACAATGCAAAGATAGTTTTGTCCAAGGTTCAGCTCCAACAGTGTTCCCGAATACTAAGTTTAACTCCTGTGTAGTTGTACCAGTGCCGAACACCCCTGTCAGCGATGCAATTCCGTAACGTACAATATACTTAGCTACATAGCGTATAACATTCGCATATAACATCGTATAACATACCGTAACCATCAGTCTGGGCCTGCAGAAAGAAGCTGCTAGTGATATTATTTTACTCCTGACAAATTAAGGTAGATATTCCATAGACTAATTAGCCGTGGTTGAAGACATGACTACTAAAAATATGTCAATTTTCGTCAGTCGCTGACTAACTTCATGTATCTTCTGTCCTTTTATTATTGTAATAGAAAGACAGAGATGCATTGAACTTAAATTTACTTTTTAAACTAGATCTGACGGCTATAAATCGTACACATGTAATTTTTGGTTGACAAAACTATCCGTCATTTTGTTTTTAATAAAAAAATTGAAATTGCTTATTAATTGAGATTTTATTTATGGTTTGAAAAACAAAAGAAAATGCTCTCTTACTGGATGCAAAAACTCTAAAAACAACAGAAAAGTAAACATTTTGTTACATAAAGTTGCATAACATCCACTAACAAACTATAACATTTTATAACAATTGTTAAACAACATTGTTTTAGAACTGCTGTGTGGGAACAGCTTAAACCATAAAATAATAATATTTTCCAGCTAATTTTGCTAGTGTTCATTACAGAACCTTGGACAATTATTATTCTAATATACGGCGCATAGAACATAGATCAAGGTACACAGGTAATAGGAAATGTATGTGTGAGTCACTGAGGTATTACTACTACGTAATATAGTTCAATGGTGTGAGTAAGTATGTAAAACCAATAGTTATATGTCTAAATATAGTTTTAACACTAGAGTACACGCGCCCCTTTTTTTACATGAGTGAGTACTCATGTAAAAAAAAATGGGCGCGTGTACCATGTGTGTGTGTACCATGTGGCCATTTTACATGAGTGTGTACTCATGTAAAATGGCCTACTATAGTAGGCCACGTACACACGTGGCCTACTATAGCCGGCCATTTTAAAATGTCAATATATTGTAAATTTCTCATTATCAGAATAAAACAACAAGTGGAATAGACAAATTATTTATTATTCTTAGTTGTAGTATAATTTATCTAACGTATAACGTTAGATAAATTTAATCAATTTTGTAGAACTCACCAATGGCTCATAGTTAACGACCTCAGCTTACGAATTGGGTCGTAGGTTTAATCTAAAGTAGGTGCTGTACTTTGTGCAAAGCTCCTGTTAATTTCATCACCACTGCTCTAAAAACGGTGAAGGAAAAAATCGTGAGGAAACCAGCAAATCTTAGAACCGAAAACTGAGGGACATGACATCAATTGCAATCCGATCAATTGTTAACACCACATACGGTCCGGAATAAGCCTTTCGCCTCGTCTTTCATACAGCGTACGAGGGACTGGAACAATTTGCCAGCGGCGGTGTTTCCATCTGACTACATTTTAAGTGTCTTCAAGGCTAGGGAGAATAGGGTCTTAATAAACTAGCGCGCTTTACCATCAACGATTACATGACTGCTTACTATCAGGTGAGATTGCACTAGTTTATAATAATTATGTTAAATTTTTATATTTATGTTTTTGTAATCTATATGGTGTACATAATAAAGAGTATTCTATTCTATTCTATCATTGACATTAGTAAAAGTGCTTACCTAGTTAAAAAAGTAAAGTCATTTATCATAGTTTATGCTTTTAACAATATCAGTGGAACAAGAAAAGTCTTGTTTCAAAATAATGAGGAAACTGAACCCAATAATCAAAGATGACGTCACACATAACGAGCAACTAATAAATCTCTTATACTTAACATTTATTAATTGCTTACTTATTGTTCTTAAACACACGAACATGCAACCAACATGTCCGTCAGATGACTTAATAAGCTCTAATAAAATTATACCGATGCACGAAAAGCAAAGACAGGAGAGAGCGAAAGTCAAAAACCCTACAATTTTATGTTTCAAAATTTTGATAACTTTATCTCACATAATAATAGTGCAGAGGAAATTACGGCCACCATCCTCGTGGGTCAGTTTAAACCGCCCGCGTTTGAATTTCGAACGGTACGTTCAAACGTCGACTGACCTCCGACGAAGACAGACGTGTGTTTAGCCAGTAATTTGATGATAATTTGCAAAATGAGAACGTGTGCGGTTGTGAGTTGAAAGCTTCAATTTTTTGTGCTGAATTTTCAAATAAAAATGTCGCTGAACTCTGGGGTGAAAGTACTTGACCTGGTAATTGAATATTTTATCAGGCAGGGTAATAGGCTCACTGAGGGTTGAGGGTTCATGAATATAAAAAAGGTGTTCACGGGGTATCCGACCGACCATTCCTGATTTTCATTACGATTACGAACTGCCTGTAGGTCGTTTAACTTTCGATTTTACAGCGTTCTTTCGTTATAGATGTTAAGCAAACTTGTTTAACAACCACGACGTGACATGGGCTAAGCCAACTTTAATATTACAATTGTTTTTACCTCCATTAAAATTTTATCTGAAATATGGGCGTTGAACTTTGAATTATTCTCGTTTTAACTAAGCGGTGAAATGGGTGGGCTGTAGGTATTGCTTAACAGCAAGAATCAGCCTATATCGTTCCCTCTCGACACAGAGCTCTTCTTTGTGAAATAAGTGGGCCTTAATCCACCATAAGGACCCAGTGCGGGTTGGTAGATGTCACATGAATTCGTAATTCGTATCTACCTAACTCTTCGGAAAATAAAGGGGTGTTTTAAGTCTCTACTTTTCAATATACTCGTAATATGCTAATTTTACACAAGTTTAAAAACGTAAGAAAACCTGATATTATAATAAATTTGCAGTACATATGTATATCTTAGCTTTATTTACATGTTTCAGTGGCCAAGTCTGAAGATGGAATGACATTATTGCGACTAATGGCTTGTCACCAACGGCATTTAGGAAGGTAATGGATTGCAATACAAAAAAAGAATTATTTTTGTACATATAATGAAGTAAGATCGTCATGGCGTTGGCTGTAAGAGTGGAGAAAGAGTCTTTATCCATATTCCATCCATCGATGTTTTAGTCTTCTTCTAGGTTCTTTTTTGTTCTAGAATAATTATTGTAAATTATATCCGTGTTTTACCGTATACTAATCAGCTGGGCACAATTTATAGGGATATTAATTTATAAGAAGACCCCGCGAGTCAGTTTAATGCGAGTTTTATAGAGGTTTAGCGATTTTGTTGCTAATTGAAATGATAATGAAATATAGTCACTAAATTCTTTGATAATTTAGGAATACTTTAGTAGTAATCCAGATTCTGTCTTGCTAATTGGTTGTTCGACAGCACTCCAAAACAAACACACTGAATTTTCTACGTCAGTAACCAAAAAGACATAGCTGAGAGGATTAAGAAGCTGAAGTGGCAATGGGCTGGTCACATATGCCGTAGGACCGACAACCGTTGGGGTAAACGAGTCCTCGAGTGGAGACCGCGTCTCGGCAAACGTAGCGTAGGACGCCCTTGGGCGAGATGGAGCGACGACATCAAAAAGGTGGCTGGTAGTGGCTAGCGGAAAAATGCTCAGGATAGAGCTTGTTGGCGTGCCATGGAGGAGGCCTATGTCCAGCAGTGGACGAGTAGAGCCTGACGATGATGACCTCAGGGCGGCGGACATCTATTACGATTTCCACACGTAAAACAATAAGTAGGCATTTTAATTATCACCATTTATGTCCATTGCTGGACATAGCGCTCTCCATTCAGCTCGATTCTCGAATATTCTCATCCAGACACTTTACAAAGATTAGCCGGAAGACCTACTTACTACCTTAGCTTTGTTGATTCGCGGTCTCCACTCAAGAACAGGTGGCCCTGGCGTACAGGCAAGTGAAGAAACACGGGTGGGTTTTAGTCTGTAAAATTCTGACACGCCCTTCCGCTCCGCTCAGAGCGGGAGAGGTCATTTGATGAAATGAAATCGTTTATTAAGCAAGTAGGATCACTGGTCACTTTTACACGTCATATATTTTCAATTTAGATTAAGCCGGCATTTCCTATCTGACTAGATCTGAGAAGAAATAGCCGAAACAAACTCGGGGATCATCATCTTTTTTCAAGTCCAGACATTAAAAATTAAAATGTTTACAATAATGTACGAGATTAAAAAACTTGTGTTTTAAAATGTCATAATTGTGACATAGTTACGCATATTGCTTAGTAACAATGCTTAGCAGAGCGAGCAACTCAGTCCCAAGCTTCCAAGATGAAAAAAAGCCCTCACGGCTAATACAGCTGGCCATTGTCACCTCAGCTAAAAACTATCGTATATAATAATCCTGGTATGAGTGCTTCTGTGTCAGACGCCTATTATATGATTCTACAACATAATAACATAATGTGATACATTGAAAAGAAGAAACTTTTCGACGAAAAAGTCTCGATTTTTCAATGTACTCGTAATATGCTAATTTTACACAAGAGTAAAAACGTATAAAAACCAGATATTATAATAAATTTACAGTATATCTCCGCTTAATTTAAATGTTTCAGTGGCCAAGTCTGAAGTTGGAATGACATTATTGCGACTTATGGCTTGTCACCGACGGCATTTAGTAAGGTAATGGATTGCAATACAAAAAAGAATTATTTTTGTACATTTGATGAAGTAAGATCGTTATGGCATTGGCTGAAAGAGTAGAGAAAGACTAAAAAATCGATGGATGGAATATGTAAATGACGATATAGTTAGAGTCGTGATGGTCTAGTGAGTAGTGGACTCGTGGTGGCCTAGTGGACTTGTGGTGGCCTAGTGGTTAAAAAAACCAGCCTCTCTAATATAAGTGATTCTAGGTCAGGCAAGTACCAATGTAACTTTTCTAAGGTTTAATATGTACTCTCTAAGTATATCTTGGACACCACTGACTGATTATAAGGTGATGGAAAACATCTTGAGGAAACCTGGACTTTATGTCTGAAATCGCCAACCCGCATTGAGCAAGCGTGGTGATTACACTCAATCCTTCTTTGTATAAGAGAAGACCTGTGCCCAGCAGTGGGACGACAAAAAGGTTGATGATATAGATAGAAAAGGGGGGGCGTGCCAACAATCTCTTGCCACAGGATGCTAAAGATCACGCGATATGGAGGAGAATGAGCAGTAAAGCGGACCCCAGGCTCCAACGCGAAGGCCGTTGATGCAACCGGGTCTGAACGCTGAGATGATGATGAGTTAGAAAGGGTTTGACAATCGAGATGTTAATAGAGATGTGTGGAATAAAAAGACACGTTGTGCAGACCCCAAATCAGTTGGGATAAAGGCAGTGTTATTGGAATGTCGGAATAAAAAATATCCTATGTGTTTGTTATTTCTGGTTATCTATACTAATATAATTATAAAGCAGAAGAGTTTGCTTGTTTATTTGAACGCACTAACCTCAGGAACTAGTAATCCGATTTGAAAAATTCTTTTCGCCTTGGATAGCTCAGTAATCCAGGAAGGCTATACAATATGTAAAGAAAACCCTGTCCGATCCGTGAAGGTATTGTTAGGTATCGATAACTGATTCTACTAATGCCCACAAAGACAGACTAAACTTAAAAAAAAAATGCCCCTATAAAAATAAATATTATTTCGCAAAAAGAGGTAACTTAATACATGTGCGTTATGCAACCCCTTCCGCGGGCGCAGGGCGGGGGGCGGGGGGCAGGGCACGCGGCACCTGTTACGTGGTCGCGTCGCTATTCGCTTATAATAATGCCGGTGTTGTCACTGTTTTAAAAATTACCAAATTTCGGGGAAATTGGAATTAATTCCCGGGAAAAAAGGATTATTTCAAAATTCATTAGTATTGTTACTATGATGATTATGTAAAATTTTATATTATATTTGGTCAAGTGTTTACCTAACCTTTATTATCCTTATGGGTCGGACAGGGTTTTCTTTACATATTGTATAACATCACGTTGCGACCAATAGAAGCGGAGCATATAATAAATAAATAAATTAATTAATTAATAAATTTCATCCAAAGACGTTCGTAGTGGTTAAACTATTGATTGCTATGCTGCGTGTCGCGGGTTCGATTACCGCACGGAACAAATATTTGTATGACCTACAAGTAGCTGTTCCGGGTCTGACAAAAATTCCTAATGTGCGGCAAGGTTTAAAAAAAAACGGACTCACATACTTTCGCACTTATAATGTTAGCAGGATGTATGTAGATAAAGTGCGTTGGGGTAAGATCGGCCTTGGGGTAAGAACGTACAAATCAAATATCCCAGTTATTTGGCTTTATTTTTTAATGCTAGTTACATTTAGCTAGCATGCCTTTATTTGTTCATGCTAGCTACATTTAGCTAGCATGGCTTTATTTTTTAATGCTAACTACATTTAGCCAAGCCACCCCAAACTATCAAATATTCCCAAACAACCTTGAGCCTTAATACTTTAGTGATATAGTTGAAAATCTAATAAAGAAATCTGACATATATATGTAGCTTGATGTGCTGTCATCTGTACGTGCCAAATCGCACGTACGCAAATTGATAATAAAAACCAAAAAAACAGTGCTAATAGCATAATAAACTCATCGTCATTAAATAGGTTGCTTTAATATTTTTTAAACACCAAAATCTAGCTTCCAACGGAACAATCCATTTCAAACGATACCTACTATACACAAAATCAAGCCATAGCATTGTATTAACTGACGTACAATGCTTTACGGGAGTTCATGGCTGACCTATCTTATCGTACAAAGCTGGTAATGTACTTCAAAGTAGAAGATTTATCGTTATATCAAGTTCAGTGTGGTAAGGTTAGGTTAATTGATGTCAAAGAGCAAGTAATAATTCTGAGAGTAATAAACAAAGATTATGGCTGACTTGATGTGCACCTCTAGTACTTAGTGATTACTTACTTGGCGCCATGATTAAATTTTGATTCCTTCTTATTTTCCTTCTTTTCTTTGACATTAAAGACAGTAGTATCAAAGAAATCATTCTCTTGCAGGAATGTGTTACGTAATTCTTGTTTTGGAATGTATTTATTACTTTCCGCCCGCAGCATCGCCCGCGTGGACTACGGTTATATCGCGCTTTTTTAGATTTCCTTCGGGAATATCAATTTTTCCAGGATAAAAAGTACCCTATTATTTAATCCGGACTTCTAACTTTACGTCTGCAAAATTTCAAAGCAATCGGTTCAGTAGTTGCGGCGTGAAAGCGGAACAAACAAACAAACTCACTTTCCGATTTATAATATTAGGATTTCTCCTTTCGGTCTTTCTCGTCAGATATTTTTGTTTAAAATAGTGCGTTAGCTGTCTTTGTCTAGCAAGGCAGTTGGAGATTTACAATAATTGGTCTACCTCCAATATCTCTCCTTAGGACCTAAACACTAAACTGTGCATGGTTTTACAACATTGGAAAAACTTTCTTTTTTGGTACGGAACCCTTTTTTTTTGGATAGAAAATCATCAAATGGCCTCTCCCGCTCTGGGCGGAGCGGAACGGCGTGTCAGACTTTTACTGACTAAAACCCACCCGTGTTCCTTCACTTGCCTGTGCGGCAGGGGCCACGGTTTATTTTTTAACCCGCAACCCTAAAACAGGAGGCATCGGTCTTAGCGGATCCGTCACGATGTGCTGACATCTCTTTGAGGCGCATGAAACACAACGCGTCGTCGACTCGGGCCTGGTCCTTACCGGCCGGCGAGCTGCCCACTGCTCACCGCCCGCAAGCGCGCGTCTATGGCCGGAAGTTCGATGTTGTCTCCTGACCAGGGCTGGTACGGAACCCTAAAGACTAGTAGTTCTTTTGCCGCTTTTTTGATCCTCGATAAAACATTTCTCCGCTCTAGTTGAATCATCATCATCATCATTTCAGCCGAAAGAAGTCCACGACTGGACATAGGCCTCCCCCAAGGTTCTTCACGACGACCGGTCCTGCGCCTCCCGCACAGAGCGGTTTCCCGGGACCTACACCAGGTCGTCGGTCCACCTTGTCGGGGCATCCACGCTGCATCTTCCGGTGCGTGGTCGCCACTCGAGAACCCGTCAGCCCCATCGGGCATCGGTCCTACGGGCAATGTGCCCGGCCCACTGCCACTTTAGTGTTGCAATTCTTCGGGCTATGTCGATTACTCTCGTTCTTCTGCGGATCTCCTCATTCCTGATTCGATCGTGCAGTGAAACCCCAAGCCCTCTCCATTGCCCTTTGAGTGATGATTGAGATTGAGCCTTCTTATAAGGCCCGTTATTAGCGACCACGTCTGAATTCCATAAGTCATCACTGGCAACACATAAGGTTGAATCATATAATGGACTATCTACTCCCTGCGGGTTCACCCGCATTAGTATCGACCCCGTGAGAATATCCAAATAAAAACTATCCTATAGAAACCATGCGTGTGAGAAATTCCATTAAAAAAAAAAATATGCGGTTTAGTTTTTGCGTGAAATACTAATAAATATACAGTATGTTAAATAACAGAGGGCGTTCCCTTAAACTCGTTAATATATATCATTAATAGATTAAAATAAAAATATCAGCATAGAAAAATAAGCATAAAAAATCCGAATAAAAAAAAATTCTAATTGAAAACAAATTTGAAACCTCCTATTTTAAATCAAAATAGTAGTCGTCATGTATAAATAAATTGCGAAGTTGCCGTCTTTCATGTTCGCGTGTACAGTGTGTTTCTTTTACATGTCAATTTAAAATTTTTATTGAATATTTTCATATTGGAAAAAATTTTAAAACATTTTGTTTTCGAATGGTAATTTTTCTTTTAGCATGTATGTATGCTATACTATTTCGGGTTAACGGGAACGCCCTCTGTTAGTTAACATATTGTATATCTATATAAACTGTCACACATCACAAGCCTGGAGCACAGGCGTAGAGTAGCCAGCCTTTCGGTCTTCTATTGGATGCATTCTGGTGAGTGTGCAAGGGAATTGCATGATTTAATTCCCCCATCTCCGTTCCACCATCGGACGACCCGTCGTACGGCGAGTACCCTTACGTTGCTGACACCACTGCGACCCGGACGAAGCGTTTCGCTTCCTCTTTTATACCGCGTACATCGAGGGACTGGAACAATTTGCCAGCGACGGTGTTTCCGTCACATTACAATTTGAGTGTCTTCAAGGCTAGAGTGAATAGGCTCTTAATAAACTAGCGCGCTTTACCATCAATGATCGCATCACTGCTTACCATCAGGCGGGATTGCGGTCAAGCGCTAGTTTATAACTTATAATAAAAAAAAAAACATGTGTTTACGTTTATAGTACCCAGTATGCCATTTTTATCGCATTATCGTCTTAAAATGAAACTTATCAAGAATGTAGACACTGTTCTACAGCCACGTTCAGTAAAAGAAAAAAATCGTAAAAGCAGGAAAAGGTAAAAAAAAAACTGGGTGGTTTAGAAAATAGTACGACTTCTGAGCTTCATCTAGTGTTCGGTTACATTGAAGAGCCTATGGAGATCTAGTGCACAGGAATAAAGCGTTAGCGATCTAAGATCGCTTTTTAGATTTCATTCAGATTGTTAAAAGAAATTGCTTAAATGAGGTGATTCTGGGAATGATAAGCTTCTACGCTGATTTGAAACCACAGACCAAAGAATACAGTCCATCTATCGTGGACAGCATGACTATGACTACTGAGTTGTCGATTTTGTCGATGCTACGACTGTTATTAATGTTCAGTGTTAGGCCGAAACTGCATCGCTTCCATGTCGTTAGCAGTGGTATTCCAGAGGTCACTGACTGCACAAGATTCAAACAAGCTTCAAAATTATTCAAATTGATAACAATAGTGTGTTAGATAAGACAGCGGTAGCGAACGCGGCCATTGCGCAAGGAGGCGCGGGTTCGATCCCCGCACAGTGCAAATATTTGTATGCATGAATATGAATATTTGCACTGGTCTGGTCGTGCCTCGGAATGCACGTTAAGCCGTTGGTCCCGGTTGCCATACAAACATCTAGTAGCAGTCGTTACGGGTTGCTGGAGCCCTCAAAAGTCTTACAATTGGTCTAACTGCAATGCTTAGATATCGCCTTCGGGTTGTGGAGGTTAGACGGCAGTCGCTTCACGGAAAATATCGAAGTTTAGCTTAAATCAGCAGTTAGACTGGTAAAGCGGACCTCAGACTCCAAAGCTGAAAAGCTACGGATGCGACTGGGATTAACGCTGAGATGATGATGGTGATGACTGGCTGCACAAGATGACGAAAAACAGAGTAGTATAAGGACATTGGACCGAGAACATTGCAGATTTCCCGCCGTTATTTGGGCATAGTAGTATCTTTTTCATCTCTCTATTCTCCTACTGTAGTTCCGTTGGTATAATTACCTATATTGAATCACCAATCCACCTCAGCGTACAATCATAGCTGGAGATAACCTTTCACTGAGTAACCCTGGAACTATTTACGTTGTGATGTGAGAATATATTCAATTGTAACTCCTTTAAGTTACACTAGCTTTCCGCTCGCGGCTTCGCCCGCGTGGTAATCGGTTAATATCGCGCTAATAGCATTTTTGTTATCCCTCTGAAATAACATTTTTTCTGGGATAAAAAGTACCCTATTATTTAATCCGGACTTCTTACTTTACGTCTGCAAAGTTTCAAAGCAATCAGTTTAGTAGTTACGGCGTAAAAGCGGAACAAACTCACTTTCCCATTTATAATATTAGTAAGGATTTGTCAATTGCTAACTATCTGGTACCCAGATAGCAATTGACATATTTTATACACACTTTATTGAACAACGATTAACAAAGGCGAAGAAGAGCAAGAGAGAATTCAGATGCGAGTGTAAACGCCGGGAGAGGACACCCTAGAAGGGCATATAGTGACCTTTTAGAGGTATGAGCAACGGGTGGTAAAGTTCACTCATCCTCTATAAAAAAGGGGGACTCTTCCGACCAGACTTTGTTGTATCTGGTGGGCACTTTCCCAACGATCGATGTTGGGAAGTTGTATAAATGCTAATAGGGTATTTGACTTAAAAACACTAATTAGTCCGTCAGTCAGATTTCCAAAAAATACTAGACAGGTCTACTTAACAAAAAATGAAACGTTGAAAACTCGTGTGACGTCACTGCACGCTACACTTTTTAGCGACCAGTGATGTCACCAGCCACCACTCCTGATCTTTGATGCCTTTTATATTTGTCAATTTTTATTTATTTGAAATTTGGAAATCTGACTGACGGACTAATTAGTTTTTTTTAGTCAAATACCCTGCTTGCGAGTTGCAGGTCTGTGTGACGTCAGTACGACGCGTTGTTCGCATGAGGCGTTTCTTTATACCATTATCAACATCATCTCAGCGTTAATCCCAGTCGCATCCGAAGCTTTTACAGCTTTGGAGTCTAGGGTCCGCTTTTAGCAGTGTAACTGCTGATTATGGCTGAACTTCGATATTTTCCGTGAAGCGACTGCCGTCTGACCTCCACAATCCGAAGGCGATATCGAAGCATTGCAGTTAGACCAATCGTTGGACTTTAGAGGGCTCCAACAACCCGTAACGACTGCCATTAGATGTTTGTATGGCAACCGGTATTGAAAACTGTTCTTACGATACTGGGACCCCAGTTACATTTTACTTAAAGATATCAGTATCATGTTCATGTCTATTTCTTTGGGTGATGACTTCTAAAATTCTTCCGCAGTATTTGGATATAGTCAAAATATTGATATGACTTTAGATAAAGTTTATAGTTATAAAACATAGATACTGTTACCAATCCCCTTCAGATTTAGACCTAGGTTCCTAGGTTGAAAATTAGACCCAAATTGGGATCCCAATAGGTTCCAGATGGATAAGCGAAAGGCAGGGAACTAAAGGCGTTTGCGGCGACATATACATTGCCACATGCAAATGACTAAGTAATATAAAAAAAAACATATCATATTGACGTCACGAAAAATCGTGCATCACGTAAGAGGAGTTTACCGCACAACTAGTACCTATATAATACAACGGCCGGACCTCAATGGTCAGCCAGTTGCCCACAAGTCACGACACTCGTTGGGTCGGAGGATCTTCAGTTTTCTATTGAGGATAAATTACTTATCAACCTATTCCTTATATCTCATTTTTAAATAAAATAAGAAAATATTATTCCATCAGCGTCTCATAGTAAATGATAAATTGCAAATTGAGCCCGCTTATCTTATCACTAAGCCTCATCCTGGACATATCATTGTAAAATAATACTCTCGTGTGCGTAGACGCACGCAATCTTTGACACGACGCACGTGCAAACTTGGACTTTACGGCAATGTAAAACTCGCATGTATGAAGCTTTAGAACTATAGCCATATTTTTATAAAAGTAAAAGCTAAGGTTCTATTGTGAATTTATTTCGACGACCTCCGTGACGCAGCGATCAACACGCCTGCCTGGACGTGGAGGCCCCGGGTTCGATCCCCGGCCAGGTCATGATGGAAAACGATCTTTTCCTGATTGGCCTGGGTCTTGGTTATTTATCTATGTATGTATCGAACTGGTATGAAGCTAAAAATATTTTTGTTTTCCCTCGGGAATGTCAAATTGTTCCGGCATAAAAAGTACCCTATTATTTAATCCGGACTTCTAACTTGACGTCTGGAAAATTTCAAAGCAATCGGTTCAGTGGTTACGGCGTGAAAGCAGCACAAACAAACAAACAAACTCACTTTCCGATTTATAATATGAGTAAGATATTTTCCTTTACACTTTAGAGAGCAGTGTGGCTACCACGAGTTTGCATTAAAACACTCGATCATCGATATCTACCGCGTTTGACTCATCGATTAGCCAGCTTCACGGTTGTAAGGACTCTCAACCAAATGAAGTCGATGCTTGTGATAGTCTCGTAACGATAACCATAGTGTGTTTGGAAGTTATGGTCGTCACCACTGGACTACCATCATCACATAAGATATAGCGAGGTTATTCTAAAAAAATTGAAAATAAATATAGTTTAAAAACTAAAAAACATGCTTTTAAAAAATATCAAACTGAAAAGTTAATTTAAAAAAAAAAAAAAAAAAACGTGAGGCGCTTTGTGCCATAATTTTTGTATATAAAGCGCCTCACGCTTTTTTTTAAATTATTTTTAACTTTTTAGTTTGATATTTTATAAAAGCGTGTTTATTAGTTTTTTAAACTATATTTATTTTCAACATTTTATTTCGATATTCTTTAAAAAAAAATCGAACGAACGTAGTTAAAACGGTAGGACATTTTACAGTAATGAGCCGCTCACTCGTAGTCCAAAGAGTTAGAGACCGACAAACAAACAAGCAACCAAGCAAACATACAAGTGAAGCTAATAAAAAGCATGTAAAAAGCCTTTTATTTCATGCATAAAATAAGATTAACCATATATAAATTAATTAAAATTTCATAAAATAAGATTAACCATATATAAATTAATTAAAATTTCATAAAATAAGATTAACCATATATAAATTAATTTAAATTTCATAAATGAATTTCATAAATGAAAATTATTTGCTTTTCGTTTTCAAAATTGCTATCATCTAAGTAATATATCATTTAAATTAACAATATCAATATTATTAATTACAATATTTTTGTAATATGAATTACAAAAATACTAGCTGACCCGTGCGAAAAATTCGCACTATACTAACAGAACCGCTTGAGGGGAAAGAAAGGAATAATTTGAAAATAGTATTCCATGATACCAGGGACGAATATCTGTCGATTGGTGGGTCGGACGTTCAGATTGGTTCGATAGAAAGAGAGAAAAGGGGAGAAAACGGTTTCAGATCCTTGGAGAAATAATATATGTTGATTGTAATTATTGTACTTTTTCATGAGGAATCTAAATTTGTTGAGAGGCATGTTTCCAGATCTCATTCTGAGAGCAATTACCAATAATCGTCTACTTAATCCACTGTTACTAAACCAAGGTATACGAGGGCCGAGGGGGTTCAGGAGCTATGGTCTTATACCAAATCCCTTTAGTTTTAGATCTCAAATTAAAATATTGTACCCAAAGTTAATTACATTTCACCTTAAGTATATTTTGATAACACTTCCGAAAAATTCGCTTTATAATCTAGTTCTTCTCCTTCAAATATACCCCATATTTGAAGAAAAATATCTAGATTTTAGAGCGAATTTTTATCTAGATTATCTAATCACATATGATATAGCGAGCTTGTTCTATAAACAGACCGTGAAGCTAATACAACACGTACTATAGATTAGTAAAGCATAATCAGTTAAAGAAGAAGAAATATGTTAGTATAATTGTCCAAAAACTGGTTATGAGACCCGGTTATATAATGGAATATACAAGCTTATCAATGTTATGTGTACAAAATAAGCATGACTTCATTTATTCAACGCCGTGCTCTACATTTGCAATCAATGTTGTTGCTTAGATTCGGCTAACATCGCAGTGTTTAGTTTGAAAAGTTATTGAATGATTCGCATGCAGTCTATTTCAATATCCATAATTATTTACTATGAAGCTGACTTCATAAAAACAATGATACAACAATTTCTGATATTGGAAAATTAATGATTTTTTCAGAAGTGCTCAAGAAACAGCTTAATCTATAAAGCTGAAGAGTTTGTTTGTTTGCACACGCTAATCTCGGGAACTTCTGGTCCGATTTGAAAATTTGTTTTTGCGTTGGATAGCCCATTAATCCAGGAAGGCTATAGGCTATATAACATCACGCTGCGACCAATAGGAACGGAGCATAACTAAATCCACGCTAACGAAGTCGCTGGCGGCCGCTGGTTTCAAATAAGATCAATAAGGATCCGATCTTATTCAGTTATACAGATACCATTTCGAGCCTTAATTATTTTGTATGCAACGTCAATTTGATAACCTAATCACCCAGTTATCCAAGAGACACAAACAAACAAAATTTTGCACTAATTTCGCACTAGTTTCGAGAATTTCCAGTAATTCCCTCCAGGCTTACTGGCCTTGAGAGACGAACGCAAAGCGAAATTATACAATATTATCACTATGTACGTAGCAAATAGGCATATCTTAGAATCGTGATTACGTATTATCGGGCCAGATTCGCGGAGTCAACGACCTGTTATCAAAGGAAGAATGCGTCGTAAAAATACAGTAAGTGGTGATGAAGACATCTCTTTTCTCACCGGATGTGAGATAGTGGGATAATTGTTTATTGTAGGATTAAAATTCAACACTTTAAAGTATTCTTTTGAGGATGGTGACTTGTTTGGTCCTTTTACAAGTTCAGTGGCACTTAAATAAGAGAATTCTTGTTAGAAAGAAGATGAGCAATAGATAAATAGTCTTATTTGGTGATGGTCGTTGATCCAAAGATGAAGCTACAGGTGACGAATATGGAAGTAAGCAAGACGTTGAATTAGATTTTACGTTCCTTTCCAAGTGTTCAAATAAAGAAACACTAAGTAACAGTAATGTAGTCATCATTATCAACCTGTTTATCGTCCACTGCTGGGCACAGATCTCCTCTCATACGGAGAAGGATTGAGCGTAATTACCAAGCTTGCTCAATGCGGGTTAGCGATTTCAGAATTAAAGTTCAGGTTTCCTCAAGATGTTTTCCTTCACCTTTTAATCAGTCATTCGTGTCCAAGATAAACTTAGAAAGTATATGTAACTTAGAAAAGTTATATCGGTACTTGCCTGACCTGGCACTGCACATTCATACTTGAGAGACAGGTTTTTAACCACTAGACCACCACGACTAATGTAGTCTAGATAAATATATATGTTAAAACAACCTATTTATTTGCCAAGAATCTACTATTGATTTGAAAATCAAATAAGGATTCAATGCCCTGTAACAGTTTTAAATCTTACGAGACCTCGTATCTTTGAACAAGTCTAATACGTTAAAAACGTTCTCCTATGTTACCTGATTTTATTGGTGTTCTGGCTTCCTGCCAGGATCCACTCCGACTAAAGGTACCAAGCATGCGTTCATTGACAAGTGCATAGACAGTGCCATCCAATCCACGCCCACTAATGACCTCATTTTGATAAGAATTTTCTTCTCCTTTATACTGGAATGTATAACCCAAATGATTGTAGCGTTATTCATAGAGCCAAAAGCAGTCTTCTTCTGGATATAGGCCAATCTGACTCTTGGCTATAACTTTAATCTAGCAACTACCAACCACCCTCTGTTTTTTTTTTTTTTTTGTAATTATATACTAGTGCTTGACTGCAATCCCGCCTGATGGTACGCAGTGATGCAATCGTTGATGCTAAAGCGCGCCAGTTTATTTAAGCCTATTCACTTAAAAAAAACTTAGTGAATAGGAAGGAAGACGGCAGTTGAGCGAGGTGATGCAATGTTGAACCCAACAGCATTACCAACGATGCTGCGCCAGAGGGAGATTGATCTGGAGACCCTCCACGACCAGACTCCCTACACAACAACATTTGGCGCATCGTACCCGGCACACATCGCTACACAACTGCTCAGACCCGTCCTCCGACCCGTACGGCTTCACCAGACATCATGCCGGAACAGACATCTTCCGCATTCGTCAATTTTGTTTTGGCACAATCAGCCTATAATGTTCCTACAGCTGGGATATAGGCATCTTCGTAATAGCAATAGTCCACCACATGGAGCCAGGGTGGGTTGGAGCATGTCACATCACATACTTACCTTTGAATTTTTCGTTCTAGGACATAACGGTTTCTTAACATATTTTTTCGTCACCTTTTAAATAGATGTGGTAAGAAATTATTTACACAAAGTAAGTCGCCTGTTAGAGTTCGAGCCTTCGACCTTTCACAATTGCAGGAGTTGTTGCTAAGCTACCACCTCTCTCCTTTCTTCTTCTTCAGCCTATAGAGGTCCACTGCTAGCCAAAGGCTTCCTCCAAGGCTTTCCGCGATGACCGGTCTTATAGGTACTGCTCGCGTCCATCGGCTTCCCGCGACCTGCACCAGGTCGTCGGTCCACCTTGTTGAGGGCCTCCCTACGCTGCGTCTTCCGATACGTGGATGCCACTCCAGAACCTTACATGTACTTTTTTCATTAAACCTTATTACATGCTCCTTTCTCATATGCAATAATGCTAATGAAAAACGACTGGCACATGGCTGGAGCAAAATGAGCCATTAGTGATTCTTCACAATACAGATCAATTCAAAACGCGCTCTACCCTACATCTGTGGTTAAAAATGCGGTGACAAGTTGGTATGATGCCAATGTTTTTTTTTTATGACAATTTCGGTCAAACACCTCGTGCGTAGACACCAAGTCTGCGACATGTGCATACCTTTTTTTCTATACTCTATTCATATCTGCTAATAGCTCTCGGGAATCGGACCGTCTATAAAAACTATAATGGCGTTACGTGTGCATGTTATATCTACCATTTTTTCTCTGTTTTGAAAAGTTTCGAGGTCGATTTAGTGAGAGGAAATAAGTTTTATTTCAGCAGTTCCAGAACGATTGATGTTTTTTTTATACATATATATATATATATATATATATATATATATATATATATATATATATATATATATATATATATATAAACTAGTGCTTGACCGCAATCCCACCCAATTCCACTTCTTCTCAGCCTATTGACGTCCACTTCTGGACAAAGGCCTCCCTTTTTCTTCTCAGCCTATTGACGTTCCCCTCTGGATAAAGGCTTTCATTCAATTGGGTGGGTTTCCCATAATCCCCACGCTTGGAAGGCGGATTATGGATCATAGTTATATGATGGGACACAGGAGATGCCGTGCTGCCTGCTTTCCTGGTGAAAGTTCCCTTAGTCGCCTCTTACGACACCCACGGGAGGATATGTGTTGGTATTACCTATTCTAAGCCCGGTAACACGTGTGCTCGGTGGTACACTGCTTAGCGATTTAAATACCATATATCGTTTTTCAAACTGCTAATGTTATTAATATGTTGCAAGTTTTGCTTCATAATACCTTTGGGCACATTGCAAAACGGTCGTAGTCTGAATGTAACATTCAATCCTGCTAGGTTTGCTGACATTGCCTGATAGTTTTACACATCCTTAAGCTTGTTAAACTTGATAATGTACTTATGTAACACATTCTCAACAAGATTCTTTTTTTTTATATATAAATTATAAACTAGGGCTTGACCGCAATCCCGCCTGATGGTAAGCAGTGACGCAATCGTTGATGGTAAAGCGCACTAGTTTATTAAGAGCCTATTCACTCTAGCCTTGAAGACACTCAAATTGTAGTCCGACGGAAACGCCGCCGCCGCTGGCAATCCCAGTTTGTTTTAAAACCTACACTACATCTGCTAATAGTCCATGCGTGAGCACTTATTTTTGTATATGACAACAAACGCGTCATAAACACATATTTCAGATTTCTGCTAGGCGAATTTTATTATCTGGAATTAATAACGCATAACAATGGTTCCGATGAGCTAGTTAGTAGAAAATAAGTAATAGTTATTTAGAAAACTTGTTTAAATATAAATATTTTTTTTAAATAACTATTACTTATTTTCTTTCTGATATACGATTGGGTAAGAATAATCGTTTTATGTTTTTATGACCAGTCAGATAAATGTTTAAAAATAGTATATCGAGACTAGGTCTTGTGGTTGTGAAATATCACCGTATCACTATGACCTATATATTATACTATAAACCATAGCATATTACGGAGCAGTGGTAGCCTGTGTGTAGTGGTATCTGCCGCGAATTACAAGTTCTAGGTCGTAGGTTCTTGGTTGTAATTATTTCACTACCAATGCACTCAAAACGGTGATAGAAAACATCATGAGGAAACCAGCATATTCTAATGTCAAAGACTTCGAAGACAAGTGACATCTACCAACCCGCACTGGGCCAGCGTGGTAGATTACGGCCCACTCCCTCTCATCGAGAGGAGGTCTATGTCCCAACAGTGGGAACATTAGTTGGTTATGTATGTAGCATATTACTATATATATATTCAAAACAACCTTTAAGTGGCCCTACACAGCTGTAATACAATAATAATAATACTTTATTATTTTAACAAGTAATTTATTTATGGTTAATTGAAACGGTACAATACAAATTACAACAATTAATATAAGTAGAAACAAACAATTACATTAATTAACTTGAAAACTATGTACCTACTATTAAAACTAACATGGCACCATGGCCTCTCTTCCATACTTCCTTTCACAGGAAACCATACATACACGCATAAGCTTTCCATTCTTCTGCAAACACGTCACATTCAGGGTTGGCCATCAGAAGGGCATTCAGCACCACCAGCACCTGACCGATGTATTTGTCAGGCACAAATAGTCGGCAGAAAATGGAGCTCTGGGCAGTCTATACATCCCCGCAATGTCTCACAAGCTACGGTGAGCTGGTCAAAGCCTCTTCTCACCTCCAACGAGTTAAATCAATAACGGTAATATTACAATCTTGTGATTAGGGTTGTAACGGAGGCTTGTTAGCGGAGGCGGAGGCGGATGCGGAGGCGACGAGTCTCACCTCCGCGGATGCGGAGGTTAACGGAGGCGGAGGCGGAGGTGAACGTACAGATAGAAAAAATTTAAATTTATGGTTAATTAAAACAAAATTTTTATTTTAAATACGTACATTAATAGTAGTATACTTAGTAAAAAAAAGATTACCTTCTTGTAATGAAAATTAAGGAGAAACAAATTGTGTTTGCCGCATTCCCGCCTCGCACTAGTTGATTCTTGACCATTTCGCACTCAAACGTGGCCGGACGGTTGTCGAGCGTCGCAGCTTGCGCGTTATTTATTTTATAATTACATAAATAAATCTCCGTTATAACTCCGCAAAAATTGTGCGGAGGCGAAGGCGGAAGCGAAGATACGATTTCTTGCGGAACTTCCGCAGTAACGGAAGCGGAGGCGAAGCTCCGTTACAACCCTACTTGTGATTACATATTTCCATGACGTCTTTCTCCTATGCTGTAATTTATATTTTAGTTAGGCGGACCATCAATGAAATGAAGGCAAAGTAATATATTATTTATCATCGTATCCGTCTAAGATAGCTTGTTATATATTAGTTATTACAAAGTCTTCAAACTAAAAACAACTGTATGAATGAACAATATACAACGTCATTTTTTCTTGATACGAAACCCGAATGTAGTTTGTTCAGACTAAGCATCTGAATCTATTCCAATCATTTTACACCATATTATATTTCCCCGAAATATATTTAGTAATTTTTGCAGTGTGGTTACCGAGCGCACAACACAGCTGACAGTACATCATAGTATTAGGAACCGCTGCTTTGAGCATATTTTTGTTGGGACAACCAAGTTGTTATCTTACTTGGAAAAAATACATAACTTGGTGTAAAAATGATTGGAATCGAATAAGTTGCTTATTCTAAACAAACTATATTCAGGTTTAGTATAAACAAAAAATAACGTAGTATAGAAAACAATATTTTTTTTTATATATGTATATTATAAACTAGCGCTTGACCGCAATCCTGCCTGATGGTAAGCAGTGACGCAATCATTGATGGTAAAGCGCACTAGTTTATTAAGAGCCTATTCACTCTAGCCTTGAAGACACTCAAATTGTAGTCCGACGGAAACACCGCCGCTGGCAAATTGTTCCAGTCCCTCGATGTACGCGGTATAAGGAGGAGGAGGCGAAACGCTTCGTCCGGATCGTAGTGGTGTTAACAACGTAAGGGTGGAAACCAGCCGTACGACGGGTCGTCCGCTGGTGGAACGGAGATGGGGGAATTAAATCATGCAATTTAATCAATGCAATACTCTTATTAATCCAGGTTAGGAAACAATTTTGGAGCTTATAACTTTGTGGTTTTTCGTGATATCTTTTTGAAATATTGTAAATATGTAGATCTCTTTTTCGGGTTTCGCATAAACTAAAAATAACGTTATAAATAACTAGAGTCGATATTTATATTGTAAGCGGACCTCGGGCTCCAACGCGAAAGCCGCGCGTGCAACCGGGATAAACGCTAAGATGATGATATTTATATTGTAACTAGCTTTCCGCCCGCGGCTTCGCCCGCGTGGAGTTCGGTTATATCGCGCTTTTTAGATTTCCCTCAGGAACATCAATTTTTTCCGGGATAAAAGGTAGCCTATGTTCTTTCTCAGGGTCTAAAGATTGTCTGTGCCAAATTTCATCAAAATCGATTGAGAGGTTTAGGCGGGAAAGCGTAACAGATAGACAGACAGACAGAGTTACTTTCGCATTTATAATATTAGTATGGATAAATAACTCCAGTCAATTAAACCTTGACGAATAAACTTCAATAAGTGAAGTTATATATATAGATATAGAGAATGTGGTACAGCACACAATATTACTGCTCGCAAAACAAGCACTCGCCCAATCCTCGCCTGATGGATCCACTTACGAACCACTAATTAAGTACTGACAGGAGATTTCTTAATTTACTCATCGGCAGCCATGTGAAAGTTTAAGGAGGTTAAACATCCCATTTGAGTCTGTTGCCAAACATCATATTAATTTTGGCAGCAAATTCAAACGCGATGATTGATGAATTGATTGACAGCTTCGAAAATCTTCGTAAAAACCTTCTGAGGTAAAATCTATACTAATATATAAAACTGAAGAGTTTGTTTGTTTATTTGAACACTCTAATCCCAGAAACTACTGGTCTGATTTCAAAAATTCTTCTTGCGTTGGATAGCCCATTAATCCAGGAAGGCTAAAGGCTATAAAGGGTGTATCTGACATCGACGCACAAACGAGTACCATGGATCCAGTACATGATTCTGAACCCCTCAGTGGTGGAATTTGTCGTCGGCTTTTTCATTATTAAAAAAAAATAAATGTAGTTTTTTTTTTACTTCAGACCATTCACAATTGCTGTACTTTTATAACCCAATAAGATTTTAAAGTAAAAATTACATAATTCGCTAATTACATAAAAAAGCGCAATGAAAACAAAACCCGAAAAACGATCTTATCAGCTGATTTCATAGAGTTCACATCAGGGATCAACGTCATACCTACAAACTCGCACGAACGTTGCAAGCGTGCCGACGCTTGCAACATTCAAAAGCCGAGCCGACACTTTATTTTAAACAGTGTGTATTCTGTAACCGTTCATTAACGACATAAATGACTATCATAATTTTATTAGTGGCATGCGGTCTAGCCTTTTCGCGAAGTTTGCGTTACGATGTCAGATACACCCTGTATAACATTGCACACTGCGACTAATTGGAGCGGAGCATATGAAAAAACATATCGAAACAACAGGAACATGATCGGTAGACTAGCTGCGCCACGCGGTTTCACCCGCGTAGGTTTCGATGCTTTTTTAAATGTTCCGCTCCTATTGGTCGCAGTGTGATATTATATAGCCTAACGCCTTCCTGGATCCATGGGCTATCCAACGCAAAAGAATTTTTCAAATCGAACCAGTAGTACCTGAGATTAGGGCGTTCAAACGAACAAACAAACTCATCAGCTTTATGTATTAGTATAGATTATGTTGTGTTTTTGACATAGTTTTAGCACGGTTTTAAGGCGCTGTGCTCAGTAAAGGCTAGGATTCAAAAAAAAAATTTTTAGCCAAATATATACATTTTTAAGCAGCTAAAAACATGTTAATCTTGGTCTTGTTCTAAGGTCTACTGTATATTGTTATACGGGTTCCTTAATCACAATCCCATCACCTTACAAGCCTTTTTCCTAAACATGTTCATTATTCGTATTCCGCTCTCATTGAATGCATCTGAAAAAAAAAAATCTTCACAATACTGTTACTGGCTGTGTATAGTCAAAAAGTAGTCATAATTTTAATTTTATTTGATCGCTATTTTAAAACAACATGACTGTATAATAGACTGTTAACCGTGCGCAGTTTCTGGCCTACCATCGGACGCGTCCCCAGGTGGCGGATAGGGGAACGGCCCCCAGATATGGGGGTTACCGGTTTACCGGCGCGAACCAAAACCAGAAGTAGGGACCGCTTCGGCGGTCACATGTGCGGCGGGTCGGCCACCACTCCAGGTGGCTGACGTGACCCGAACTCCGGGTCACTGTCGGGCAACCCGGTCTCCTCATTGAGAGGAGCTAGGGGCCCCATTTGCCTCCGGGCAAACGAGTGGGGCTATGAGGAAGGACACCTCGCTAAAAAACCCTTGGCTGCTGCGTCTTCTCGCACTAGAAGACGTACCCAGTCCGACCCCTCCTTATGGGGGGACCTTTGTGGGCCCGCCTCTTGGCGGGAATCGCCGGCGGGGGATTGGTAGACAGGCTCTGCCATTTCCCATGACCCCGCCACTCAGGCGATGTGGTTGTGCCGCTGTGGGTTTAGTGGGTATTCCCGGCTTCGGCTGGGCGAGACCCACACACGCCCTTCAGGGTACGGTGCGTAAATGCATTACCACAACGTAAAAAAAAAAGTGTCGAAAGAATCAATGCGGATCTCAGAATATAACAATGGTCACTAATCCTAAGACCGACCGCGACAAGTGTATCTTAACCAGCCCCCTAATCGGCGAACACATTTTTGTAAAATGATTGCGACTAGTTGGGATCGTTTGAACCGAACGGACCATTGGGCGGTCCAAACGATCCTTTGTCTAATGATTGCGACTAGTTGGGATCGTTTGGACCTAACGGACCAATGGGCGGTCCAAACGATCGCAACTAGTCGCAATCATTTGAAAAAAATGTGTTCGCCGATTAGGGGGCTGGTCAATGTATCTGTGCCGCTGTTATTTGGGCCAATGGGTCATATTCCAATGTTAAGTGAGTTTTAAGAAACATATTAAAGATTATCGACTCTTCGTGTGCATGATTATAAAAAGTCTGACGCATCTACAATAAAATGTTTATAATCCAGATTCTTTCCATCGCCATTTTTTAACTTCCCTCAATTTTCCTAAGTCTTGTTATCGTTAGAATTATTTTTATACTCAAAATTCATAGTTGGCGGGCTATTAACCTTTTTGGCAAGGCCGTCTGTGGAAAGAGACGACGTTATTGGAGCTTTATTGTGTGGAAGCGAGATGGGTATATTGCTGAAAGATATTGCCGGCATGATTAATTCTCACTAGCATCTCTTCAACAGGTGCGTAACTCGTTGCGTTATGTTATTTCAATTCTATGCCAAACTGTGTATTTATAGAAATTGTGTGCCACGGAAATATGTATATCATTATCAGTGAACCTTGTATCTCTCTCTTTGAAGTCGCGAATGTGTGCTGAGATAAAGGCCAGATTCCCTTTTTCAGAAACTATTGAGTGTATCTTTTTTACTTTATCATCATCATCATCCCAGCGTTAATCCTAGTCGCATCCGAAGACTTTTCAGCTTTGGAGTCTGGGATCCGCTTTACCAGTCCAACTGCTGATATGGCTAAACTTCGACATTTTCCGTGAAGCGACTGCCGTCTGACCTCCACAACCCGAAGGCGACATCGAAGCATTGCAGTTAGACCAATTGTTGGACTTTTGAGGGCTCCAACAACCCGTAACGACTGCCACTATATGTTCGTATGGCAACCGGGACCAACGGCTTAACGTGCTTTCCGAGGCACGACCAGACCAGTGCATATAATATTATTATTATTCATATTGCACCTTGCGCAGCGGCCGCGTCCGCTACCGCTACGCCACGGAGGCTGTCAACTTTTTCACTAGAAGTCATAAAGAAAAAGACAACATAAATATTACTTAGTTTCTTCTTCTTCAGCCTATAGAGGTCCACTGCTGGACAAAAGCATCCCGCAAGGCTTTCCACGATGACCCGTCTTGTACTGCCCGCATCCATCGGCTTCCCGCGACCTTCACCAAGTCATCAGTCCACCTTGTTGGGAGCCTCCCTACGCTGCGTTTTCCGGTACGTGGCCGCCACTCTAGAACCTTACTGCCCCATCGGCCATCGGTACTACGAGCAATGTGCCCTGCCCACTGCCACTTTATTTTAGCGGCTCGAAGAGCTATGTCGGTGACTTTGGTTCTTCTGCGGATCTCCCCATTTCTGATTCGATCACGCACAGAAACTCCGAGCATAGCTCTTTCCGTCGCCCTTTGTGTGACTTTGAGCTTTCGTATGATGCCCATTGTGAGCGATCAACTTAGTTTAGTCCTTTTACTTAGTCTAGTTAGTAGTCTTTTTTAATTTAGTCCTTAGTACTTTTACTTAATTTAGTCCTTTCAAATTAGTCCGCGCCTGACGTAAATGATCTTTTTATCTTTATGGTCACTGAACTATACAAGGTCAAGTTCTTGTAAACTTTTGAAATTGCAGAACATTTTTTAATGCGTTTTTTTATTATTTTCCAGGTAAGTTCGTAAGCAGTTCAGGTCTATAACAAAAACCCTTCAGTAAGTTGACTGTTCTGAAATAAAAATAATCACATTCGATAAATTGTTGTTCTAACATTTGATCCTCTCAGTCACATATATTTCACTTTTACAGCGAAAAAAATATTTAAACGGGCGTTGTTTAAGAATAAAATGTTCCCGTATAATTTATGTCTCGGGAAAACTAGTATATAAAATAAAAGTTTTTATACTCAGTAATTATGGCTCGATAAATTTAGTTCAGTTAAATGTACTTTATAAGTATATATCTTGTACACCAACGACTGATTATAAGGTGAAGGAAAACATCTTGAGGAAACCTGGACCTTAAGTCTGAAATCGCCAACCCGTATTGAGCAAGCGTGGTGATTACGCTCAATCCTTCTCTGTATGAGAGGAGACCTGTGTCCAACAGTGGGACGATAAAAAGGTTGATGATAATGATGAAATTGAGTCCTGGTTAAAATTATGAGTTGGAGGGGTGTTAAATGAAATCATAACTAAAAAAAAAACAAAAATATTACAATTCAATTAGCTACAAGTTTGGTTTCTGTCCAAAGATATACATACCTATATTTTGTTCACTGTGATATTTATATTTTGTTGTATACCTTTGAGTTCATTTAAAAATAACTTTTATTCCTACACAATAACATTCAGTTTACGCTAAAACTTTTTCAGTGGTACTTGATAGCCATTCTAGAAAAAGCTAAGTAATCATAAAAATAAGGTTGACATTTGATTTACTCGAAATAAAGAATACGTGCTTTAGTAGACAATATTTTTTATTCATGAATTTTTCGTAGTAAACGCCACCTATTTCAATCAGTAGGTAGTGGATAAATATATGTATTTTTGAATTACTTATCGCTATTAGCATAGAATAAAGAGGGGAAGTAGGTTATCTGCGACCCAATCCGCGATTTAATTGCCTACTGTCTTAGGGTTGACGACTGTCCGCGCTTCGTCGGTTACGGTTGTCGCCCAAACCGCTAACAAATATTTATTGACTAAGGTCCGTATTACAGAACGTTACTCAAAACTCAAGCTCTACTTAAGTCTCGTTTCAAGCCATTTGATTGGTTGAAACTAGTTTTAAGTAATGCTTAAGCAGAGATCAATGCTTGAGTTTCCTTCTGTAATACGCACCTAAGAGCTTATGTTTAAATTATTTGCTTAGTATTTAGTTTACATATACTAGTCAGTTTTTTTTTTTGTAATTTTTATTTTTAGTTTTGTACACATAAAGAACCATATTTATTTTTATTTTTAATTAATACAAATATAAATAATACAAACATAACATCTATTGAATCACACATTTAATACAAAATTACAAATTAGCTACAGAAAAATACCTACTTTCTTCGGTTTCGACTATTACGAAACGCGTTGATATTAAACTTTAATGTGTATCCGTATCCTTGTAAATAACTTTTAGAAATATAATTTGAAAAATATAAGTCTTTTATTTGTTCATAAATAGACATACCAACTTTGCAGTTTATGTGATCATTTTTTAAAAGCTAATGTGCCGAAAAGCCGTGACGCGCGAACCTCGTTCCGTGCTAGCCGCGACTAGCGCAGTCATAGGCACTCTAATATTGTGTTTAGGTGTGCGTGCGGCGACGCATAGATACTATGGCGCACACATACAAGCCGCGCGCGGTCCGTTTGTATGAAGATAACGTACTTCCCTCTCTTTATTCTATGCTATTAGTGACGTAGATACGAGATTAAGTTTCGTTGACCTTGAAACCACAAATTAATTTAATCAATTTTAAAACATAAAGAACCGGAATTTATACGCTTTGAGGTATAAATCTTCGCCCAACGAGTAAAACACGAGATATTTGTGAAACGTGTATCAACTATACAACGTTATTTTATGTTTATGCGAAACCCGAAACACGTGTCCAGTATTTTTAAGTAAAGAATCTATTTTTAAAATTTCAAAAAATATCATGAAAAGCCACAAAGTTATGAGCTTGTTATCTTACCTGGTTGTCCCAACAAAAATATGGTTAACGCACCGCGCGCCTGTCACACGCGTCTAATACTAATATAATCGAACGTCAGCTGAGTTGTGCGCTCGGTAACCACACTGCAACAATTTCTAAATGTATTTGGGAAAAAATATAAAATGGTGTAAAAATTATTGGAATTGATTCAATGCTTTTTCCACAACCCACAAAAGTGCTCATCTTTACTAAAAAAGGTTCCTCCTCAAATCGTTCTCCTCATTACTGAGGGTCGTAATGTCCCTGTGGAATTATCTTCTCCTTTACGAGAATACTCCATCTGGTACGATCCGTGGCCGCGAGTATAGCATCATGCAGGCCGGTGTCTAGAGATGAACGGATTTGGTCCACCCTATTGGACTGCGACCTCTAGAACGTCGTCCATCCACCTTTTCAGTAACCATCAGATGTTCGAGGTTGTCTCCATTTTTTCACGTTTAAATTGTACGAGGCCTAATGAAATCGAAGATACCTGGAATGCGGAAGTACAATGTTAAAGACGAACCTCTACTTTTCAAGGTGGTTAAATCATGATTAAGTAAACAAAACTTTGAAAGGCAATAAATCTATATCTATACTAATCTATACTAATATATAAAGCTGAAGAGTTTGTTTGTTTGTTTGTGCGCGCTAATCTCAGGAACTACTGGTCCGATTTGAAAAATTCTTTTTGCGTTGGATAGCCTATTAATCCAGGAAGGCTTTAGGCTATATAACATCCCGCTATGACCAGTAGGAGCAGAGCAGTAACAAAAAATATTGCGAAAACGGGAGCTAACGCAGCCGTACATATTGCCAATAGGAGCTGAGCATGACTAATTCCACGCGAACGAAGTCGCTGGCGGCCGCTAGTATATTATATAGCCTTAATAAATTAATGTAAAATATTACAAAATAATTATAATATACGAAATCGTGTTGTATCAATCAAACTTCCATTACTGACATAATTGTGCAAAACACAGGCAACTTCTCAATAAAGATAACGAATATAGGAATGTATAAATTGACAATAATTACCTAACAATTTATACAATTATAATTATGTCAAGTCACAAAATTGTTGCAGAAGAACTGCAATGTTCCCATCGGTGGGACACCAGCCTCCACGTGGGCGCAGTGCGGATTGGATTAGAGAAATTTTCCCATATCTTCGAATTTTCGGTTCCATCTACTACGGTTTCCTAATGTTGTTTTCTTTCAGGGATTTGAAAGCAATGGTGTTGATATAATTTACACACAATCAGTAAGGGGATCACAGACTACAACGGGAAAACGAAGCCAAACTCAATTGGTGGAAGCGCGTTTTTATTGAATTTTTATGTAATCTCGGTTGGGGGCGCGTTATTTGCGCCCCTTCACGTGATGCATTTATGATTCTTCTACTCTATTTCGTATTCCAAATATGAACATTAGCCCCGATTTCCTTGTTCACTAAATTAAATTAAATTTAACTTCAGTGCATCTTTTTCATTAAAAAAGGACAAAAGATAAAATGTTTTAACCGCTTTTAGTTTAGTTTCACTTGTTTTTATCAAATTCATTAATTTTTGTAAATCTTTTTGCATAGGATTCTGTAAAATCTCCTATTGGGAGAAGACACTGGGTCTTGTAACACAGGTATATCACCTAGCACTGGAGTCAGGAACTTCACACTTTTTTTGCACAAATTTTTGTGTATTAAAGATTATTATTATTATTAGACGCCGTGTTTATAATCGCGTTTAAACTGTCTATGGAGTATCTTAATTTGTACAAACTAAAACGTTATCTTCTATCCTTTTCTTAATGGAATAAAAGATGCACTTAACCTGAAAATTGTTTATTTTGTTAACAAGAGAATCAGCGCCATCATCTGACATCCCTCTAACGTTAAGTAAGTAATTTGTTTTACCAACAATTAAAGTGACTAAGCCTTCTGATATATTTGTTCATTGGCATTAGCGGTTGATACGTCGCGGGTCCGGCGCCTGCGCACCGCAGTGCAATTGTGTCACCTAATTGTCCGCTTGTCATTTGCGCTAAAAGGCATAGAGCCGCCTTATGCGTCTAAAATTTTAGAAGCAGAACAAAGGCTTTGGTACATTACCTACTCATTCAAAAAACTGTTCGATCAGATCTTATTCAATAATAAAGTATAAAAAATAGAAATATGTTTGTATATTTTGATGAATGGTTTTATTTTAATTATTGTATAAGATAAAAAAAAATAGTTTGCTGTGTAAAATTGGGCAGAAACATCCAGAAAACGACTCTCTTCAACCTTCGAAAATATTAGTCAAAAGGCGACTCCATGCCTCATTCGAATGCTTAGTACGATCGGTGTACTATTCGAGTTGACCGCATGTTTGCGGCTGATCGCTCTAATAACGATATGCGATTGGCGAGACACAGCTATTAACAGGTTTTGGTGGTCCGTACCTGATTTCATGGTTTATTAAATAAATCATGTATAAAATAATTAAACTATAAAATTAAATATCATTTCTTGACTTTAACGCCCCAAAAAGCACATTCTGTATGAGAGGAGACCTGTGCCCAGCAGTGGGACGATAAAAAGGTTGATAATGATGATGATGATCCTTCATTGCATGTCACTCTTCCGCTGTTTGACCTTTCACCTCCAAATACATTATTCTACTACAGGCGCCCGCGTTTTGGGTGTTTTGGGGTCCCACCACCATCCCTGGGATCCAAGTCAACCCCACCTGCCAGACAGTGCACCTGCTGACTAACGACTTTTCCTTAGGGGTGGAGTGGTCAGACGGCAGTCGAACTCGCAATAGCCAAACAAGCCAATCTGCAATGAAGAGGACAATAAGAAACGCACATGTCACAGCTAGGGCGCCGCCGCAAAACGGCGCGCAGGAGCCTCGCCCGACTCCTGTGACCTGTGGGCTAGGGCTACCACATAGGACTAGTTATTTCATGAGAAGTAACTACAAATCATTAAAAACAACGTGGAACTGATCGACGGAAGTGAAAACTTAAATCATTAAAAAACACAGAATACACAAAAAGTATAAAAAAAAAAAAAACAAAGAAAAAGCTACCTGAATGTCGGGTAGGTCGAGCTCACGCGAATTCAATGCTCTTTCCCCATCCAACAAAAGTACTCCGCTAAAGAAGGTTTCGCTTCAAAAAAACTGACTTTATTAACAGTTCTTTGAAATGTATATCCTCAATTAAAGTTCATTTAATACTAAACAAATTGCATTCAAGGTTCGTCTCGAGTTTTAATTAACAAACGCAATTATTACAATCAGTGCAATGTATCAGGTTAGATCGTAACGGTTAATCGTTTTAGGGCAAACTAAGCGAATGGCCGCTTCATTATATTTTATTACTTTTTAACTGAATTACGTTATTGATATATCGGTCAAATCAAATGATTCATTTACTAGAATGCAGGTATACAAAAAGATTTCAAGTTGACCGACTGGTCATGATTCGAAATTCAAGAAATTAATTAATACAATGCTATCATCATCATCTCAGCGTTAATCCCAGTCGCATCCGGAGCTTTTTTCAGCTTTGGAGTCTGGGGTCCGCTTAACTGCTGATTTTGGCTAAACTTCGATATTTTCCGTGAAACGACTGCCGTCTGACCTCCGCAACCCGAAGGCGATATCGAAGCATTGCAGTTAGACCAATTGTTGGACTTTTGAGGGCTCCAACAACCCGTAACGACTGCCATTAGATATTCGTATGGCAACCGGGACCAACGGCTTAACGTGGTTTCCAAGGCACGACCAGGCCAGTGCAAATATTCATATTCATGCATACAAATATTTGCACAGCGCGGGGATCGAACCCGCGCCTCGCGTTCGCTACCGCTACGCCATGGAGGCTGTCTCAATTAATACGATGCTATCTATATAAACAAATAAGAACATTACCAGATGAAAAATTAACAATTCAATAAAATCAAAGTCAATTCAGTCACATGTATTTTTGATAGTCAAAATAAGATCATAGTACACTTGATAAAATATTGTTACGAATGGACCTTATGTCGATAGCATAAGGTTCAATATCGCGTGACATGCAGTGTGTAACTCTAAAGCCCTATATCGCCAGATCTAGACATTTCCTAGGTGCAATATAAAAACGAATTGCTAGACTTAGGTTGGCCTATCGAATGGTACAGGTCTCAACAATTTTGTCAACAAAGTCGAAACTCAGAAACCTCCAGAAACCCGTTTCCGGGAATTACCGTAGGTACTTACTGAATGTCTTCGAAGTTATTTAGTTATTATTACGTCTAGAGGAATCTGGAATATTCGATTAGCTGACCTATATATAGCGCCGTGACGCCGGCGCAGAGTCAGTCTGCACTCGACTAGCGATACGAAAACAGCGACAGTTAAGAAGCGATCTTTGTGATTACCTTCGGGGGCAACTGTAACGAGAGCTTTGAGTACTACGTGAAGTAACATCTGTAGTGTTATTGTGTGTTTACGACACGGACTTCGTGGACGTAAGGGAAGACTTCGGTGCAACATCAGCTACGTTCTACTTGTCATTGCCTACAATCGACTGTACCTTCGTTGCCAATAAACTTCGCAACCCTTAACCGGTGTTTAGTACCCCAAGCCCGTAACAATATATTATGCGTGAAATGTCATCATTTAACTTCAAGATGATCAGTCACACTGCACATATTTTATCTGTATTTTTATTTACTAATAATATACCAAAGACGGGCAGTATATTAAACTATGCTATTAAAATTGGCAAATGATAGGTAGGTACATGTCGTAAAGGTGCTCTTTAATACCATTACTGGTTAATAGGCCCTGGCTGACCTAACAGCATCATATTGGAAAACATTGTAAGACCAGTTATTTTTAATTGAGGGGCTGTGGAGTTCTTAACGGTTTTCTCTACCCATCCCGACAATGACCTCTGAGTTTGTTACGGCGTTTCTTTCCAGAGATAGTACTAGGAACTGCCGCGGACATCAAACCATTTCAAAACTTTTTCGATCCAGCCGTCCTTTGCTGCCCTCTCCAGCGACGCCCTAAGCTGAGGTTTGTACTCCGATGTGGGTGCCCTTAGTGCGTAGTCGCTCTTCTTCTTCAGCCTATGATGTCCACTGCTGGACAAAGGCCTCCCCCAAGACTTTCCACGCTGACCGGTCTTGTGATGACCGCTGCGTCTTCCGGTACGTGGCCGCCACTCCAGAACCTTACTGCTCCATCGGCCATCGGTTCTACGAGCAATGTGCCCTGCCCACTGCCACTTAAGGGGTGCGAAGGATCTCCGAAAGAGATCCGTAATCGCTCAGTAGTTTTAAATTCATTAACGGCATCCACAGGATGGTCTGGTTAAGTACTTAGTCACGGCATCTCAAAGTCAACTATTAGATGCTTTCATAAAAAAAAGGTTTTTCTCTATAAGAAATGACCAATTGGATCCGTGCACTTAACTATTACTCTCAAGTCGAATCATTTTGATGCATAATGCTAATCTATTACTCCATGTGGTCGAAAAAATCATTTTGAGCCGACTTTAAAAAAAAGGAGGAACTTCTCAATTCTCAAAAAAAAAAAAAAAAATTTAATGAATACTTACCCCCAAGCGACCGCCAGCGACTTCGTTTGCGTAGAGTTCGTTATGCTCCGCTCCTTTTAGTTGCAGCGTGATGTTATATAGCCTAAAGCCTTCCTGGATTAATGGGCTACCCAACGCAAAAAGAATTTTTCAAATCGGTACAGTAGTTCCTGAGATTAGCGCATTCAAACAAACAAACTCTTCAGCTTTATATATTAGTATAGATTTACCCGACGCCTGGACCGATTTTCTAAATTATTTTTTCTTTGATAGGGTACACTTTCCACTTTTCCAGGTGCCAACAGGACAAAACGAAGCGATGATGCGATGCGATTATTTAGCGATAGACGGGTTTGACTGTCATTAGGGCCCTGATAATGAAAGGCCAGTTCAGGGAACTTCTCAACGGTTTACGGTAGTTACCTTGTGTTTGGACTTAACTCATTTATACTGATGAAAACTTTGCAGCTACATGGTTTATAATAAAGGCCTGCAGTGGATCTGATGATGGACACGCGAGACAGCCGAGGGAACTCCTCAAAAATTCACAGCAGCTACCTTGTCATAGTGCTTGATTAATTTGTATTGAGAAGAGCTTTACACCTAGATTTAAACTATTTATTTTACACTGTACTTATAGTGGTTTTTTGGAAGTAGTTTTTTTTAGTTTTTAGTTTAACTACCTAGGTAATATGTATTAATTATGACGTGACTCATTGTTCTATAGTATCGACCTATGCAAAAGCGCATACCAATCGAATCACACAGAAAATTATATTGAAATCGATACCTGTAATAATTCTCATATTTCCTTGACATCTCGTCAGCCTGCTATTAAGATACTGCCTGACTAAGTAATGTACTCTATCTTGTTGAGTACTTAATTAATGACTTGGGACACATTTTGACGCCGTAATGTAATTTGTACCGATTTGTAAGCTAATCGACAACAAATTGACCTGTTTGGCTAAAAGTTGGATAATTACCGCTTGTTGTAACATTCTAAACTTTGGGTATTTAGTTAATGGTACGCCTTTTTAGCGTATTAGGGTGATGTGTAGGGTAGCCAGCTTTTTGGTATTCTATGGGATGCATTTTGGAAAGTGTATAATTCCGATATCACCGTCCCATCATCGGATGATCCATCGTACGACAAGTATCCACCCTTACGTTATTGATACCGCTAGGATCTGGACGAAGCCTCTCGCGTCGTCTTTTATACCGTGTACATTGACGGACTGGAACAATTTGCCTGCAGCGTTCTTTCCTTTTGACTACAATTTAAGTTTCTTCAAGGCTAAAGTGAGTAAGCTCTTAATAAACTAGCGAGTTTTACCATCAACGATTGCATCACTGCTTACTGTCAGGCGGGATTGCGGTCAAACACTAGTTTATAATATTAAATAATAATAATTATTATTATGCCAGGAAAGTCCTGTGTTATTGGAGATATTCATTCATCCATTACTACAGTGTACCAGAAATCGATGAATCAAATATGTAACAATATAAAATGACTAGCTGCCGGCAGCGACTTCGTTCGCGTGAAGTTAGTTATTTGAACATGTTATGCTGCGCTCCTATTGGTTGCAGCGTGATGTTATATAGCCTAAAGCCTGGATTAACGGGATATCTAACGCAAAAAGAATTTTTCAAATCGGACCAGTACTTCCCTCCACTCCACGAATGCGTGATGAGTGTGTAAGTGTCTGTAGGTGAGTGTGTGAGAAGTAGAAGAAGTGATGGTGGGTATGTGTGTGTGAAACAAACTTACATTCAATAAATTATAACAACGATCGAATACGGGGCGAAACGCTTTTTCCATCATCATCATCTCAGCGTTTATCCCGGTTACATCCGCGGCTTTCGCGTTGGAGCCCGGGGTCCGCTTTCTTACTTAATTTCCTCCATTTCGCGCGATCTTTAGCATCCTGTGGTGTGAGATTGTTGGCACGCATGTCATCTCTTACAACGTCAAGCCAACACTTCTTTAGTCTACCCCGCTTGCACCGGCCCGACGGAGGCGCCATGGCAAGACATTTGCGACCCACGTAACATACCGGTTTTCGTAAGACGTGACCGTACCAACGTAGGCGACCCTCCTGCAGTTTGTCCGCTATGTCACGGACATGAAGACTGCCACGGATGCGGGAGTTCCTGATGCGGTCCTTCCGCGTAACTCCACACATCCACCGCAGCATATTCATTTCCGTGACACGCAGCTCCTGCTTGTGTCGCTCAAGCACAGGCCACGCCTCACTGCCATAGAGGAGAACAGGTCTAATGATGGTCTTATAGACCTGCCCCTTAAGCTTAACCGGCATTTTGGGGTCACAAATGACACCCGTCACCTCACGCCATTTTGCCCAAGCTGCGGAAATACGTGCCCTGACGTCGCAATCAATGTCGCCGGACGCGTGGAGTACAGACCCCAAGTATTTAAACTGGTCTGTGCACTCGACCTTGTCACCGCCTATGCGCACAGACATGGGGTCTGTCGTGTTGCTAGCCATATACACGGTCTTCGCCACATTGAGTTTCAGACCTCCGTTCTCGAGCGAGTCCTTCCACATATTCACACGCCGCACCAGCCGATTCCTGTCCGCGTCCGCCAGCGCGATATCGTCAGCATACATAAGCAACCAAGGAGGTTGCTCATGTGAATCCCTGATGCTATCCGACAAAACGTCTAATATCACGCTGAACAGAAACGGACTAAGGACGGAACCTTGGTGGACTCCGACTAGTGTTGCCCAAATTCAGTCTTGGTCTTGCAGTCTTGGTCTTGTTCTTGCGTTTTTGCAAGACCAAGACCAAGAACAAGACCGCGTATTTTTAGCAAGACCAAGACCAAGACTGACCGTGCAAGACTTGAGCAAGAACAAGACATAGCCTGCAAGACTCTTGCGTCTTGCAGCTAGGACTTAGCGCTATTTCACTGAGTAGTTAGGTGTAACAGTTCGGTGTATAGGTAGGTACGCTTAGGAATTCTATGAGACGCAAAAAACTGTATCAAAGAATATGAAAAACTGGACCTATGCGCATTACGACTAATACCATATACATAGCGAATAAAAAAATATCTATTAAAATCAAACTGAGTGCATGCATAGTTATGTTTTAACCATCGGCACTTTGATAATGCAAATTGCCGATGATAATCAAAGGTTTTGTACTTACTTCTCAAAGAAATTTGCCGCTTTTCGGAAGTACATGGTTATGATACACGCGCCGGCGGCTTCTTTTGAAATCTAAAACAATCGTTGCCGCCACGCCGAAATCATAACATTTGACACTATTTGATTGTCGCCATAGGGCGTAGGTATACTCATGCAAAATAATTTCGAATTTTAAGAGTACCTACAGGTGTTCCAAAGAATAAATAAGTTTCAGAGTGCTTAGAATGAAAATGAATACATTATACTGATCACGCAAGTAGTATTATGATTAGGATAAAATGGTAAGGATAGGTAGTAGATGTCATATTAATTCATTCTAGTAAGTATATATTATAATATTGATAACTTATATGGTTTTAAACTAATTACTTAGGTACTATTATTGTACATTTAGTCATTATATTTCTTAAGTTTTTACAAGAAAAAATAGCAAAAAAGTGTTCAAATATCACCCGTTTAATAAATATTGTAGCCACTTTTAAATATACTTGAAACATAGAATAAAGAGAGGGAAGTAGGTTATCTCCGACCCAATCCGCGATTTAATTGCCTACTGTCTTAGGGTTGTCACGTTTAGCAAAATTTTAATTCAGTGTCTATAAATTGGCAAAGGTCGGAAAGTTGACGACTGTTCACGCTTCGTCGGATTCGGTTGTCACCGAATCCGCTAACAAATATTTATAGACTAAGAGCTTATATTTAAATTATTTGCTTAGTATTTAGTATACATATAGTCATACACAGTTTTTTTGTATTTTTTATTTAGTAATTTATTAGTAGTTTTGTACACATAAAGGACCACATTTATTTTTATTTTTAATTAATACAAATATAAATAACACAAACATATCTATTGAATCACACATTTATTACAAAATTACAAATTAGCCACAGAAAAATACTTTCTTCGGTTTCGTTTATTACGAAACGCCTTATTATTAAACTATAATGTGTAATATATCCGCATCCTTATAAATAACTTTTGCAAATATAATCTCGGAAAGCATGGGCAGGGCGCTGAAAAATGTAAATCTTTTATTTGTTCATAAATAGACATTCCAACTTTGCAGTTTATGTGATCATTTTAAATACTTTTTGGAACATCTGCTCCATCCTCTTAATATTTTCTACAAAGTCGTCAGGTGGAACCACTAATAAAATTTCTCCTGCGATAATCACACATTGTTCTTTAATTTAGCTACGTAGTACCTATTCTGTAATCTGTGATATAGCGAATGTGCCGAAAAGCCGTGACGCGCGAACCTCGTTCCGTGCTAGCCGCGACTAGCGCAGTCATAGGCACTTTATTATTGTGTTTAGGTGTGCGTGCGGCGACGCATAGATACTATGGCGCACACATACAAGCCGCGCGCGGTCCGTTTGTATGAAGATAACGTACTTCCCTCTCTTTATTCTATGCTTGAAACGTGTAAAAAAATTCTACAAAAATTTGTTTTTTTACATGTTTTAGCAAATGTAAGCTTATAAATCACGACATATAGGTCAGTTGATTTTTCGAATTTCTTATCAAATCTTCAGTTATTTATTAATCTGCTTGATCTTTACTATGGCTATGTTAATTCAAGCTCACAATGCTCCAATTCTAATACGTTTTTCTAAGATTTAAAGTAAACTTTAATAAATAGTAATAGACTAATAGGTAATTGCAAGACTTGCAAGACTCTTGCTGCAAGACCAAGACCAAGACCAAGACTGGGAGCGCAAGACCAAGACCAAGACCAAGACCAGGTGTATTGGCGCAAGACCAAGACCAAGACTGGCTAAGTCTCGTCTTGTTCTTGCATTTGGGCAACACTAACTCCGACGGTGACGGGGAAGGGTTTAGTGTCACCAACAGCGGTCCTAACAACGGAATCGGAATTGAGGTACATATCTCGAATTATGTCAACATAGGCTTCTGGTACCCCTTTGGACCTCAGTGCCCACCAGATCACCCCTCGAGGGACACAGTCGAAGGCCTTCTGCATATCAAGAAACAGCATATGCAGAGGCGTGTTCTTCGATCTGTATCTCTCCATGGCGATCCTTAGTGCAAAGATAGGATCCATGGTTCCGTACCCTGGACGAAACCCATATTGACACTCCGAGACAGCACACTCCTGTCGGATCCGGGAGTCTATAATCCTCTCAAAGATCTTCATGGTGTGGGACATGACCTTTATACCGCGATAGTTGCCACACTCCTGAACCGAGCCCTTGCCTTTGAAGACTGGAGTAATAATACTCAGCCTCCATTGGCTCGGGATTTTTCCGGTCAGGAGCACGCGGTTCAGAAAGCTAGTTAGCATGCCCACACCGCGAGGACCCATCGCCTTCCAGGCCTCAATGGGGACTCCATCAGCTCCGACAGCTTTCCGATTCGCCATGCGACGAAGAGCCGTATGGACTTCCTCAGGCGTTATCGGGGGCACTAATCCAAGATTTGGAGGGAGTTCCGGTGTCTGCACCTCTTGGTGCTGCTTATTCAGCAGCTCGTGGAAGTACGAGCGCCATCTCTCCTTCACCGCCAGGTCTTCGCATAGCAGGTTGCCAGCAGGGTCTTTTACACAGCGGCACTTGGATATATCCTGTGCCGCTTTAACCCTAGAACGTGCCAACTTGTAAATGAGCTTTTGCCCCTCAGACGATTCCAACTTCTCGTAGAGCGGTTGCAAGTGGTCTCGTCTGGCTCTGGCTACAGCTCTCTTAGTGGCACGCTTGGCAACTTTGTATGCGTCGCGATCTTCAGGGGATCCGGTCGCTTGCCACGTTTTGAAGAGGGCTTTCTTCACCTTAGTCTCCCTCTGGACTGTGTCGTTCCACCACCAGGTCTCCTTGTCACGTTTGCGGCCGCCCTTGGAGACGCCGAGCACTACCCGCGCCGCCCCAGCAATAGCTGCCTGGATCCTGTTCCAGTCTTCTTGAACAGGCTCCCCATCGGTACCGGCGCACTTGTCACCAATAACCGACGCGAAATCCTGGGACCTGTTTTTATCCAGCAGCCACCACCGGATCTGGCGCGGGCAGTGCTCAACACGTCTGCGTTGAGCCTTTACGCAGAGATCCATGACAAGGAGACAGTGTTGTGCAGTGAGACTCTCACCGGGTATGACTTTGCAGTTGGCTACTTTGCCGATGTGGTGCCTCCTAGTTAGTAGAAAGCGAAACGCTTTTTCCATCTGGACGAATTCGACCCGATCAACATGTCATGTCAACGCTAAACAGACCTAGACTTAGATCAATTAATTAAATAACATTTTGTACCTGTCAATGTATCTTAAGTAATGCAATATGATGCCAGTGGTTTTTCGTTTGGCCAAAAACAGGTCAGTGCGGTTTCTTATTTAATCCAGTGCAAAGTGTAAGCTTTAGTACCAAATATTTGATTAAAGCCGTACGGAGGACGGGTCTGAGCAGTTGTGTTGCGGTGTGTACCGGGTACAATGCACCAAATGTTGTTGTGTCGTGAGTTTGGTCGTGGAGGGTCTCCAGATCAAACTCCCTCTGGTGCAGCATCGTTGGTCGTGTTGTTGGGTTTAACATTGCATTACCTCCGTCAACTGCCGTCTTCCTTCCTATTCACTAAGTTTTTTAAGTGAATAGGCTTAATTAAAAAAATGCGAGAATTGACGCCAGTACGATCCGGACGAAGCGTTTCGCCTCGTCTTTTATAGCACGTATATCCAGAGACCGGAACAATTTGCCAGCGTTGTTTCCATCTGACTACTTTAAGTGTTTTTAAGGCTAGAGTGTATAGGCTCTTAATAAACTAGCGCGCTTTACCATCAATGATTGCATCACCGCTTACTATCAGGCGGGATTGCAGTCAAGCAATAGTTTAAAATTATTAAAAAAAATGTGTTTAACGGCGAGACCTTGTTTAATTTCTATGCAAAAATTTTGTATGGTTTTTTTTTATTTGTTTATCTTTCTCGGCTTTACAGAGGTTTCCATCAGGGACGGCTATGTCACTTATACTACTAGCAGCCGCCAGCGACTTCGTTCGTGTGGAATTAATTATGGTCCGTTCCTATTGGTCGCAGCGTGATTTTATATAGCCTAAAGCCCTTCTGGTTTAATGGGCTATTCAACGCAAAAAGAATTTTTCAAATCGGACCAGTAGTTTCCGAGATTAGCGCGAACAAACAAACAAACTCTTCAGCTTTATATATTAGTATAGATTCCGCACACGCTCTTACTTTTAACTTAAGACTATGACTAGCATTCGCTCTAAATATTTCTAGTATGCGGTTATGTATAAATAAATTTAAATGTACAAATATAGTGTAATGTATTAATATCAATTTACACGCCACAGTAATGACGATTGTGTTTTACGTTCTGAATAATTAATTTTGTGGTCAATATGTATGAATTGCACGCAATGGCGTCTGCCTAAAGAAACCGTGGCCCTGGTACACAGGCAAGTGATGGAACACGGGTGGGTGTTAGTCAGTAAAAGTCTGACATGCCCTTCCGCTCCGCTCAGAGCGGGAGAGGTCATTTGATGATTTCCCATCAGATAAAAAAAAGTCGTCTGCCTATAATGTTACAACTCCTGGATCACAGGCCTCGTCTCGGTGAGAGGGAGTGGACCATAATCTACCACGCGGATCCAGTACGGTTCGGTAGTTGTCACATCTCTTCGAAGCTTTGGCTCTAGGACAAGTCGGTTCCTTCACGATGTTTTCCTCCATTGTTTGAACAGCAGTAGTGATATAACCTAGGACTTACAACTTGAAAGTCGCGACCGATACCACTTGGCCACTGTTGCTCTCTAAGTGCGATTTGTACTTTATATGGAAAGATTATGGAATTATCTTAGTGCCTACAATATGTGAGTGACTGTGAGTATCATCATCATCATTTGAGCCGAAAGACGTCCACTGCTGGACATAGGTCTCCCCCAAGGTTCTCCACTACGACAGGTCCTGCGCCTGCCGCATCCAGCGGTTCCCCGCGACCTTCACCAGGTCGTCGGTCCACCTTGTCGGGGGCCTACCCACGATGCTACGTCTTCCGGTGCGTGGTCGCCACTCGAGAACCCGTCGGCCCCATTGGGCATCGGTCCTAAGGGTCAATGTGTCCAGCCCACTGCTACTTTAGTGTTGCAATTCTTCGGGCTATGTCGGTTACTGTCGTTCTTCTGCGGATCTCCTCATTTCTGATTCGATGGCGCAATGAAACCCCAAGCATAGCCCTCTCCATTGCCCTTTGAGTGACTTTGAGACTGTGAGTATGATATGTCTTTATGTGTCTTGTGTAGCGAGTGTGTGTATGATATGTCTTACTGTGTCTTGTATGGTGTGTGAGTCTTCTTTCTGTACTTTGTGTGGTGTTTTTGTCTTCTTTCTGCATTTTGTGTGGTGTTTCTGTCTCCTCTCTGTGTCTTGTGTGGTGTGTGTGTGTCTTCTTTCTGTGTCTTGTGTGGTGTGTGTGTCGTCTTTTTACTTTCTTTCGTTAAACACATGAATATACATCATTGAATATACTCTGCACCCATAATAAGCCTTCAGCATCCTAGGAATAAGCGTCGAGTGCCACAATATAATATACACAGGTGTCAATAAAACAATAATAATTGTTATATTATTATAATAATATGCGACAATAGGATTGTGTTTGTACAGAGGGATTAATTATTATGTAGTTACGGCTATTTATTAAAATGGTATTGTTGTTTATAGTTTTGTTTATAGCGTTGTGTTTATTAATTATGAGGTTTCCTGTGCGAATGATAATGGGTGAATAATTATGCAAATTTTATTATTAGGTGAGAAATCAATATTAACTTTTCAGTACATTCCACTTCTTCTCTCGTATAAGTAAAAAAGCATATACATATACGGTCGAATTGAGTAACCTCCTCCTTTATGAAGTCGGTTAAAAAGACCTACAAAAATATATAACTATTAAAATTACAAATCAAAATATTTTATTTCACATAGGTATATTTTGCGGTGGTGGTTTTTTCTTTTTTCAATGGTTCAGGACTATTTTTTTTTTTTACATATTATAAACCAGCGCTTGACCGCAATCCTGCCTGATGGTAAGCAGTGACGCAATCGTTGATGGTAAAGCGCACTAGTTTATTAAGAGTCTATTCACTCTAGCCTTGAAGACACTCAAATTGTAGTCCGACGGAAACACCGCCGCTGGCAAATTGTAAACTATTCCTATGAACCAGCATGGTCTGTGTTTTCATTTATTGTCGTATTGCCAGCACCACTCTGTATACCTACGTCGGCACTTATAAAACCACGGAAGCTAGGTGAACGGTTACAAATTATCGTTTCCTATGAAAATAGCCAGTTTTTGTCAGTAATAGTCTGACAGACATCAATGAGGATTTTGGACCTAGGAACTAAAAGAAAATGCTTGTGCAAAAAATGGTCTACTGATCTATAGTCCGTAAGGCCAGGAAAGCCACATTTGAATATTAAATAATCTACTATTAGGATAGATATTTAAAAGACTATTAAAATCAAGTGATATGTTTTGCCGTTACCGACCCGACCCGACCTCGCAACGAAGGCGGGTAAATGTTATAGCCATTGAGGCTATTAAAACATTTTTTTTTTTTTACATATTATAAACCAGCGCTTGACCGCAATCCTGCCTGATGGTAAGCAGTGACGCAATCATTGATGGTAAAGCGCACTAGTTTATTAAGAGCCTATTCACTCTAGCCTTGAAGACACTCAAATTGTAGTCCGACGGCAACACCGCCGCTGGCAAATTGTTCCAGTCGTGTTAACAACGTAAGGGAGGAAACCAGACGTACGACGGGTCGTCCGCTGGTGGAACGGAGATGGGGGAATTAAATCATGCAATTCCCTCGCACACTCCCCGAAATGCATCCTATAGAACACCGAAAGGCTGGCTACTCTACGCCTGTGCTATAGGCTTTGCAGACCAACTCGAGTTAGATCAGGGTCTCTTTGCACGTCTCTCCACTGAATCCAAAGTGGCCAGGTGACACTTCGCAGCCCAAATGTGGCTGCAGTACTCCACACACGAACGGACCTGTGCTTCAGGCCAAGTCTTACTAATAATTCGTTTTACGTAAAGTATCTAAGTTTTAAGTTAGTAGCTTCTATACTTTGATTGAAATTAATTTTAATAAATTAATATAAATGACCAAAAAAAAAAAAAACACTTTCGAAAGACTTCGTTAAAAACATGTTCTGCATAAATAGTACATTTTCTGTCTCCACAAAAATAAAACAATAAATAAGGACAGCATGCTGAAGCTAAGGCGTGATGCTGTCGAGGGCGGCGACGCGAATTGCTTAATACATTGCATTGTGTGGCATGAGGTATACCTGGAGTGCGATTCTGCAACTATGTCAAGGTACGATGCGCCAAATGTTGTTGTGTCGGGAGTTTGGTCGGGGTCTCCAGATCAATCTCTCTCTGGCGCAGCATCGTTGGTCATGTTGTTGGGTTTAACATTGCATCACCTCGCTCAACTGACATTTTCCTTCCTATTCACTCAGCTTTTTTTTTCAGTGATTAGGCTCAATCTAAACTAGCGCACTTTACCATCAACGATTGCATCACTGCTTACCATTAGGCGCGAATGCGGCAAGCACTAGTTTATAATTATTATTTTTAAAAAAAGAACCGCTACAACTTAGGTGGAATAAACGTGGAGTGAGGTGTATGATGCGCGTACATCGAGGGACTGAAATAACTTTCCAGCAGCGGATTTTCCGTCGAATCAAGAATGAGCAGGCATCTCCTTTGCTTGAACGTTACTTCATAGATATCATCCATAAATTTCTATTAGAATGGGCATGGGTCTTTAAAATCATCATCATCATCATCATCTTAGCATTAATCCCAGTAGCATCCGAAGCTTTTTCAGCTTTAGAGTCTGGGGTCCGCTTTACCAGTCTAACTGCATTTGTCGTTTTATAATACGAAAAACACATTTGCTCAAATGTGTTTTTCAAATATTGATTATGTATGATGCACGTAGATACACCGAGGGACTGAAATAACTTTCCAGCAGCGGTTTTTCCGTCGAATCAAGAATGAGCAGGCATCTCCTTTGCTTGATTTTTACTTAATAAATATCATCCATAAATTTCTATTAAAATGGGCATGGGTCTTTAAAATCATCATCATCATCATCATCTTAGCATTAATCCCAGTAGCATCCGAAGCTTTTTCAGCTTTAGAGTCTGGGGTCCGCTTTACCAGTCTAACTACATTTAAAATGGCGTTTTATAATACGTAAAACACATTTGCTCCAACGTCAACTAAATTCCAAACAAAAAATCGAGAGTCACATTTCTTAATCCTGGTTATACTCAACTGTCGAACTGTTTGTTGTAGATTTTTGCATAAAGAGAAATTCCTCGACAGTCGAGTATACCAGTCACAGCTGATTACAGCCACCACCTCCGTCTTCTTAACTCGATATTTATTTATAGTCAGCCCACAACAGTATAATGATGTCTTTATTTATTTTGCTATCTCCTCGCCCACAACTATTTACTGTCAACGTAACTGACTGGAGTTAATGTGAATTGACAGTTAGATAAAGACTAGCTTTCCGCCCGCGGCTTCGCCCGCGTGGAGTTCGGTTAAATCGCGCTTTTTAGATTTCCCTAGAGAAAATTTTTCCGCGATAAAAAGTATAGGGTCCCTTATTATTTAATCTGGACTTCTCACTTTACATCTGCAAAATTTCAAAGCAATCGGTTCAGTAGTTACGGCGTGAAAGCGGAACAAACAAATAAACTCACTTTCCCATTTAAGATATAAGTAAGGATGGCGGATCGATGGAGGTACGCTCCTATAAGGTAAGTTTAGGCAATGAAAAAAATTAGAGTCATTTAAAAAAATTGTTTAATTTAAATAGAAGGGATATTAATGTTTACATTCTGCTTCGTTCTCAATAAGGCATAAGTACTAATTAATTATTTTTAGGTACAGACGACAGCACAATCAAGCTACTACAATCTGTCAGATTTATTTATTAGATTTTCAACTTTATCTCTAAAACTTTAAAGGTCAAGTTTGATTGATAATATTTGACATTTTGGGGTAACTTGACCTGCTGTCGTCCGTACTACGCAAAGGGTAAAAACGGGACCTATTACTAAGACTGCCTGCTGTCTGTCTGTTACTAGGTTGTATCTCATGAAACTTGATAGCCAGATAGTTGACATTATTTTCTTCTTCTTATTTCGTCCTCTTCTTCGGCCCATAGAGGTCCACTGTTGGACAAAGGCTTCCGCCAAGGCTTTCCACAATGACCGGCCTTGTGCTGCCCGCATTCGTTGACATTTTCACACATGATATATTTCAGCTGCCGCCATAAAAACAAATATACCTGTTAAGAACAGCTTTTGTGTATCAATATTGGGATAATAATAATATTTTATTTCAGACAGTGTCTACGTTCAGTTAGTATTCCAAAAAATATTATTAACCCATGTTAGTAATAATGGTATAATGGTAATGGTGGGTGGTGGTGGTGGGCATGGTAGTAGTAGTAGTGGACGTTAAAAGAGTGAGTGATAGAGTGATAGCTGTTAAAGTGATTGTGGAGAGTATGGTTGTTAATATAGTTAGTGTGTACGCACCCCAGTCAGGGTGTGAGGAAAGTATAAAAGAGAAGTTCTGGAAGGACTTCGATTGTGTGATGATGAATGTGCAAGATAGTGAAGAAGTGTATGTAGGGGGTGACTTTAACGGGCATGTGGGAAAGCAGAAGGATGGGTATGAAAGAGTGCATGGCGGTTGGGGATACGGAGACCGTAACACTGATGGTGAGACACTACTGCAAGCTGCTACGGCCTTTAACCTGGCAATAACAAATACGTGGTTCAAAAAACAAAATGAGCATCTCATAAGCTATAAAAGCGGCCGCCACGCGACACAAATCGATTACTTTTTAGTAAGACGAAACAGTCTTAAAAGTGTCAAAAACTGTAAAGTGCTACCAGGTGAAGACTTAGTCTCACAACATAGACTATTGATAATGGACGTAAAAGTCAGTGTCTCATCCAGAAAGAACAAGGAACGGCCCTCGCCCAGAACTAGATGGCGTATGATAGAAAAAGAGGAATATGCTAGTGTGTTTAAGAGCCAAGTGGTAGATAAGATGATTGAAATGGGGGATATGGAAGGAAAATCTGTGAATGAATGTTGGAAAGAGATGGCGGACTATATAAGGAGAGTAGCTAAAGATGTGTTTGGAGAATCCAAAGGGAAAGGTGTGATAGAAAAGGATACATGGTGGTGGAATGAAGATGTGCAAAAGATACTCAAAGAAAAGAAAATAGCTTTTAAAGAATGGCAAGGTGTAGAAAACGGGAATGATAGTTTAAAAGAGACAAGATGAAGATTTATAATGAATGGAAGAGGAAGGCAAAAAAGGCGGTAGCAGTTTCGAGGGCTAAGGCGCAGGAGAAGTTGTATGACTCACTGGACAGCCCTAGAGGCCAAAAGGAGCTCTACCGGATTACAAAAGCAAGAGAAAGGAGAACGAGAGATATAAGTAATATCAAATGTATGAAAGACGATGCTGGTAAGGTTCTGTCCAGGGATGACGAAATAAAAGAGCGATGGAAGGTTTATTTTGAAAAGCTAATGAACGAAGAGAATAAATGGAGTGGCGTGCTCAAAGAGGTACAAGACAATATGGGTTTAGTAAGAGAAATTAGCATGGATGAAGTAAGAATAGCAGTTCAAGGTATGAAAAATGGAAAAGCTATGGGCCCAGATGATATACCAGTAGAAGTATGGAAGTGTTTAAAAGGAGATGGATGTATGTGGCTGACTTTATTCTTCAATAAGTTGTTGCATGAAGGAGAGATCCCACAAGAATGGTGCAATAGTTCACTAGTGCCCATCTTTAAGAATAAAGGTGATGTACAGGACTGTAACAACTATCGAGGGATAAAGCTCATGTCACATAGTATGAAGGTATGGGAGAAAGTGATTGAGAAAAGATTGCGAGAGGAGAGTGAGATTACCCCAAACCAGTTTGGGTTTATGCCAGGTCGAGGAACAATGGACGCCACTTTTGCACTCCGCCAAGTGTGCGAGAAGTACAGACGTGCACACAAGAACTTGCACATGGTGTTCATTGATCTGGAGAAAGCGTATGATAGGGTACCTCGTGATGTGCTGTGGTGGGCCCTGAAAGAGAAAGGTTTGCCAGGGAAGTATGTAGAGTTAATTCGTGCTATGTACAGTCGATCTCGTACCTACGTCCGGTCGGCTGCTGGCAATACCGACGAGTTCAGTGTGGCGGTAGGCTTGCACCAGGGATCGGCTTTAAGTCCGTACCTCTTCCTGTTGATTATGGACGCTCTTACGTCGGACATCCAGGAGGAGGCACCCTGGTGCATGCTGTTCGCCGATGACATTGTTCTCGTCGGTGAAGATGGACCTGAGATCCAGAGCAGATTGGAGAAATGGCAACAGAAGCTGGAGAATGTTGGCTTGAAAATCAGCAGAACCAAAACCGAATATATGTTCTGCGATTTCGGCGGTCTCTCCACTTCTGGAGCCATAGCCCTTGATGGCGCACTCCTACCAATCTGCTCCGACTTTCGGTATCTCGGTTCACTCGTGCAAAGCGATGGCGAAATAGATCGGACGGTTAAGCACAGAATTAACACTGGGTGGATGAAATGGCGGCAGGTCACGGGAACAATCTGCGACTCCCGCATTCCCCTTAAACTTAAGGGGAAAATATATAAAACCATGATCCGACCTGCTGTCTTGTATGGATCAGAATGTTGGGCTACGAAAGGGATGAATGAAAGGCAATTGCATGCAGCCGAGATGAGAATGCTAAGAGGGATGTGTGGTGTTACACGAATGGATAGAATAAGAAATGAGTACATAAGAGGAAGTCTGAAAGTGGCACCGGTAGCTGAAAAGTTGTGTGGAAATCGGTTGTCATGGTACGGGCATGTGTTACGGAGAACTGAGGAGAATGTCGTGAGGAGAGTCTTAATTATGAATGTTGATGGCTATAAAAGTAGGGGAAGACCAAAGAAACGATGGATGGAATGTGTGAAGGATGATATGGCTAAGAAGGGGGTGACTGCCGAGATGGTTTCTGATAGGGATGCATGGAAGAAAAAGACATGTTGCGCCGACCCCAAATAAATTGGGATAAGGGCAGGAGAATGATGAATGATGGTGTTAGTAATAATGGTACGGAGCCCTTCGTGTGCGAGTCCGACTCGCACTTGGCCTTTTTTTATGTTATTTTAATAAATAAATTATTCTTAGCAGACGTATTTTTAATGGCTATGTTTAAACCGCGTGTAAATCATCTATGGACTATCTTAATTTGACAGTACTAAACTAATATGTTATCTTCTATCCTTTTCTTAATTAAATAGAAAGAAAAGGATGCATTTAACTTAAAATAAGTTTAGTTTGTGAACAAAACAATCGGCGCCACTACCCCCATTCTTTTTCAATCCCACCAAATCTTTCAACATCGTTACATTGGAGTTTTGGCGGGAAGCTAAGATGAGTGCCACGCTCATTTTTCATTGGACTTTTAAATTATTTATAGTGTCGTTTACTAAATAAAAACGCGTGATTTATGTAGTAAAAAGTGCATTCAGTGAATAATTCATAAAGAACAGTGAAATATTGTAGCATAGTGGCCACATCATGGCTTTGTACCAAATCTTCCTCCGTGTTCGGTCCGCGCGGCCGTTTTTTTCGACATGAATAATTAATTACGTGACATTGGCTAAATGCACAAACCGTGCGAAGCCTTAAGACAAAGAAAGAAGAACTTTTGAAGATTTTTATTTTACTTGACACTGGCACAAAGTCATAACTAGGGCCACACCAAAAAAAAAAAAACATCGTTACATTCAATTTCACATTTCAATTTAATTCTTTGGAATAAATTCATAATCCCCTATAACCATGTATACTATAATTAAATAATAAAATACCTTTAACGCCATATATGAATTGATACGTGGATGCATATATTTGACTGCAAATGAATCCGCCTATAAAAGGAGTTCAAAATGAAAATGAATTCAAATTACAAGGCTTAAGCATTTATAAATTGTGTATTAAGTTCTCTGTATTGTAATAAACTTGTCTGCTTACTCCCTATTTGTAATATGTATATCTTGATGGTCTGGTAGTTTGTTTGATATTATACACAGCAATACCAAATATCTGGATGGTTCTGAAGAAAGACGGGAAAGTTCGTTCAAGTGCAAGAAGTTTCTTCAAAAATTACTGCACCGCTTTGGATTACATTCAAAAGAATTGACTTGAATAAATTAAACTTCAAACCTCAAATTAGTTTATATAGGTAATAATAAAATTGCCCAAAGAAAAATAAGTAAGTACATATGAGTCTGGAGTTATTTTTATCCGACTGCCAGGAAGGGTTATGTTTTTACATTATTTTGTGTAATGCATGCACACTACACCTAGTTTAGGAGTCATAGTAGGTAACCATATATTATTAATTAATAGCAAGCCTTATATTTAAAAATGTTTATATTAATGGTGTACCTCCAAATGTTTAATAATAATTCAACTCTCTGTGAAATGAGAAATAAATATTGTTATTATTTTACAACTTTCCGACAGCAACCTTTGGGCAAGTGGCCACCAGATACAACATCCATCTGGTCGGAGGACTCTCCTTTTTATGGTGGTTGATTGAACCATACACCCTGTACCTCATCTAAAAAGAAATACTTTAAGCACAGACTAAAAGACACTGAAGATACATAAATCAGATAAAATTCAAATAGCGTAAAGTTCAATGTAAGAAATTGGCGGGAAAATGCGCCAAAAATACCTGTTTCAGCTAATTTCATGGCAACAGGTAGCATCGAAGGCCCATACCAGCTTAAATTATGAAAAAAAAAAAAACAAATATCCCTACAGTCAACGTTAAAAACCAAAATATTCTCACGCCCAAACAAACTAATCAAAACTAGACCACTGGGTACCGAAATACAGACACAAATTAGATCGAAACAAGCGACCGACAAGCAATCCATCTTCCACTAATCACCGTGAAAAAACCAAATTAAAATATTGTTTCTTAGTAATTCACACGGAGTGTGTTTTCAAAAGTAATCCGGAGTAATCCGGGCTTTAATATCGGTGTGTGTAGACGAAGAATCGGCAAAAACCTTTTGACGTTTATGTGGAGATCGGTAGAAGGTTTAGTAGGGTACGTGTTTGAACCCTGTCTAAGACGTGGTAGTATATTTAATAATAGTACAATTGATGGTTGTACTCGTATATTGAACTAGCTTTCCGCCCGCGGCTTCGCCCGCGTGGAGTTCGGTTATATCGCGCTTTTTAGATTTCCCTCGGGAACATCAATTTTTTCCGGGACAAAAGGTAGCCTATGTTCTTTCTCAGGGTCTAAAGATTGTCTGTGCCAAATTTCATCAAAATCGGTTGAGAGGTTTAAGCGGGAAAGCGTAACAGACAGACAGACAGACAGACAGACAGACAGACCGACAGACAGACAGACAGAGTTACTTTCGCATTTATAATATTAGTATGGATTAATAGCCATATTTGGTCAGACCTTTAAGTGTTTTTATAAGAAAACGGGAAATCGTCCTAATATTTATTTTTAGTTTTAGTTCTTGAAGATGGATAGCTGTTACTCTTTCATGCAAAAACTATTGAAAATGTTTCGGAAAATTTGCTTGTAGATAGTTGCACATTTATTTTTAACCCAATATTGCCACTGAAATGAATCTTATTCTAGTGAAACCGCGGAACGTATACTTACTAATATATAAAGATGAAGAGTTTGTTCGTTTGAATGCGCTAATAACAGGAACTACTGGTCTAATTTGAAAAAATATTTTTGCCTTGGATAGCCCTTTAATCCAGGAAGGCTTTAGGCTATATAACATCAAGCTGCGACCAATAGGAGCGGCGCATATCGAAAACTACGCGGGTGAAACCGCGGTGTGCAGCTAGTATTAAATAATAGAGCGATTACAAATTGTGTGAAATCTATATTGGCGCCTATTTCCTTGTCCACAAATTAAACTAAATTAGTTCAGTGCACCTTTGTACTTTCTTTTACGTTAAAAAAAAGACAGAAGACTGACTAATTTAGTTTGTGAACAAACTAAACTAAAAGGTTCACATTTTCTTTTTTTATTAAATAAGAAAAGGACAGAATTCGTTTAGTCCTGTCAAATTAGTTAGAACCTGACGTTAATTGACCTGACAGCAGGTCCAGCTACCCCAAAGTGTCTGATATTCCCAATCAACCTAGAGCCGGAATGCTTTAGAGATAAAGTTGAAAATCGTTTACGGAAATTTGAGATTGTAGTAGCTCGATGTGCTGTCGTCTGTACTTTTAGTAGCCATATTTTGATGACGTCTAAACTGAGATTTGGCGGAAAAGTCAAGCTGAGTGTCACGCTCATTTTTCATTTGACTTTTAAAATTATTTATAGTGTTGTTTACTAAATAAAAGCACGTGATTTATGTAGTAAAAAGTGCATTCAGTAAATAATTCATAAAGAACAGTGAAATATCGCAGCATAGTGGCCACATTATGACTTTGTCTCAAACCCACCTCGTAAGACGGTTCACGCGGCCGTCTTTTACGACATGAACAATTCATTACGTGACATTGGCTAAATGCACAACCGTGTGAAGCCAAAAAAGAAAGAAAGAAAAATAAAGGAAAGACGTCTAAACTGTCAATGGAGTGTCTTAATTTGACAGGAGCAGTTAGAAATGCTGTGACCATTATCACAGTAGTTCTAACTGGCATTACAGTGACACGGCAAATGATTGAGTAGCGATATTATGACCATACTCTAACACTAATCTCTAAACGATAAATATTTAAATCCTCGGTTAAACTACTGCAGTTAACTGTCACATGTCGTTAATCTCAAATTGAAACGTTAGCGATAACGCTTTGATTGTTGCGCTCGCGCCGCGAGATCTCTGTCAGATGTTATGATTGGTGGCGGTTTTTTGCTCGCCCTTGCAGCGGTGGACAAGGCATGAGAGGATACGGAATTGCATTTGTTAAACTCAAACCGCAGCTTATGTTTTAAACATAATTTATGGAGAATATAATATTTTCATTCACAATTTTGTTGTACTGATCCGTAATACCTACTTACATTCCGTTTTTATGTGGGATTTTTTGAAAAATAAGTTGAAATGGTCGTTTACTGTTCCCGTGAAAAGTAACTCACTGATCAAAAACTATAAAACAGTGAACTTTGAAACTTCTTCGTGTCATATACAGTACTAGACTTTTTCAAGGTTTAGTTTTTTATTGCACGGTCAGCGCGGTGGTCAAGCTATTACCTGCTGCGCTGATGTATCGACAATTCGATTCCCGCACTGAAAAAATATTTGTATGACCTACAATTAATTGTTCCGGGTCTTTATGTTTATGTATGTGAGTTTATAGACGCACCCACGATATAGGAGAAATTATTAGTGCGGGCCAATTAAAAAAAAAGGTCAGTTCTCCCAAGTATTCTTCATCTTCTTCAGCCTATAGAGGTCCACTGGACGTAGGCTTCCCCCAAGGCTTTCCACAATGGCCGGTCTTGTGCTTTGTGCACCGGCTTACCGCAACCTTCACCAAGTAATCTATCCACCTTATTGGTGGCCTCCCTACGTCGGTCTTCCGGTACGTGGCCCCCACTCCAGAACCTTACTCCCCCATCATCCATCGGTTCTACGAGCAATGTGCCCCCGCTTATTGCCACTTAATTTTAACGACTCGAAAAGCTATATGTATGGCTTTGATTCTTCTGCGGATCTCCTCATTTTTGATTCGATCGAGATGGTTTTAGTGAGGTAAAATTCCTAAATTCCCTACCTCTCTCCCTGGAGGTCGAGAGTCTTTTTACTCCAATTTTACCTACATACATCTTACATCTTTCCAACACCCAAAAAGCTACGTATCCTTACTGACACCGACCAAACATTCATGATCCAGGCATGATCTACACATTAAGCAAACGCTTTTCCGCTCACGCTATCAGCTTCCAAATTAACCCCTCCACAACCAAAGCCGCATTTTAATATCCCGACTGGTTATTGGTTATACGCTAATATGGTTCGCCATTTCAAGGCGCTAATTACCAGCTATACATAAGAAACATTACAACATGTTCTTAACTTTAGTGATAGCATTGAAGCAGGAACTTTAAACAAGTTGTGTTTGCGTAGAAACAATTTGTAACTAGTTTCTTGGTGATTTTTTGATGTCACTGCTTAAGCTTAAGAGTAATCTTACGTTTTGTGATTAGTATATTAATGTGAGCGTATCTTCAAGCAACACAGAGCGTATTAATTTTTTTTTTTTATCTGGATGGGAAATCATCAAATGACCTCTCCCGCTCTGAGCGGAGCGGACGTGTTAGACTTTTACTGATTAAAAACCCACCCGTGTTCCGTCACTTGCCTGTAGGCCAGGGCCACGGTTTCTTTTTTAACCAACCCGCAACTCTGACCCAGGAGGCATCAGTCTTCGTGGACCCCGTCACGATGTGCTGACATTTCTTTCAGGCGCGTGTGAAACACAACGCGTCGTCGACTCGGGCCTGGTCCTTTATTTTATTTTTTAATATTAAATTATAAACTAGCGCTTGACCGCAATTCCGCCTGTTGGTAAGCAGTGATCCTTGATGGTAAAGCGCACTAGTTTATTAAGAGCCTATTCACTCTAGCTTTGAAGACACTCAAATTGTAGTCCGACGGAAACACCGCCGCTGGCAAACTGTTCCAGTCCCTCGATATATGCGGTATAAAGGAGGTGAAATGCTTCGTCCGGATCGTAGTGGTGTTAACAACATTAGGGTGGAAATTTGCCGTACGACGGGTCGTCCGATGGTGGATGGTTGTGCTCACCGCCCGTAAGCCCGCGCCTTCGGCGACCGGGAGTTCGATGTTGTCTCCCGACCAGCGCGTTTCCTGCGGCGCGGCGACTAGAGGCGTGAGGGCGCTGGGATTCCCGCTTCCTTCCACAGCCTGACCTTTGGAAGTCATGCTCTCGGCTCGTACGCGATTGCTCAGTTCTAATCTTACCTATTTGGTCGGGGTGCCCTGGTTTAGTGACTACAACCAATTTGTACATGATTGATTGCAGTTCTAACACAAACTATTTTATTGAATATCATTCAGGGATTCTCGGACAAAGAGTTCCATACTATGTCATTTACAAAATCACTAATAGGATCCCGTGTTTACTCTTTATGTACTGAACTCTAAAAAGCCATAAAGCAATACCAGTAGTTATCTAACTATTGCCATAATAACCACAACAACCCCACTCCTTATTTAGGTACATTCATAAGCGCGCGCGCCGATAAGCGCTCCAATTATCGTGTCATTAACACGTCTCGCTGATTGACGGCGATATATTCTTAGCAAACGAGCCTAGTTGAATATAACTTATGATATTTAGACTATTACTAGATTATACTGCATTTGGGTTACCTTCAAAGAGTTGTTTGGCGGTTATTATGTATCTACATTATTATAAATACATTAGTGGCCGCCAGCGACTTCGTTCGCGTGGAGTGAGTTATGCTCCGCTCCTATTGGTCGCAGCGTGATGTTATATAGCCTTAAGCCTTCCTGGGTTAATGGGCTATCCAACGCAAAAAGAATTTTTCAAATCGGTCCAGTAGTTCCTGAGATTAGCGCGCACAAACAAACAAACTCTTCAGCTTTATATATTAGTATAGATATAGATTAGTTATGATAAATAGTTCTGTGAGTATGGGGAAATCGTGAAAATATGACTTCGGTACACAGGAAGCCGGCTGTGTTTGATATGGCAAAGCTAAACTAAATTACTCGATCACGCTGCGACCAATAGGAGCGGAGCATAACTAACTCTACGCGAACAAAGTCGCTGGCGGCCGCTAGTTTAAAATAAAATCACTTTTTAGTTATTAAAACCTAAATTATTTTTGACTTTGTTCGCGTAGAGTTAGTTATGCTCCGCTCCTATTGGTCGCAGCGTGATGTTATATAGCCTAAAGCCTTCCTGGATTAATGGGCTATCCAATGCAAGAAGAATTCAGAAGTTCCTGAGATTAGCGCACGCACACAAACTCTTCAGCTTTATATATTAGTATATACTTTATATAGAACTATAGATTATCAATACGTTATTTAGTTTTTAATTATTAAAAAGTATTTTAGTTTATTGAAAGCTTTCATAATGCAATTACAACTTTAACATTTAGCTAAGATTTTAGTCGTATCGAAGCCTTTTGCATAAATTGTTTTTTTAAGCTGGTTTTATTTATTCATGTTCAGGGTTACTAAGAATTTTCCTTATTAGATACACGATCAACTTTCCTTTTATACAAAAAAAAAAAAACAACCGATTTTCAATAAACAATATAATATGAAAAATAACTAATTTCGTTAGTCGTTGTCTTTAGTGTTTGTATCTCTGACCTCCAAGACCCACTTACTGAACAATACTCGTTTCATGGTAAGACCAATTGTCAGACATTTTCGGGATTCTGACTACTCGTAACGGCTTCTGACAAATATCTACGAATAACAGTAATCAACGTGAAATAGACTACTTTTACCTAATCGCTCAACTTCTCCTTTCGCAAACTATCTACCTACATTTTTTTTAATAATTATAATCCAGTGCTTGACTGCAATCCCGCCTGATGGTAAGCAGTGATGCAATCGTTGATGAAACTTAGGAATAGGAAGGAAGACGGCAGTTGAGCGAGGTGATGCAATGTTAAACCCAAGACCAACACGACCAATGATACTGCGCCAGAGGGAGATTGATCTGGAGACTATCCACGACCAACCTCCCGACACAACAAAATTTGGCGCATCGTACCCGGCACACATCGCAACACAACTGCTGAGACCCGTACTCCGTACGGCTTCACCAGACATCATGCCGGAACACGACGAATCGCTTGGCGGAAAGACTTTGTCTTTCTCTCTCCTTCCCCTTAGTATTCCATTAAAAGGTAAAAGATCGCTCTTAGCGATAAGACCGCCCATTGTGTCACCCTTTGTAAAATCTTTTTATTTTTGTTAATAATGAAGAGTATTCTATTCTGTTCTTCTACAATCCCCTAAATTCGCCACAAACTCTTCGCCACTGATACGTGACACTATATCGATGATTGCACAACGGCACTGAAATAGCCGCCTGCGCAATAGCACGGCCCACTTAATGGCAGTTTGTTTAAATTCCAATGCTTATTCATACATGTTATTTGTTAAATTGTTATACAGCATTCAATTACAGCCTGCTTATTGTTATTGAGGTCTGTGTTTCCTTGTTTTGGCGGGAAAGTCCTATTAAAGTGCTATTTTGGAGGAATTTAAGCGGCCATTTTAGCTTCTGTCAACTAATTTCTTTTCGTTTCATTTCTTGCTTCCCCTCACCATTCTGTCGTAAACTCGTAACCATAGATATCGTCATCATCATCAACGTTTTTTATCGTCCCACAGCTGGGCACAGGTCTCCTCTCATACAGAAAAGGATTGAGCGTAATTACCACGCTTGCTCATGGCGGGTTGGCGATTTCAGACTTAAAGTCCAGGTTTCCTCAAGATGTTTTCCTTCACCTTAAGTCATTGGTGTCCAAGATAGACTTAGATAGTACATATAACTTTAGAAAAGTTACATTGATACTTGCCTGACCTGGAGCCGAACCCGCGTTGAGAGGCTGGTGTTTCAACCACGAGGCCACCACGACTGTAAGACCATAGATATCGTAGCAGTGAAATCCTAAATCTATGGTCGTAACGCATCACTTACTCGCGCTATGAGTACATTTTCCCTTAGTGTTCTGTCTGGTTTATTTACTTCTTCCTCTGTTCCTAATGTTTCTAGCAGGCGCCTTTTCTCGTGAATTGAACTAAGAAACTCAAAAAGATTTTTGCAATATTTGACTGATAAGCGCGTTCAAATAAAATTTATTTGAATACTTTTATCAGTTAAATATTTAGTCAGCGTTATTATCAGAAAGATTATTCAGCGTTTACGTCCCACTGCTGGGCAAAGCACTCCTTGCAGAGAGCAAGGAGTGCTTTCCACCTCTCTTTGCCCAGAACTGCCGACCTTTATGAAAGGATTCAAGCTCATCCCGGGATCTTTGTCTGAACCTATCGAGATTTCGCTGACAAACGGAATCCACTGGATCATAAGCTTGGCCCATTGATCAACAGTAATGCGACAGATGTTTACAGTCCATTTCCATTAAAGAGTGACAGCTTTCCGAGTGACAATCCTAAAGATTGTACATAGGTATTGATGGATGGCTGTTTGTTACTTTTTTACGCAAAAGTTAATAACTAGGATTAAGAGGGAACTCTAGTGGTGCTTTCTCTATACAAACGTATTCCGCTGTTTTCTTCGTGGATAAGCTTTTAGAGCAATATTTTTTTCCACAATTTTACACAGTGATTATACGTGCCCCTATCATTTGATTTTTTCCGAAAACAAAAGATTAATAAAAGAAATACGGTACTTCAAAATCACGAAAAATACCACCCATTTTACACCAATAACCCATTTTTACTGTGATGTTCAGGTGACTATTAGACAAACGTGATAAGTTTTTGACAAAAAAGAAAATAATAGAAGCATAGATATACTTTTAATGAGATTTGTCGTGTTTTGAAAAAGAAAACAGCGGAATACGAAACTTTTTTTGGTCAACGTTTTTGTAGGTAAAATCAGCCTGAGCTGCAACTGTTTCTCTCTTCAAATACCTATTTTCCAAATTCCTCGGTACTAGAGTCCCCTCTTAACATACATGATGCAATTTATTCTGATTTTCCCGGGTCGAAACAGATGCGGGTAAAACGGGGTAGTCATATTATAATCATTACACGAATTTATTTTTTATGTGTTAGAACTAAACGAAAATGTTCTCCTGTAAAGTTAGCCTAATGAAGCTTAGTCAATTTAATACTGCTTAATATAATTTTATAACATACCTATTTATTTATTTTATTTCATAAAACCAAGTAAACTACAGTTACATCCATCGCAATTACTAATGTAATTACTTATTCCCTCGCCGCTAAGTTAAGCACAAACTGCTTGTCTATAATGACTGAAGATGTCTCCTAATGAATGTCCCATAAAAAGGACGGAATATTCAGCTTTATCAAGATGGTTCAGTGCCAATCAATCGGTGCAATTAAGAGAGTTGTCCCGTTCGATTCCCGACTCATTTCCTTATGCGAATACAGGAGTACACGCGATGCTGAGTTTTTGTTGTTTTATTTTTAAAGATGCTTTCAATACATGTTTTATGCTCGTTAGCTGTTCGTTTTTTGAATTTGGCTCTTGGTTATTTGGTTTCGAAATTGGGATGTAATAGTGATGTTCGAAAATGTAAAAGTGATGTTTACTTGTCGATCGTTGATTTTCACTGTATATACCTTGTTGTGTCTCTTCAAGACACGATACGGACCTTCGTATGTTGGCGTCAGCGGTCGACGGTAGGCTTAAAACAAAACTCACCGCGTAGTCATCGTACAAAGCGGGCGCCGCAAGCGCGCTTGTCAGAGCTAGTAGCAACAGTGCCGCGGAACCGCACATCATCGCTGAATGGTCAACACACACGGGTCAAACCTGTTGAATAAAGAACATAGATATATCGTACATATCTCAGCGTAAATGTGACTCATTAGGTTCCCCGCGGAGTGCAAATATTTGTATGCATGAATATGAATATTTGCACTGGTCTGGTCGTGCCTCGGAAAGCACGTTAAGCCGTTGGTCCCGGTTGCCATACGAACATCTAGTGGCAGTCGTTACGGGTTGTTGGAGCCCTCAAAGTCCAACAATTGGTCTAACTGCAATGCTTCGATGTCGCCTTCGGGTTGTGGAGGTCAGACGGCAGTCGCTTCACGGAAAAATGTCGAAGTTTAGCCATATCAGCAGTTTGACTGGTAAAGCGGACCCCAGACTCCAAAGCTGAAAAGGCTTCGGATGCGACTGGGATTAACGCTGGGATGATGATGATGAGTGATGTTCGAAAATCGACTAATTGTTTTCACAATTGGAACTTTTTGTTTCTGGACTGTTTTTTAAATGGTCAGATAACTTATGTTTGAAGAATAAATATGACAGTTTGATAGATGGTAAAAAAGAAACTTTATTTTTGAGATAAAAATAATCTGACATTCTGGTAAAAATAATTGAAAATACAGTTATTTTTTTTTTAAACGTCGAGCTGGTTAATTTATCCGTCAAACCTGGAAGGCGGATGCGTAGACTCGCGAGTGATGAAATGAGTGGAGGGAGGCTTTTGCCCATAAGTGGGACAGAGCAGACTAGTAAAGATAAAACTAATTATTAAATAACACTGTAAACATAAAATCACAGCGTACATTAATTTAAAGCTCTAGTGATGTATCTTAAGTTAGTTTTTCTAGTGGTAGGCCAGAACATCGGCTGCCGGCAGAAGTTACCACCCACCAGAGAAAGTCTTCCTGCCAAGCGATTCGTCGTGTTCCGGCATGATGTCTGGTGAAGCCGTACGGAGGACGGGTGTGAGCAGTTGTGTTGCGTTGTGTGGCGGGTACGATGCGCCAAATGTTGTTATGTCGGGAGTTTGGTCGTGGAGAGTCTGCAGATCAATCTCCCTCTAGCGCAGCATCGTTTGGTCGTGTTGGTTTAACATTGCATCACCTCGCTCAACTGCCGTCATCCTTCCTATTCCTAAGTTTTTTAAGTGAATAGACTTAATAAACTATTGCGCTTTACCATCAACGATTGCATCACTGTTTACCATCAGGCGGGATTGCAATCAAGCACTAGTTTATAATTATTAAAAAAAAAAGTTAAACTTTTTATTTCTTAGGAAATATTAGAGAAGTGCAAATGCTTTTGCTTTCGATTACCTGTTTACAGAGCTGTAAACAACCTTCCCCGTCACAAACCGTCTACACCTTTATTTTATGAGGCGCCTTTACACCAATTATTTAAATCTCCGATATAAATAATAACTGCCATGATATTCATCATATTATTTACCTAATGAATCAACAAAGCGTGTATCCTACACGTGCTAAACGCTTTGCATAGTCGGCGCCAACAACAGCAGTATATAAGGACATTATTATGTTGTGTTATGGGCAAATTATTACAATATCTGTTAATTGCTCTCATCGATCATTGTAGCTGGTGTCAGTGACTATAATTGGTATGGTCCAGCTTCCGTGTGTAAAGTGATTTTGTTAAACCATTAACGATATAAAGAGGGAGGAGCTTGATCTTGAATCATGATCTGACTGATGCAAATATTACAAAGACTAGTAGTATTAAAGACTAGCTGCGTCAACGGTGATAAACTTCCAAGGAAGAGGATTTTCTTATTTTCTAGACCTACAAATAATTATAAACTTGTGCTTAACTACAATTCTGCCTGATGGTAAGCAGTGATGCAATCGTTGATGGTAAAGCGCGCTTGTTAGTGAATAGGAAGAAAGACAGTTGAGCAAGGTGATGCAATGTTAAACCCAACAACACGACCTGAGATTTTTCTGTAGACCCTCCACGACCAAACTCCCGACACAACAACATTTGGCGCATCGTATCAGGCACATATCGCAACACAACTGCTCAGACCCGTCCTCCGTACGGCTTCACCAGACACCATCAACACGACGAATCGCTTGGCGGCAAGACTGTCTGGTGGGTCGTAACTTCTGCCGGCAGCCGATGAAAGAGCAATGGATTAGGAATATGGTTCATAATGATTCCAAATGACAGTATTGGTGTGTTACATAATTAGGGTGCTGGACGAACCCAACCCTTACCACAAACTTCAATAAATCGATGGCAATGCATATAAATTGTCATAAAGACCTAGAATATGCATTGCAAATGAATCGATATCCGATATCGTTGCAAATAAGCCTACATTGTTTATACCGAGAACAATCGATTTATTTTATCAATAAGATTAATCGATGTTTTGAAAGATTGTGATTATAAATAAAACTATTTGTTACGTAACATTGAAATAATGAAGTTATTAATCTGAGAATTTATGGAAGTGGGAACTGTTACTTGTAATAAGTTACGATATTATGAATTAACTTAGTATGGTGTAGTGTTCTGCGCAATATGTGTGACCATTAAACAGGCTGTCCCAAAAACTTGGGTCTAGAGATAAAGCACCCTTTGAGGCATACAAAACAACCCCAAGTATTTTCCGCGATCTTTCCTTTTTTTACTCAGAAAAAATAAAGTTTGCCTATGTTACACAATTAGATGATAGTTTTTTATCATATTTAAGTCATTACTGTCTACCTAGCTAATCGGTTTTTCTAGATATCTCGTTTAGTCTCCTCTTCACGTGTCCAGAGGGCTGCCCAGTTTCTTGGACAATCAGCATTTTAGGCACTGTACCTGTTGACAATAATGCGGAAGAATTTTGATGCCTTATGATTCCTTTGTTTTATTTATATATCATCTATATTATATGTTACATTGTAAATACTTTAATTGTAATAAATAACTTCCCTTTCTGCTAAGACTAAATATTTACTTGGTAGGTACTATTAACTATAGTAAAGTATACATTCAGTGAGATTAATCGCCCTTACTTTTAAAAACGATCTGTCTCTACAAAATACCTGAATCTAGATTTCCTTCAAAACATTTTTTTTATATAATTTTAAACTAGTGCTTGATTGCAAAAAATCAAACAGTGATGCAATCGTTGATGGTAAAGCGCGCTAGTTTATTAAGAGCCTATACACTAAAAGAAACTGAGTGAATAAGAAGGAAGACGACAGTTGAGCGAGGTGATGCAATGTTAAACACCACAACACGACCAACGATGCTGCACCAGAGGGAGACTGATCTGGAGACCCTCCAGGACCAAACTGCCGACACAACAACATTTGGCGCATCGTACCCGGCACACATCGCAACACTACTGCTCAGATCCATCCTCCGTACGGCTTCACCAGACATCATGCCGGAACACGACGAATCGCTTGGCGGCAAGCCTTTGTCTGGTGGGTGGTAACTTCTGCCGGCAGTCGATATTACGGCCTACCAACGAGGTTCTTCTTGAAGAACTTACCTTTCAGCAAAGACTAAATATTTACTCGATACTATTAACTGTAGTAAAGTATACATTCAGTAAGATTAATCGCCCTTACTTTTAAAACAATCTGTGTCTACAAAATACCTGAAACTAGATTTCTTTCAAAACATTTCTAGACAGATAGATATAAAATTCAGGTCGGCTGCTTGTTTTTGTATACAAATCTCATAAACATGTAAATGTATTAGGCATTCACGACACATCTAATTCGCGACGGATACACAGACAGATATGTATGTAGATTGATAGACGTTCTAGTTATTGACATAGATAAAGTAGCTTGATAATGGTGTTGTATGTGAATTGATTTTATGACTTGACTTTGATTGAATGGAAACACGTGTCAAATATTTTTAAGTAAAGAATCTATGTACAAAATTTCAAAAAGATATCATGAAAAACCACAAAGTTATGAGCTTGTGATCTTACTTGGTTGTCACAACAAAAATATGGTCAGCACTCTGCTTGGGCGACCGGTGCGTTGACCTCTAGCGTCAGCTACTGCGCGTACTATGATCTACCATAAGCTGCGTGGCGCTCTCGGTAACTACACTGACACTATTTCTAAATGTATTTGGGAAAAATATAACATGGTTTAAAAATTATTGGAATGGATTCAGTTGCTTATTCTGAACAAACTGTATTCAGGTTTCGTATAAAGTAAAAACGATGTATATTATTTACAAAGTGTTTCACTATTAAGACATTTTTGATACAAAAACTTCTTAAACGGCGTTGTGCACTTTTGTGGGATGGGTAAAAAAGTTGAACTCGCGTCAGGATACGTGATCATCATCATCATCTCAGCGTTAATCCCAGTCGCATCCGAAGCTTTTTTCAGGGTTTGGAGTCTGGGGTCCGCTTTCCCAGTCTAACTGCTGATTTTGGCTAAACTTCGATATTTTCCGTGTAGCGACTGCCCTCTGACCTCCACAACCTGAAGGCAATATCGAAGTATTGCAGTTAGACTAATCGTTGAACTTTTGAGGGCTCCAACAACCCGTAACGACTGCCACTAGATGTTCGTATGGCAACCGGGACCAACGGCTTAACGTGCTTTCCGAGGCACGACCAGACCAGTGCAAATATTCATATTCATGCATACAAATATTTGCACTGCGCGGGGATCGAACCTGTGCCTTCTTGCGCAGCGGCGCGTCAGGACACGTGATCCTAGTTGAAAAAACGTAAGATGAAGGGAGAGTAGACGTGCGGTGTAATATGCCCCTCTCTTTCTACCGCGCGGCAATAATGTATGCCTGCCTGCTCCTGCTGTTTCGTTTAAGCGCGTGCGCGGGTATACTTGTGTATTTGTACTACAGATAGCTACGGACATCCACGTATGCTGACGGCTGATGTCTCGATCATCTTATACTTGTTAAATTCATGTATGTAAACTAATAAAGTAATTCTTACTAAACCATTTCAAAATATTCAAAAACGACACAACGTTTATATTCAAATTTTCACACTTGCAAAAATCAAAATCAAAATTGTTTATTTCAAATTAACCATCCGTTGGTGCTTTTGAATAGTCAATGTCGGTCAGTCCAAGAAAAGTGAAGCTAAGTTGCACGTTCCAAAGCGTTGATCTCTATGGAGAAGAACGTGCAAGATACTACATGGACACTCTTTTAAAATCATAGTATGGGTTACATTTCTTCGTTACATATTTCTGTTGCTTCTATCTGCAACTCGTTGATTCCTTTTCTTTTTATTGTCCTCCTATCGTTTATCCCAATGTGCTGTCCATTAATCTCTTTTGACTTTAATTATGTTATCCAGTTGTGAATGTTTTCATAAATTACATGTGTGCAATATATAATTATTTAATTGTGCATTGTTTTGTTACAGGTAAGTATGGAGTTTAAAGGCTGCGTGTTTTGAGCTTTGCGTAAGTACCATAATATATTGGTATATTGGAGGGTTAATCATCTATGACGACATCGGAACGAGAAATATTAGCTGTAGGCGTTATATTGCGCGGTAAGTTGATTTTGAATTTAAATTTTGTAATTGAAAACGTTCAATGTATACCTACTCTAAGTATGGCGGTTCACATTTTTATACACTTAGACATACCTACATATTAACATCGTGTACCTACTGAAAATCATATTCATATTTTTCTCATAACACACAAAAACAGACATCAACTACAAAACATAATAACAACCAATAAAAACAACAAAGAAACAGTACAGAGTCTTCAATTTAGTATTACCCAAAACGAAACGAAAAGGTCGTTTACCTTACCAACATTTCGTGATAAAAACCCAAGATACACATTTACCTCTCCAATATTTCCAAACCCGTTAAAAACCTTAACATCCTCACCACCAGTGCTTACAGTTAACAGCTTCATCATCGCTTGTCATCACATTAAACAGTTTGACTTGACTTTATGCCCAAAACAAGTGTATTTAATGCTTCTCCAAGTTAACAAATGTTCGATACAAAGGTACCGCGTCAAATTTAACCCTTTCGACTATGGAAATGGTATCGGGCCCAATCAAGCGGGGAGTGTGTGGCGCCGAAATAAGCGGGTCATAACTAACTGTTTTTGTAGTATAGAAAATTTGTGTGTAAATGCAATGTATCGTTTTATAAAGAGCATCTTTACCCTTCCGTATATTCATGTCCATCTCATACAATATGTAAAGAAAACCCCGTCCGACCCTTAAGGATAATAAAAGTTGGGTAAACACATGACCAAATAAAATATGAAATTTTACATAATCATCATAGTAACAATACTAATTGATTTTGAAATAATCTTTTTTTATCGAGAACTAATTCCAACTTCCCCCAAAATTGGTATTTTTAAAAAAAGACACAACACCATTTTTGGCAGTATAATATTATGAGCGAATAGATATGCGACCGTGTGCCGCGTGTCCTGCCCCCTTCGCCCTCGCATGTATTACCTACCAGACTACCACACATGTTTTAAGTTACCTCTTTTTGTGAAATAATATTTATTTTTTAAGGGTTTTTTTTAAGTTTGCACCGGCTTTGTAGGCATCAGTAGAATCAGTAACTTATCGATACCTAACACACCTAACATACCTTCACGGATCGGACAAGGCTCTCTTTACATATTGTATATGTAGTTATAAACCTCTTTCAGTCATAGATTCTTTATTTTTCTTGGACCCTATCTTTACAATAAATTAAACCGCATTCTTTCCCTGCACTCATTGAACAAATATAATTTTAAAATCACACTGCAAGCATGGCTACAAACCCAATCATATGCTGCCACAGAAGCTCTCTTTGACGTCTTAGTCTAATCAGACACAAAATCACACACACACACACCCCCCAACACACACACACCCCCACACACACCACACCTTAGTCTAATCAGACACAAAATCACACACACACACACACCCCCCACACACACACACACACCTGACACACACACACACACATTTTTGTTTTTACTATAATCTTAAGCTCACTAATTGTTTTGATTTTTTGTTACTTGCTGTGATATCTTCATAATATGTAATCATGAACAGGTGGGTACCTGGTGACCTGTATTACAGGTGTTACTACCTACCACAGGCACCAGCGATCCACAACCAAAAAAAAAAAAAAAGCTATTTCTTGTATGTAACAATTTTTTATACTTGTTTTGTTTTTTTGGCTTTTTTTATACTTGTTTTGTTTTTTTGGCTTGTGGTGAGAAATAAACACTTTTTATTATATTATTATTATTTTTAATTATATGTACAAACGACGAAATGACGAATGTACGATAATAAATGAACTACTAATACTAGTGCACAGGAGAGTTCTTTTTTGCGTTTAAAATAGTAGCCCCACACTAAAAATTATTCTTATATACTTTTAAAAACATTGAAACTTACCAACACAAATAGCCAAACTCGGACCAATTACCAGTAGACCACATAAAAAAATCAGGGGAAAATGCCAGTCAATTGAAAATCAGGATAAAAACCCGCCGCGATATTTTACGTCAGTACAAACGTCGGCTTCTTTTCCATTCGAATTAATATTCGAAACTTTTCTCCAGACAATTCTCATTCATTACCATCCTCGTTATATTATCTTTCATCTCCTCCCTTTTACATTAAAATCATTTTCACGATAAAAGTGACAAACAGCTATGTCGCCATCTGACATTCAAAATGGCGTCCTACATCATTGAATAATTTATCATTATTTGGACGCGTTCCAAATTGAAAACTCTCAAAGGATATTCGCTCGTTTAACGATGATGTAACATTCTGCACTCATTTTTTAACAAATTAACTGCAAATAAATTGGCTTTGTGTTCTTGAAGTTTTGATAGATTTTCCGGAACAAATTTTGTTAACAAGGCAGTTGGTTATTTTGTGAGAATCTTGTTGTTAATCATGATTTATTTAAGTACATCGAATTTAACGCTTCTAAAATTGATCATTGCTAAAATAATATAAATATACTTTTGCCCGCGTATAAAACGTATTGAAAGGTGTCTCGGTTTAACTGTCACATTGAAAAAAAGATATGCATATGCAAATGTTCTAACTATAAGTAATTTTTTTTTATTGTTTGTAAATACAAACAATCTATACTTTTATACTTAATATATAAAGCTGAAGAGTTTGTTTGTTTGTTTGTGCGCGCTAATCTCAGGAACTACTGGTCCGACTTGAAAAATTCTTTTTGCGTTAGATAGCCTATTAATCCCGGAAGGCTTTAGGCTATATAATATCCCGCTATGACCAATAGGAGCAGAGCAGTAACAAAAAATGTTGCGAAAACGGGAGCTAACTCAGACGTACATATTGTTTCCATTATTTTAACAGGCGCTAATTTTATATCAACTCGGCTCATTTTAATTTCTTTCGGAACGGGACGAACAGCGTACTCAGTTACCATTGAACTTAGCTCATGAGTAAATGCCATATTAGTAAAAGCAGTGAGCGCGGAAGAATGTTACAGCAGTGTAAGTTGTTAGTTTGGGATGAATCTATACTCTATCTATACTAATATATAAAGCTGAAGAGTTTGTTTGTTTGTGCGCGCTAATCTCAGAAACTACTGGTCCGATTTGGAAAATTCTTTTTACTTTGGATAGTCCATTAATCCAGGAAGGCTTTAGGCTATATAACATCACGCTGCGGCCAATAGGAGTGGAGCATAATTAATTCCACGCGAATGAAGTCGCTGGCAGCCG